>CM076580.1:851617699-851942003 GCA_034641835.2 Pinus albicaulis | reverse complement strand
TTACTTATCAAAGATGACTTGATTTCAATACATGTAAACAAGCATATAAGTATATGAGCAATATTCAATGACGTGTTCAAATTATAGACCAAAACATGGGTAAAGACAATAAAATGCTTGCTCAACAATAAAAATCAAGATATAATGACAATAATCCCCGCTGTACAAGCAGCACCCAAGATCACAACAGTAATTAATTTGCAACGCCTAAATAAGGGTATTTGCCAATGAACGAGATATATCATCGATTCATACATAATGACTATTAAAATTTATGAAGACAAAATCTTCAAATGAAAGGTAGAAGCAATTTCCAAGTACCATAGAATTAAACTTGCTGTGTACCATAACTTAAAATGATTGTATCATGTTTTTGAGATAATATTTATAAATTAATTTTCAGACTGTCAAGATATAATTTAAAATTGGAATTTTTAGAAATGAAGGTGATGAGATAGTGCTCTTGGTTTATTTTATTAATTAGTTCTAAAGCAATGTTACAATTGAACTGCTGTCCCCAGACCTCACCCTCGCCCGAAATTCGGATCTCACAATGAGGAGTCCATAGGGGTGGAGGGTCCCTAATGTCTATACAACCAACTTAAGTTGGAGGTTAATTTTTAGAGACGCAAGTCTAGCATGCAAAGTGAAATGCCTAAATGATATGGAAATGAGTTTGCAAGTGTTGTGTAAAAGATGGAGATGATTCAATTAAATATGCTTCATAGTTAGAACAATAACTCAAGTTGCCATAAATTGAAATGCTATGCTTCTTTACTTGTAGTATGTTGTGAAACTTATCCAAATGAGGAGTAGATCACAAAACATAAGTAAGTGATGGCAAATGAGATTGCAAATTAGGAAATTTAAATGACTATGTGATCTAAGCAATTAACTAAATGAACATATGAGTTATTCACATGCAACTAGACTAGATTAGCAAACGAAATGATGAATGCAAGTGATTTAGTTTGAGAAAATTAAAAGAAAAACTAAGCAAAAGAAAGTTACCCACTCAAGAAGATTTCCTCCCTCTAAATGAGTAGGTGAGATACCATGGGAAAAAATTCCCAAGCTCCCTCAAGAACAGTTAGCTCTTTATTAATGAAAATGAGGCCCTCTTATAGAAATGAGGGGATTGGGAAGAGCTTACAATAAGCATTTTAAAATTGCTCCTTCCCAAAGTTACAAGTGTAAGGTTTAAAAAAATCTACTTGTGAGATGTTTACAAAGTAAAGGCTTAAAGCCTTGAGGTGAATGGCGGTTACAATTCCTCAAAAGAACGAGGATTTAGAAGTAGAGGTGAAGTGATAAGGCGGAACTTGGATTTGAGGTTCCAAACGGAAGAGTGTTCCTTAGCCTAAGCTTTAGCTCCCTTTCTCCAAACTTAGATTGCTTCCAAGAACACCTACAGGCAAACAAGCAACAGAGTTAGCATGCAAAAGAAATATCGCTGAAATATGTGAGAGGAAATCACATGCATGCGAAGGAAAAAGTTAGAAACTGAATAAAATCGAGTAGTATAAATGGACTTTAAATATGAAATTTCTCACTAAGAACAAACAAGGATTAGTGAGTAGAATTATATTTGGAATCAACCACTTAGCTCAAATAATAGATAACAGATATGTACAAATGAGAAGAAATATATAGATTTTTTTATATAATAGAAGCAAAAGGCTCATGAAACCCCTTTTTAGATAAATCTCTTGATGTCTTATGAGATTGTTGGCTTGAACAACTTGTGAGACCTCTGATATCCTTGGAGCTGACTTATTCGAATCGAAGAAGTCTTCACACTCCAATGGACTTGGCAACCTGTCCTTTGAACACACAAATTTCTGCAAACCAATTGTTAGTGCAAAAGAAACTTGGCATATAGAGGCCACGTTGAGCTTGTCATTTCATCGAAAATAACAAGCTACAAAAAGAGCACAAAACATACCAAGTCCAAAGGAGATCTGAGATAGCTACAAATCTTCCCTCCCTAGACAATAGTGCCTTCAGGCAAATGCAAAGAAAATAAAATCAACTAGATTGCAATAAATAACAACATCAAATGAAACAAGTATACCTCATCAACCAAAGCATGCACCACAAGAGAAGCTAGTAACCCCAAAGACTTTTCTTTATTCAGCTCAATAACAATTTCGGCATAATAACAATAAGCATAAGCTTCAAAAATCCACTGTTACAATGAGAGCCCAAGGCTCATTTAAATAGAACTACGGGAGAAAATCCCAATGAAAAAATGAATGACAAGTGGAGAAGGGAGATAATCCCAATGCTAAAACGAGTAGTTGTAGACTGTTGTAGAACACCTGTAGATAGCAGCCTTATCTCCTGTTCAGGCCAGCGTACAAATTTTTCTTCATGTGTGTATATCTTAACTATTGATTACTGTGAAAACCACTTGCCAAGTGCATATACGACTGAAGTAAATGGGAGACAAACTCCCTCAAAATATTCGCTTGACTGTTGTGATAAATTCTCCATTAAAAGACAGCTACGTATTATCTCTCTGTGGCTGCCAGCGTAGATGGAAAGCTGTTGTGCGTAGATGTTGTTGAAGGGGCAGCGTACAAGTGGTAAGGGAACTCTACATTGGTGGAGACATTCTCCACGATTCCCTCAAGTCAAATCTCATTAAATAAATTTAAAATCAAGTGCTGATTTTCCTTTGCTGCGTGAATTTCTGAGTGGGCCAGCGTGTAATTTGATTGGCATGTGCGTGAAATTCTTATTTCGCATATGCTTATCTCCCTTTGAATGACTTATGTGTGGACAAAAAATGTGAGTGGAGCCATTCCCCACTTATTTTATTAAAGTTCCAACTTTAATATCCATCACAATGTATTAAATCATTGATCCAACCGTTTACCATACGTAATATCTCAATATTGCCTTGTTGACTTATGTTTGACTTGGCCCACTAACTCATGGTGATGAAGTGGCTGCCATGTCACACATTTTGTCCCCCTTTAAACTTTTCAAATGTACCACATATTTCTGATATGTTGAATTAAATTAAATCATTGAACTTTAGGCATTACGTGACTTTTTTGACTTCCATTTGACTTGCCACTTGGAACTTTGACTCTGACTTGAGTTGTACCCTATGGTGGGCCCCACATGCTTGCCACATCACTTTTGACTTACCCTCAATCTGCCATGTCAAAATTTGACTTATTTTGACTTTGGAAAATTTTCCAAATTTTTCCAATTACGAATAATTTTCTAGGTTTTTTCACTCATTGCATTACCCCAAAGCTGGGGTGACGGCTTAAAGGTTGAGCCCCTAACGCATCTTAGTGTCTAGAGTCGATGTATATTACCATGCTAGGTCATCTCTGAAATTTCGCGGAATTTGACTAGGTCTAAGTAGGATTTTTTAATAATTAAAAATTTCCCGCAAAATGGGATTTTTTAATTATTTTCTATGTAATGATGTAAATAAGTGGTCTTCGGAAATGCCTGGGGCGTGTGACCAGTCGAAATTCATCCTCAGAGACCCAGCATTATCCTAGGACCCACTTTGAGGGTCAAAAAATGACTTATGGTCCCTCAAAAGCCGATTTTCCTAATGCCAGTAGAAAAAATGAGAAAAAATTAAAAATGTTATCGCTTGCCGCCTACACCTACCTACAGTTAGTGGGAAAAGCCTTCAACCCCACAGGTGTGGTTGGTGGCAAGGAACTCAGAGAAGGGGCTGTCACCTATTCCCAACTCTCTCCGTTTAAGCTATCTCCTAGGCTAGATAAGGGGGGTGGTCCCTAAAGGAAAACTAAGTTAAAGATGTGAGATTTCTAGGAGAATTGATTAGAAGGAATTACTTATCAAAGATGACTTGATTTCCAATATGTAAACAAGCATATAAGTATATGAGCAATATTCAATGACGTGTTCAAAATATAGACTAGTGCTTTAAAGTAGATAACAAATGCTTGCTCAAAAATAAAAATCAAGATATAATGACAATAATCCCACAAAGGAAGTGTTAGACCAAGATCACAATATGCAATTAAATTTGCAACGCCAAATAAGGGTATTTGCCAATGAAACGAGATATATCAATTATCCATAAGCATAATGATCATTAAAATGACAACATGCACTGAAATTGTATGTAGAAGCAAATTTCCAAGTACCATAGAATTTAAACTTGTTGCAAAATTTAAGGAATTTAAAAATGATTGCATCAAAGTGCTTCTTGAGATAATATTTGCACGTGAATCTTTAGACCGTCAAGATAGCAAAATAAAATTTGGGAACTTTGCAATGTAAATGTGATGAGATAGTGCTCTTGGTTTATTTTATTAATTAGTTCTAAAGCAATGTTACAATTGAACTGCTGTCCCCAGACCTCACCCTCGCCCGAAATTCGGATCTCACAATGAGGAGTCCATAGGGGTGGAGGGTCCCTAATGTCTATACAACCAACTTAAGTTGGAGGTTAATTTTTAGAGACGCAAGTCTAGCATGCAAAGTGAAATGCCTAAATGATATGGAAATGAGTTTGCAAGTGTTGTGTAAAAGATGGAGATGATTCAATTAAATATGCTTCATAGTTAGAACAATAACTCAAGTTGCCATAAATTGAAATGCTATGCTTCTTTACTTGTAGTATGTTGTGAAACTTATCCAAATGAGGAGTAGATCACAAAACATAAGTAAGTGATGGCAAATGAGATTGCAAATTAGGAAATTTAAATGACTATGTGATCTAAGCAATTAACTAAATGAACATATGAGTTATTCACATGCAACTAGACTAGATTAGCAAACGAAATGATGAATGCAAGTGATTTAGTTTGAGAAAATTAAAAGAAAAACTAAGCAAAAGAAAGTTACCCACTCAAGAAGATTTCCTCCCTCTAAATGAGTAGGTGAGATACCATGGGAAAAAATTCCCAAGCTCCCTCAAGAACAGTTAGCTCTTTATTAATGAAAATGAGGCCCTCTTATAGAAATGAGGGGATTGGGAAGAGCTTACAATAAGCATTTTAAAATTGCTCCTTCCCAAAGTTACAAGTGTAAGGTTTAAAAAAATCTACTTGTGAGATGTTTACAAAGTAAAGGCTTAAAGCCTTGAGGTGAATGGCGGTTACAATTCCTCAAAAGAACGAGGATTTAGAAGTAGAGGTGAAGTGATAAGGCGGAACTTGGATTTGAGGTTCCAAACGGAAGAGTGTTCCTTAGCCTAAGCTTTAGCTCCCTTTCTCCAAACTTAGATTGCTTCCAAGAACACCTACAGGCAAACAAGCAACAGAGTTAGCATGCAAAAGAAATATCGCTGAAATATGTGAGAGGAAATCACATGCATGCGAAGGAAAAAGTTAGAAACTGAATGCAAGTATAAAATACACTTTATGTTACAAATTCCCTCACTAAGAACAGCTTGAAAAAGTTGATTTAGTGAGTGAGAATTAGGATTTAAACCCAACAACTTAGCCTCAAATGCTAGATAAAATAGATATGTGCACAAATGAGAGAAGAAATATATGAATTTTTTTTTTTTAGAGATGGAATAGAAGCAAAAGGCTCATGAAACCCCTTTTTAGATAAATCTCTTGATGTCTTATGAGATTGTTGGCTTGAACAACTTGTGAGACCTCTGATATCCTTGGAGCTGACTTATTCGAATCGAAGAAGTCTTCACACTCCAATGGACTTGGCAACCTGTCCTTTGAACACACAAATTTCTGCAAACCAATTGTTAGTGCAAAAGAAACTTGGCATATAGAGGCCACGTTGAGCTTGTCATTTCATCGAAAATAACAAGCTACAAAAAGAGCACAAAACATACCAAGTCCAAAGGAGATCTGAGATAGCTACAAATCTTCCCTCCCTAGACAATAGTGCCTTCAGGCAAATGCAAAGAAAATAAAATCAACTAGATTGCAATAAATAACAACATCAAATGAAACAAGTATACCTCATCAACCAAAGCATGCACCACAAGAGAAGCTAGTAACCCCAAAGACTTTTCTTTATTCAGCTCAATAACAATTTCGGCATAATAACAATAAGCATAAGCTTCAAAAATCCACTGTTACAATGAGAGCCCAAGGCTCATTTAAATAGAACTACGGGAGAAAATCCCAATGAAAAAATGAATGACAAGTGGAGAAGGGAGATTAACAAGCAGAACGAGTAGTCAGAGACCACAGAACATCCGTAGGATCCCAAATTTTATCTCCGTTCAATAAAGCAACAGACAAATTTTTTTCTTCATGTGTATATCTGAATCGTTGATTAATGTGAAAACCACTTGCCAAGTGCATAGCACGATCAAGTAAATGGGAGACAACCTCAAAATATCTTTTATTGACTGTGATAAATTTCTCCATTAAAGACAATGCGTATTATTCTGTGTGGCTGCTAAACAGAGATGGAAAGTCATGAGATGCTCGCTGAAGGCAGTTGGGACAAGTGGTAAGTAACCTACATTGGTGACATTTCATTTATTTCTTAAGTCGTATCTCATTAAATAAACGAAATCAAGTGCTGATTTTCCTTTGTCACAGTGAATTTCTCTGTGTACACAGACTTGATTGGCATGTGTGAAATTTTATTTGTACATGCGTATCTCTCCCTTGAACGCATTTATGCGTGGATAAAGAATGTGAGTGGGAGCTATCTCACTTATTTTATTAAAGTTCCAACTTTAATATCCATCATAATGACAAACTCATTATCTCAACCGTTTACCATACGTAATATCTCAATATTGCTTTGTCACTGAGTAAGCTTAATTTGGGCTCCACTACCTGGCTATGGTGATGATGGCTGCCATGTCACACCCTTTTTTTGTCCTCTTGAACTTTTTTTCAAACGGCATTTTATATTTCTGATATGTTGAATTAAATTAAATCATTGAACTTTAGGCATTACGTGACTTTTTTGACTTCCATTTGACTTGCCACTTGGAACTTTGACTCTGACTTGAGTTGTACCCTATGGTGGGCCCCACATGCTTGCCACATCACTTTTGACTTACCCTCAATCTGCCATGTCAAAATTTGACTTATTTTGACTTTGGAAAATTTTCCAAATTTTTCCAATTACGAATAATTTTCTAGGTTTTTTCACTCATTGCATTACCCCAAAGCTGGGGTGACGGCTTAAAGGTTGAGCCCCTAACGCATCTTAGTGTCTAGAGTCGATGTATATTACCATGCTAGGTCATCTCTGAAATTTCGCGGAATTTGACTAGGTCTAAGTAGGATTTTTTAATAATTAAAAATTTCCCGCAAAATGGGATTTTTTAATTATTTTCTATGTAATGATGTAAATAAGTGGTCTTCGGAAATGCCTGGGGCGTGTGACCAGTCGAAATTCATCCTCAGAGACCCAGCATTATCCTAGGACCCACTTTGAGGGTCAAAAAATGACTTATGGTCCCTCAAAAGCCGATTTTCCTAATGCCAGTAGAAAAAATGAGAAAAAATTAAAAATGTTATCGCTTGCCGCCTACACCTACCTACAGTTAGTGGGAAAAGCCTTCAACCCCACAGGTGTGGTTGGTGGCAAGGAACTCAGAGAAGGGGCTGTCACCTATTCCCAACTCTCTCCGTTTAAGCTATCTCCTAGGTTAGCTAAGGGGGGTGGTCCCTAAAGGAAAACTAAGTTAAAGATGTGAGATTTCTAGGAGAATTGATTAGAAGGAATTACTTATCAAAGATGACTTGATTTCCAATATATAAACAAGCATATAAGTATATGAGCAATATTCAATGACGTGTTCAAAATATAGACCAGTGCTTTAAAGTAGATAACAAATGCTTGCTCAACAATAAAAATCAAGATATAATGACAATAATCCCACAAAGGAAGTGTTAGACCAAGGTCACAATATGCAATTAAATTTGCAACACCAAATAAGGGTATTTGCCAATGAAACGAGATATATCAATTATCCATAAGCATAATGATCATTAAAATGACAACATGCACTGAAATTGTATGTAGAAGCAAATTTCCAAGTACCATAGAATTAAACTTGTTGCAAAATTTAAGGAATTTAAAAATGATTGTATCAAAGTGCTTCTTGAGATAATATTTGCACGTAAATCTTTAGACCGTCAAGATAGCAAAATAAAATTTGGGAACTTTGCAATGTAAATGTGATGAGATAGTGCTCTTGGTTTATTTTATTAATTAGTTCTAAAGCAATGTTACAATTGAACTCCTGTCCCCAGACCTCACCCTTGCCCGAAATTCGGATCTCACAATGAGGAGTCCATAGGGGTGGAGGGCCCTAATGTCTATACAACCAACTTAAGTTGGAGGTTAATTTTTAGAGACGCAAGTCTAGCATGCAAAGTGAAATGCCTAAATGATATGGAAATGAGTTTGCAAGTGCTGTGTAAAAGATGGAGACGATTCAATTAAATATGCTTCATAGTTAGAACAATAACTCAAGTTGCCATAAATTGAAATGCTATGCTTCTTTACTTGTAGTATGTTGTGAAACTTATCCAAATGAGGAGTAGATCACAAAAACATAAGTAAGTGATGGCAAATGAGATTGCAAATTAGGAAATTTAAATGACTATGTGATCTAAGCAATTAACGAAATGAACATATGAGTTATTCACATGCAACTAGACTAGATTAGCAAACGAAATGATGAATGCAAGTGATTTAGTTTGAGAAACTTAAAAGAAAAACTAAGCAAAAGAAAGTTACCCACTCAAGAATTTCCTCTCTAGATGAGTATGTGAGATACCATGGGAAAAACTTCTGACTCCCTCAGAAAATAAGAAAAGTCGGCTCTTTATTATTTTATTAAGTGAGACCTCTTTGCCCTCTTATAGAAATGAGGGGATTGGGAAAAGCTTACAATATGCGTTTTAAATTTGCTCTTTCCCAAAGTTACAAGTGTAAGATTTGAAAAATAAAATTACTTGTGAGATGTTTACAAAGTAAAGGCTTAAAGCCTTGAGGTGAATGGCGGTTACAATTCCCCAAAAGAATGAGGCTTTAGAAGTAGAGGTGAAATGATAAGGCGGAACTTGGACTTGAGGTTCCAAACGGAAGAGTGTTCCTTAGCCTGAGCTTTAGCTCCCTTTCTTCAAAACTTAGATTGCTTCCAAGCACACCTGTAGGCAAACAAACAAAAGAGTTAGCATGCAAAAGAAATATCGCTGAAATATGTGAGAGGAAATCACATGCATGCGAAGGAAAAAGTTAGAAACTAAATGCAGGTATAAAATACACTTTATGTTACAAATTCCCTCACTAAAAACAGCTTGAAAGAGTTGATTTAGTGAGTGAGAATTAGGATTTAAACCCAACAACTTAGCCTCAAATGCTAGATAAAATAGATATGTGCACAAATGAGAGAAGAAATATATGAGATTTTTTTTAGAGATGGAATAGAAGCAAAAGGCTCATGAAACCCCCTTTTAGATAAATCTCTTGATGTCTTATGAGATTGTTGGCTTGAACAACTTATGAGACCTTTGATATCCTTGGAGCTGACTTATTCGAATCGAAGAAGTATTCACACTCCAATGGACTTGGCAACCTGTCCTTTGAACACACAAATTTCTGCAAACCAATTGTTAGTGCAAAAGAAACTTGGCATATAGAGGCCACGTTGAGCTTGTCATTTCATCGAAAATAACAAGCTACAACAAGAGCGCAAAACATACCAAATCCAAAGGAGATCTGAGATAGCTACAAATCTCCCCTCCCTAGACAATAGTGCCTTCAGGCAAATGCAAAGAAAAACAACTAGATAGCGATAAATAACAATATCAAATGAAACAAGTATACCTCATCAACCAAAGAATGCACCACAAGAGAAGCTAGTAACCCCAAAGACTTTTCTTTATTCAGCTCAATAACAATTTCGGCATAATAACAATAAGCACAAGCTTCAAAAATCCACCGTTACAATGAGAGCCCAAGGCTCATTTAAATAGAACTACGGGAGCAAATCCCAATGAAAAATTAAATGACAAGTGGGCAGAGAGAGATGATCCCAATGCAAAAAACGAATTTGCACAAGTGGCTGCTTGCTTTCTGTAGATTTCCAACAAACTGCTGTAGGTGGTGAAGATTGGCTGTGTGTGCTCCCTTGAAGATCAACGCTGATTTTTTTGGAAACCTGTGTGTATCTTCACCATTGTCCAAGTGTTTGAACGCTGCTAGAATGAGGAGACCACTCCTTAATTAGCTGCTGTAAACTCTAGTGCATTCCCAACAAATCTGCAATCTCAAATCTAATCAAACTAGCTTATGCGTGCTTGCTATAAGTGACTGGAAGCGTTGAGAATAATTTGTTGAGAGTATTTGATGGAGTGAACTGCTGTAACGTACAAGTGTAAGCTGACTTGGAGTGTAGTGAATATTGTTGGAGACATATTCCACTTTAATCTCAATCAAAATATTTTGTAATACGATTTCTCAAGTCTGCGTGGAAATTCCCTTTGCTGCGTTGATTTCTGAGTGCTAACATGTGGACAAGTGGGAGACAAAGTCTGTCCCATGTGGCAGTCTTGTCCCCCTTTTACTTAGACACCAAAGTGGTAAGCAATACATGCCAAAAATCTGCTGTACGTAGAGCTTTAATTTGTTTTAATCCATATACTATGGAAAGTGAGTTGGCTGTACGTAGAGCTTTTCTTGTTGACTTATGTTTGACTTGACCCACTAACTCATGGTGATGAAGTGGCTGCCATGTCACACCTTTTGTCCCCCTTTAAACTTTTCAAACGTACCACATATTTCTGATATGTGAATTAAATTAAATCATTGAACTTTAGGCATTACGTGACTTTTTTTTTGACTTCCATTTGACTTGCCACTTGGAACTTTGACTCTGCCTTGAGTTGTACCCTATGGTGGGCCCCACATGCTTGCCACATCACTTTTGACTTACCCTCAATCTGCCATGTCAAAATTTGACTTATTTTGACTTTGGAAAATTTTCCAAATTTTTCCAATTACGAATAATTTTCTAGGTTTTTTCACTCATTGCATTACCCCAAAGCTGGGGTGACGGCTTAAAGGTTGAGCCCCTAACGCATCTTAGTGTCTAGAGTCGATGTATATTACCATGCTAGGTCATCTCTGAAATTTTGCGGAATTTCACTAGGTCTAAGTAGGAATTTTTAATAATTAAAAATTTCTCGCAAAATGAGATTTTTTAATTAATTTCTATGTAATGATGTAAATAAGTGGCCTTAGGAAATGTCTGGGGCGTGTGACCACTCGAAATTCATCCTCAGAGACCCGGCATTATCCTAGGACACACTTTGAGGGGGTCAAAAAATGACTATGGTCCTCGAAAGCCGATTTTCTAATGCCGTTAGAAAAATGAGAAAAAAAATTAAAAATGTTATCGCTTGCCGCCTACACCTACCTACAGTTAGTGGGAAAAGCCTTCAACCCCACAGGTGTGGTTGGTGGCAAGGAACTCAGAGAAGGGGCTGTCACCTATTCCCAACTCTCTCCGTTTAAGCTATATCCTAGGTTAGCTAAGGGGGGTGGTCCCTAAAGGAAAACTAAGTTAAAGATGTGAGATTTCTAGGAGAATTGATTAGAAGGAATTACTTATCAAAGATGACTTGATTTCCAATATGTAAACAAGCATATAAGTATATGAGCAATATTCGATGACGTGTTCAAAATATAGACCAGTGCTTTAAAGTAGATAACAAATGCTTGCTCAACAATAAAAATCAAGATATAATGACAATAATCCCACAAAGGAAGTGTTAGACCAAGATCACAATATGCAGTTAAATTTGCAACACCAAATAAGGTTATTTGCCAATGAAACGAGATATATCAATTATCCATAAGCATAATGATCATTAAAATGACAACATGCACTGAAATTGTATGTAGAAGCAAATTTCCAAGTACCATAGAATTAAACTTGTTGCAAAATTTAAGGAATTTAAAAATGATTGTATCAAAGTGCTTCTTGAGATAATATTTGCACGTAAATCTTTAGACGGAAGTCGAAGATAGCAAAATAAAATTTGGGAACTTTGCAAGTAAATGTGATGAGATAGTACTCTTGGTTTATTTTATTAATTAGTTCTAAAGCAAGGTTACAATTGAACTCTAATCCTCAGACCTCACCCTCGCCCAAATATTTGGATTTCACACTGAGGAGTCCATAGAGGTAGAGGGTCCCTAAAACGTCTATTCAACCAACTTAAGTTGGAGGTAAAATTTAGAGATGCAAGTCTAGTATGAAAAGTGAAATGCCTAAATGATATGAAATGAGTTTGCAAGTGTTGTGTAAAAGATGGAGATGATTCGATTAAATATGCTTCATAGTTAGAACAATAACTCAAGTTGCCATAAATTGAAATGCTATGCTTCTTTACTTGTAGTATGTTGTGAAACTTATCCAAATGAGGCGTAGATCACAAAACATAAGTAAGTGATGGCAAATGAGATTGCGATTTAGGAAATTTAAATGACTATGTGATCTAAGCAATTAACGAAATGAACATATGAGTTATTCACATGCAACTAGACTAGATTAGCAAACGAAATGATGAATGCAAGTGATTTAGTTTGAGAAAATTAAAAGAAAAACTAAGCAAAAGAAAGTTACCCACTCAAGAAGATTTCCTCCCTCTAAATGAGTAGGTGAGATACCATGGGAAAAACTTCCCAAGCTCCCTCAAGAAAAGTCAGCTCTTTATTAATGAAAGTGAGGCCCTCTTATAGAAATGAGGGGATTGGGAAGAGCTTACAATATGCGTTTTAAATTTGCTCTTTCCCAAAGTTACAAGTGTAAGAATTTTAAAAAAAAATTTACTTGTGAGATGTTTACAAAGTAAAGGCTTAAAGCCTTGAGGTGAATGGCGGTTACAATTCCTCAAAAGAATGAAGCTTTAAAAGTAGAGGTGAAGTGATAAGGCGGAACTTGGATTTGAGGTTCCAAACGAAAGAGCGTTTCTTAGCCTATGCTTTAGCTCCCTTTCTTCAAACTTAGATTGCTTCCAAGAACACCTACAGGCAAACAAGCAAAAGAGTTAGCATGCAAAAGAAATATTGCTAAAATATGTGAGAGGAAATCACATGCATGCGAAGGAAAAAGTTAGAAACTCAATGCAAGTATAAAATACACTTTATATTACAACTTCCCTCACTAAGATCAGCTTGAAAGAGTTGATTTAGTGAGTGAAAATTAGGATTTAGATTCAACAACTTAGCCTCAAATGCTAGATAAAATAGATATGTGCACAAATGAGAGAAGAAATATATGAATTTTTTTTTAAGAGATGGAATAGAAGCAAAAGGCTCATGAAACCCCCTTTTAGATAAATCTCTTGATGTCTTATGAGATTGTTGGCTTGAAAAACTTGTGAGACCTCTGATATCCTTGGAGCTGACTTATTTGAATCGAAGAAGTCTTCACACTCCAATGGACTTGGCAACCTGTCCTTTGAACACACAAATTTCTGCAAACCAATTGTTAGTGCAAAAGAAACTTGGCATATAGAGGCCACGTTGAGTTTGTCATTTCATCGAAAATAACAAGCTACAACAAGAGCACAAAACATACCAAGTCCAAAGGAGATATGAGATAGCTACAAATCTCCCATCCCTAGACAATAGTGCCTTCAGGAAAATGCAAAGAAAAAAAAAACCAACTAGATTGCAATAAATAACAACATCAAATGAAACAAGTATACCTCATCAACCAAATAATGCACCACAAGAGAAGCTAGTAACCCCAAAGACTTTCCTTTATTCAGCTCAATAACAATTTTGGCATAGTAACAATAAGCACAAGCTTAAAAAAAAACCACGCTTACAATGAGAGCCCAAGGCTCATTTAAATATAACTATGGGAGGAAATCCCAATGAAAAATTAAATGACAAGTGGAGAAAGGAGATAATCCCAATGCAAAAATGAGTAGCTGTAGACTGTTGTATAACACCTGTAGATGGCAGCCTTATCTCCAGTTTAGGCCAGCGTACAAATTTTTCTTCATTTGTGTATTCCTTAACTGTTGATTACTGTGAAAGCCACTTGCCAAGTGCATATACGACTGAAGTAAATGGGAGACAAACTCCCTCAAAATATTTTCTTGACTGTTGTGATAAATTCTCCATTAAAAGACAACTGCGTATTATCTCTGTGTGGCTGCCAGCGTAGAGGGAAAGCTGCTGTGCGTAGATGCTGTTGAAGGGGCAGCGTACAAGTGGTAAGGGAACTCTACATTGGTGGAGACATTCTCCACGATTCCCTCAAGTCAGATCTCATTAAATAAATTTAAAATCAAGTGCTGATTTTCCTTTGCTGCGTGAATTTCTAAGTGGGCCAGCGTGTAATTTGATTGGCATGTGCGTGAAATTCTTATTTGGCATATGTGTATCTCCCTTTGAATGCCTTATGCGTGGACAAGGAATGTGAGTGGAGCCATTACCCACTTATTTTATTAAAGTTCCAACTTTAATATCCATCACAATGTATTAAATCATTGATCCAACCTTTCACCATACGTAATATCTCAATGTTGCCTTGCTGACTTATGTTTGACCTGGCCCACTAACTCATGGTGATGAAGTGGCTGCCATGTCACACATTTTGTCCCTCTTTAAACTTTTCAAATGTACCACATATTTATGATATGTTGAATTAAATTAAATCATTGAACTTTAGGCATTACGTGACTTCTTTTACTTCCATTTGACTTGCCACTTGGAACTTTGACTCTGACTTGAGTTGTACCCTATGGTTGGCCCCACATGCTTGCCACATCACCTTTGACTTACCCTCAATCTGCCATTTCAAAATTTGACTTATCTTGACTTTGGAAAATTTTCTAAATTTTTCCTATTATTATTATTTTTTTCATTTTTTCTCATTTTTGACACTGACATTAGGAAAGTCAGCTTTTGAGGGACCATAAGTCGTTTTTTGACTCTCAAAGTGGGTCCTAGGATAATGCTAGGTCTCTGAGGATGATTTTCGAGTAGTCACACGCCCCAGACATTTCCTAAGGCCTCTTATTTACATCATTACATAGAAATTAATTAAAAAATTCTGTTTTGCAGAAAATTTTTAACTATTAAAAAATCCTACTTAGACCTAGTCAAATTCCGCGAAATTTCAGAGATGACCTAGCATGGTAACATACATTGACTCTAGACACTAAGATGCGTTAGGGGCTCAACCTTCAAGCCGTCACCTCGGCTTTGGGGTAATGCAATGAGTGAAAAAACCTAGAAAATTATTCGCCGCTAAAAAGAAGGAATAATTAACCAAGTAAAAAAAACACTCCAAGGTGTACTCGCTTGCTGATCGAGTCCCAACATCCTAGGCCTGTTACATGGCTTTATTCATCATGCTAGTGACATTTATACAATATCCCCGCAGGGCTGCGAAATCTGAAGACTGAAGAAGAAAATGATGAGAAGAAGAAGTAGAGTTTAAAAACTCTGTTGAACATGATGATATCTGATGATATCTGATGGTACAAATGTCTTCTGGTTCATCCTTGGGCATGGAGTCTTCACATTATCATCAGGTGCCACTCCAGTGGTCAACAGGTCGGATCATGGACACATAGATCAAGAACACTGGCGAAAAAAATATCCAACTGTATCAGGTTGTCAACACTGACCGACTCCTGCACTAAGGCAAGTCGCTCACCAGGGACCAAGTTAAGCAAAAGTTTCCCCATGTCATGGAGGTAGTCAACGCAATGGGGACCATTGCTTCCTAAGGGGGGAGGACTAATCCAGGTGGATATTGTTGGCCACTCGCCTATTCCACTTGGACCCCCACCACTATTTCTTTCAGTTTTCTTAATTGTAGCACAATTTACTATTTTTTGCAGTTTTTTGGGTCTTAAACTTCTAAAGCTATTTTGAGGCCCTAAACAATGTTTTTTTTGGAAAATGGGAAAATACATACTTATTGGTAGGAGTCTCTAATCGAAAGTTGTAGTCATCAGATAGATCTTTCTAAAGAAGTATCATACGCATTAAACGAAGATCGTATGTCAAAGTTATGACCCCGGAAATTGATGTACCAACTGTGAAAATTTGGTTACCCAAATGCTACTACAACCACTGATGTTAATTATTCTAATTGTTTAATTAAACGAGCAATTTACTTGCAGTTTCCTATGGCAAATATCGAATTAAATACACTGTAACCTACACAACATAAAATCATGTGGAAAACACAACGCGGGAAAGATAGAAACACACACACATAAGAACACTGTTACTTTTGGATAATCATCCCCGGAAAACCCCAATGTGGGAAAATTGGTGCAACAGTTGAGGGTTTTAATATTATGCAATAGTTTTCCGAGTACAAATCTATGATTGCCCAAACTGACAAATCATACAGAGGAAAAATTGACAAATAAGTCTCATTAGAAAATCTCACTCTATCATTGGGATCTGGCACTGACCTCAGCTCTGGATGAGTTGCTCTGCTCAATGACTGTGTCAGCCTATGCAGCTACTGCGTCACATCTTGATGCAACCTCTCCTCTTGTCGTTGGATCTTTTGCTGACTGGAAACGAGGCCCTCCTTGCCTCCGAATACTCCCTCCGGCTTCTCGCACTAACCCTTGAGTGTTTCCTTAGCAAATTTGTGGAATCCCTCTGTAGCACTGTGTTGCCTCTGTGCGGCTCTGTGCTTCCTCTCCGCTCCTATTACTCGCTTCCTCTCCGCTCCTATTACTCACTCTCTCTAACCTCTCTATGCATATCAAGATGATATTATTTATATAGATTTTCTTATGACTGTCTGTATTCCTCAGGGAATTTGAAATGAATAGCCATACCCCTTAGTCTTCTGCCTTCTCATTTCTTTTCCAGCTCACTCAAAAATATAACTGTAGGTACCAATTTAACTTTACAGTGGGATATTTGTTCTCTTCCGGAGACTTGCCAATGCATCACAACAATATAAATAAATTAAAAACATTTACATTCAATTACAATGAAAAATCCAACTCACTCATTCAGCCTCTTGGCTCGCTGCGCATTTGTCTTTTCTTTGACTATGTCTATCTTTTCTGTGACCGTGTTTGGCCCTTTCGGCTCTGATTGATTTCCTGCTTACTGTCGCAGTGTAACTGCCATACGCCATACATATGTATTCACCAAACGAGCGTTATCAACATTACTAGACCGTGGCTTACGTTAGACTCCTCAATCTTCACTGTATCAATGTATTAAAGCTTTGTGCAACCCACATGCGCAACCCTCTAATCATATGGTTCAACCATAGTATAACCTTCTCACGCATACATATCAAACCACCAACTCTAACATTTGAAAGGTTCGGGCACACAGCTTTATAAACCCTTCTTTTATATTTGCCGATGCGATTAATCGCAACTAAATTCTTCCGATTGTGATTGGATCCTTTGTAATTGTCTCGATGCGATTGATCGCAATCACATCCTTCTATGGGATGTTCCGTTGTTCCGCCCTTTTTCCGACGCGATGGCATACCTTTTAAGCCAGACCTCAAACATATATGAGTCACCGTTCATAAACACATCGGGTCCGCCACAATTCACACATAACACATTTAATTCCGACTTCACATAACAGTGCCTCCTCAATCAACGGCTGTGGTCTTATCGTGTTCCCCTCTGGCAGATCAACGGTGGTCGCGCAGTTAGATCGCACGAAGATTAGTCCTCCGAACTTAAGCGATGAATTGGGGCCTAGTGGTTAACTTCCGCTCTGATTGACGTGCGACCACCGTTCGATGTACCCACCTCAGATCAGACGGCGTACGTCGATTTCGCGCGTAGTCCACAGTCGACAGTTGTTAAAATTGGACAACTAGGTCCAAACTCCGGGTTGTGCTGCTCAGATGACGATCGCAATATTTTTATTGGATTCCTCTTTTGGAGAGGTGTAAGATTGATCTAAAGATCATCTCGATCGGATGAGCAGAACATGTACTTTGAATTTATTCCACTTATGTGCTGGATCGGCCTGGAATAAAATATTGACTTAAATGTCTTAGAGGACGTGTCACACACCCCCAAAGATTCCTATATATTGGAGAGGCTTGGAGTTCATTTGACACACATCGATGTGGAGGAATTCTCTCTCTGGATAGCGTTGGAGCTGTGATATATATATATATATATATATATATATATATATATGGAGTATTCTTTGTTTGGGTTGTTCTGGGGTTGTGTGACACGCTTGGCTGAATGACCTATTGGAGACTTTGCTGGTAGAAGCATCCTGCTGATCGCCGTAACGCCACCATTTCTTATCTCTGTCTTGGCTTGTCTTCTATCGATCTATTAGTATGTTCTATCTTCTTCAGTGTTGTGCCCTAATCTGAAATGGCATAAAACATGTACAGAAATTAACATGGAATCAGAGCAAGGGAGAAGACAACGCCCTAAACCTTTTATGCCCTAACCTTCAGCGTGCGCCATAAGCTAAGGAAGGTGAGAAGAAAGAGTTTAAGGGAAATCTGAAGCTTGGTTAAAATCTGAATTGATACCCTCATATCTGAAGTTGTGAACATTGGAGACCAGAATTAAAATTCGGATCTGTGTTGTAGCCTTAGTTTAAGGCTCGGATCAGTTAACACCTACCTTCCGACCTGTGACAAGGGGCCGCTAACTCTTTTGACTTGATTTGAGTGCAGCGTAGAAGAAGACCACAATCATTTGCCATTATTCCGTCTGCTTTCACGCCGGAAAATGCTGCACATCCGTGGCCCATTAGAACTCGAAATTTGATGTTCTTTTGCTATGGTCGATAATAATTTTTTTTAATTTGATCGGTCTGTAACTAAGACATCCGAGCCCGATAAGTTTTTTTTCTTTCCGGAAAATCGGTGCCATGAATCACGCTACCGCGAATTTACGTCTTTGAATGATGGCGGAAGTTGAATTTACGTCTTTGAATGATGGCGAAAGTCGAATTTACGTCTTTGAATGATGGCGGAAGTCGAATTTACGTCTTTGAATGATGGCGGAAGTCAGAATCTGCTGGCGCCGCATTATTTGCGTGAATTACAATTTCGGGCGGAGCAGTGGTGGACTGAATTCTTTGAAAGGGGAAAATGTGACTAAGCAACGACAGGTTGAATTCCTTGGCATCGACAGCAGGATTCGAACCTGCACGGGAAAATTTGTGGTCTCTGCAATAACAGACAAATTCGATTCTGGATATTATATCACGCTGCAACAGTCCAGACCCTCGGAAGGGGCCGAGGAACAGATAGTGGTGGCAGGAAATCCAGGGAAATAAATCGAGGTCGTGTTTGCTGAAAGACCAAGAGTCGTCACTTCACAGAGATTGTTGGTGAGAAATTGTGCGATGCATGGGTTGGAGTTGGAAGCTGGACACTAAATTGATCGAATGATTGAGCTCGGATCATAGCATGATCATTGGCGATTCAGATTGGGGCCGAGTCAGCCTTTTACAGTCGTGCGACGAGTTTACGTTGCTGGGCTGTTGCAAATCTTGCATCTTACAAGCAGGTAGATGTGATCGGCATTGATGAAGCACAGTTCTTCAAAGACCTGTATAGTTCTTGTCAGGTAGCAGCTGATAAAGATGGGAAAACTGTTATTGTTGCTGGCCTTGATGGGGATTATTTAAGGAAGAGCTTTGGATCAGCTCTTGAATTGATACCTATAGCCGATTCTGTGGTTAAATTGAAATCACGCTATGAGCTATGTGGTAAGGCCGCATCATTTACATTTCGTAAAATAGGAGAAAGAAAAACTGAAATTGTTATTGATACAACGAGGTCTGTGCTGGAATACCCGGAGGTGCAATATGATACTTGTGCAAAAGCAACCACAGCATCTGGATAATTATGACACAATTTTCTGTATAACCTTCCCTGTATAAATCTCTTTTCATTACTTGTGCGATATAATTATTTCCTTCGCTAAATGTCAAATCTGTGTTGGCATAACTAAGTGCACTAGGGGTGGTTTAACTGTTAGTATTGCTCAGGCAAGGAAAGGTTTGACTACCTGGGGGATCTGTGGAAAACGCTGTATGAGATTTATGTTTGCGTAGTTTTGGAAAAATGCCTTTACTTCAAGTTTGAGAACAGTGGAAGATTCAATGGAGGAGTACTCCAGTCCCAATCTGAGAGGTGACCATGATGAAATTGAAGCTATGCAGCAGATGAACCTTCATACAGCATGTGTGCATGCAAGGCTTTTGCTATGGCTTATAGAAAGAATGATCGAATTAAGAGTTGCAAACAGTGCAGTGATCAATTTTCATTTATTGCTCGGAACCTTCAGAATTGATGCATGGTGTAACATAAGTCCCAGGTGTTCCTGGACTTGTCCTTTGTTGCACTATTTCTGTAAAGGCAGACTTGTTGAATCTTGTTTGTAGGCAGTATGATGAGTGTTGTGGCAGGCCGCAAGCCATACCACAACAGCAAGCCGTGCGGTTATCACATGATATTTTTTGACTGTGTGATTTGAGGCAGCCACTGATTCAAGCCAAAGTTGGATGAAGACCAATCACATAATTCCCAGATCTGTGCACATGGCATAGACAAGATTTCAAGTGAAATCAAAGAAATTGTTTTGATGTATCTTTAAAATCTCTTCATTCAGGAGCAGTAAAGTACCTCATCTGGGAGTATTATGATACTGATACTGCTGACCCGTAACAATGGTTGTAACTGAACTCAACCTAGTGGCAGTGACCCTAGAAAGAGTCTTGGCCAGATCAGTGATTCAGCTAGCAGTGATGAATGTGATAGTTCTAAATCTGTGATTCTATGTCACTGTCATCATGACAGTGACATAGACAGACACCCATGATTGAAGCTAGAAGGGTTGACTGCTGAAGTCCTTGGGAAATTCTATGTAGTGGTCAAAATTGTTGACGAAATGGGCAGATCTAGAAGCAAATCAAGGTGCATTGCCTCAAATGCAGGATAAACCAAGGTAGATTGGATCCCTAGTTTTGTAAACTGCAGTCTTAGAAGGCTGCTTGAAGAAGCTACTCACAGAATAACAGGTAGTGGCTGAAAGGACTTCTAACACAAGCTGAGACTTGTTGATATGTTCCCCCTGTATGTCAGTGACATAGATAGACACCTATGTAGCAAGCAGCATGTGACTGTATCAGTCCTAGATTAGAGCATTATGATACACTTAAAATGTGAACTGGGAAGTTTATGCAGCTTTTGGTCACATGGTTGGAATCTTGAATCATGATCATCAAAGTCTATTGGATGGCTTTGACTGTGGGAGATCAGTTCCCAATTCCAAGATGGTGTCTGGGATGCCCTCATTTAAATCAAATGTCTTCTCTCTCGAGAGAAGCTGACATTAAGAGGGAGATATATCTGTATATGCTCCTGAGTGGATGTCTTTGTTCAACGAAAGAAGATCCTCATGGCTCAGGGACATATGGCTTCAGAGGGGGAAATTCCGAAGGAAAACCAAGAAGCCATATTAATAACAGGATATCTAGCAGCCATGAGTACTTTTGTACAATCTGACCTTGGATACCTTTGAGGAAGTCGTAAAGCATCAAGTCTGGAAGGATGTTATGCTGTGGTCCCAAGACCATAGGACAAAGCAGTTGTCACCTCGAAATGGCTCTACAAGATCAAGCATGGATTTGTTGGAAGTGCTGAAAAGTTCAAGGCAAGATTCATTGCCTGTGAGGAAGATATAGACTATGATGACATATTTGCACCTGTGGCTCGAGATACCACCATTCGATCTATTATAGCCCTTGATGCTACGCAAGGATGGAGTCTTCATCAGATGATGTGAAGACCGCATTTTTTCTGCATGGTGTGATAAAGGAAGAGATATATGTGGAGCAACCTTTGGGGTTGGAAGTCCAGGATCGGGACACCCATGTCTGCAGGTTGAAGAAAGCCCTCTATGAGCTGAAACAAGCACCCTGAGATTGGTACAAGAGGATAGATAGCTACTTGATGAAGCTGGGCTTCACTCGAAGTAATGCTGATCCGAACCCTTACTTCAAGGATGTCAAGGGAAAACCTCTCATTCTGGTGCTGTATGTGGATGACCTCTTCCTGACAGGTGCTAACCCTCTCATTCATCAGTGCAAGAGGGAGCTCGCTGCTGAGTTCGAGATGAAGGACCTAGGACTGATGTCTAGGCCTGAAGGTCTAGCAGAGACCTGGCGAAATTTTCCTTTCTCAAGGAAAATACATTATGAATTTTCTGGTATGATGGACTGTAAGTCCATGGAACTCAACTTTAAGAAGTTGAGTAGCAACGTTGCTGGGCCTGTCCTACTAAGTATCGTTAACTCATAAGGACCCTGATGTTCTTAATGAACACTTGTTCGAACATATGCTGTGCAGTGAACACTTTGAGTCAACACATGGTTGATCATAACATTCACTAGGTTGGTGCCAAGAAACTCTTGAGATATCTCTGAGGCACGATAGACCATGGGTTGAGATACACTGCCGGGAGTATGACACTCCGTGGATATACTGATGCCGATTGGGCTGGCAGTGTGGTGGATCGTAAGAGCACATCGGGATGCTGCTTCAATCTTGGTTCTGCTTCGATCTCATGGATGAGCAGGAAGCAGAAGTCGGTGGCTTTGAGCTCCGCGGAGGCCGAATACATTGCTGCTAGTATGGCCTGTTGTGAAGCAGTTTGGTTGCGGAAGCTCTTTAGTGAGCTGTTTGGACATGTGCTAGATACATTTGTGATACTGCGCGATAGCAGTGGGATTCGTATGTGTGAGAATCCCAGGTTCCACGATTGATCCAAGCATGTTGATGGCTGGTACCACTTTATCTGGGATATGGTACAGCGAGGCGCCATAAGGCTCGATCATATAGGAACTGATGAGCAGGATGCGGATATTCTCACAATGCCCTTGGGGAAGGTCATGTTCCTAACCTTCCGTGAGAATCTTGGAATCATGGAACGACCCTATTCTGAGGGTCCTGTTGGACGATGAGCTCTGGGAGCTCAAAGGGGGTTTTGGGGATAGCTTCTCGGAGCTGTAAGCACTTATGGTGCTTCTGCCCCACCATTGTGATTATTGAGTTGGTTCGCCTCTCATTTATCTGTGCCCCGTATGCATCCTACCCATTGAGTTAAGGGCTCATGGGAAGTACCTCTCATTTGGCCAATGAGATGGGAAAGGCTAGAGACTAGTAGCAAAGATTGATGGACGGATTAGAATTTGCCGTACTCTCTTTCTAGGATGGCACGGTCCAACCACTTGATCTGGGATCAAGTTTAGTGAGGTCTGGGACCTCTGCCTGACTTCGGGTCAGATGAACCAACTTCGGGTTGGTTGGAGACTCTTTGTGAGTCTGATAGAGGTTTCGGACCTTTGGGCTGAATCTGTCAGCCGGGTATGATGTCTTTGTGACTGACCCACTTTTGTTCTGAAATAAAGAGGCCAGCAAAGCAAGTTACGGCGGGACGACGCACAATGTTTGGATTGCACTAGTGGATGGAGTTCTCCCTAGTTGAGAGGGAGTGTTAAAATTGGACAACTAGGTCCAAACTCCGGGTTGTGCTGCTCAGATGACGATCACAATATTTTTATTGGATTCCTCTTTTGGAGAGGTGTAAGATTGATCTAAAGATCATCTCGATCGGATGAGCAGAACATGTACTTTGAATTTATTCCACTTATGTGCTAGGTCGGCCTGGAATAAAATATTGACTTAAATGTCTTAAAGGACGTGTCACACACCCCCAAAGATTCCTATATATTGGAGAGACTTGGAGTTCATTTGACACACATCGATGTGGAGGAATTCTCTCTCTGGATAGCGTTGGAGCTGTGATATATGTATATATATATGGAGTATTCTTTGTTTGGGTTGTTCTGGGGTTGTGTGACACGCTTCGTTGAATGACCTATTGGAGACTTTGCTGGTAGAAGCATCCTACTGATCGCCGTAAGGCCACCATTTCTTATCTCTGTCTTGGCTTGTCTTCTATCGATCTATTAGTATGTTCTATCTTCTACAGTGTTGTGCCCTAATCTGAAATGGCATAGAACATGTACAGAAATTAACAACAGTTAACACGCGATGGCACGCGATGAAGGCAGTATCTCCAAACCGCTTAAGGCCATGTGTCAGTCGATGGCATTGATCACGTTTGAATTGGAAATACAGCTTACCTTACAAAAGCGGTGCGATGAAAACCGTCGGGTGTTCCAAACCCACTGTCACTGTTCACAGCGCTCGTGGTTCCGTTCAGTTGTGCTCGAGGTTCCATTCCTTCCTTTTGTTTAACTCTGCGGCACCATTGATGCTCTATTCCATCAATTTTGTTCTCAATTTCATATTCACACTGCGCCTAAGTTGCTCGCTAAGCCAGTCACGCAAATCACACAGAGTTCGAATTCTTCTTTCAAACCTGATCTGAGGTTACTACTGGTCGGTTAACTCCTTCAATTACAGAGAATCAAATGACAGATCACACCCTCACTTCTTTCTTCTAACCGATTAATCAACAGATACAATATCGACAATATTTAATATTGATTCCTCTCCTTAGAGCTTAGTCCAGAGCGTAGTATGTACTTATTGACCCAAGTATATTATTACAGAATTAAAGAAAACAGGGCACATCTCGCAGAACTACCATTTCAGTCTTTGACACCGGGTTCACAACTTAACCACAGAACTCAAATATTCCTCATCAAAGTCTTTACCACAGGGTTTTGCCCAACAAAATTCCATCCAGTTTCAGAGCATATTTTTTCATAAAAGTGTATTTACTTACAGAATCTCTGTCTCTAGCCTGACCTTTCCACAATCAAGTGTTTAATACCTCCCAGCATTCCACTTTACATGTTCAGGCGCTTTTAGACTTCAATCAAAATCTCTGTATTAAACTCCTTCAGGCTCTTTTAACTTCACTGCTCTTTCTCTAATTCCTCTGCTGCTGCTTCAATTTCTCTGTTTCATCTGCTGCCTCTACTACCTCTCTGTCTCTCCAGATCTTTGTCTGTCTCCTTTGCCTTTCTTTTGATATCTCTTTTTGTTGCCCTGTCTCTGTAAATATACTCTCCCTCTATTCTTCTCTGATGCCTTCTCCTTTGTTTTTGTTTCATGTCCTTTGCCTGTCTCTGCCTCTGCTGCCTCCTTTGCCATCAATGACAACATTTCCAACACCTTTCACTTTGAAGATCATTGGAGGAGGTTTCTTCATTATTTGCAGCGTTTCCATCCTTCTCCATTTTTGTATTGTTATTGAGTTGTTGCTGCTACCCAGCAACTTCGACATTTTTCCGTTTTGTACATTCTAGTCAATCCCCTGGAGGATTGTTGTAGTATTGTTTTTCGAGGTTGAGATCTTGCTCCCCTACTTTATTTGAGCTTGCTATTGCTATATCATTGTGTGTATATCAGTTTGCAGTCATTTCTCCCTATGGACTGCGTAGTCATATCTTATTGTTGGGTTGTGTAGCTGGGTGCTTTCATTTCTGCATGTACAACTGTCTTGGGGCTGATCTGGCCTATCTTGAGAGATCTTCCCTCAAGTTCTTGTATATATATTGATAGCTACACATAATTTAATGGCTACATTCTCTTCTTGCACCATATGTATTGATATTTCACTGCTGCTACTTGTTGAAGTTCATGTATTGTTGTAGCTCTCCATTTTGAGCATTGTTTGAGATACATAGGATTGGAGGATCTGAATAACCCTCCTAGGGTTATTTCTTTGAGCTAATACTTTGGAAGAATAATGTATGAAGGGTAAACAAAGGGATCCAAGTCCCCTTTCAACTTATTTTTGCATTGGTTTCCTTATACAGCGTCCTTCTGGACTCTATTCTAGGAAATCCTGGAAAAGAGATATTATAGTGGTATCAGAGCTTCGAACTTGGCCCAGCCTGTGGAAGTTCGAATTGCAGAGACAGAAGAGATCAAGATGATGCAGAGGATGAGATTACTCTCATCAGTTTTTAGATCCAGCAAAGACCTCTCCAAGGAGGTTGAGAAGACTGAGAAAGAAGAAGAGGAAGGACCATGCACTTCCTACTCTCACCCAATGGAGCATGAAAAACACTTGGAATTCGAGATTCTAAGTGAGTATCTTGCTGAGTACCGAGCAAACCCTAGAGCCTTCCACGAGACTCTATCTTTTCCACAATGTATTCAGCAGAAAGAAGAGAGAAGACCCCACAGCTATGGGATGATGAGAGGCAATAGATTTCTATTGTCCACATTTGACAGATCACTCACATGTGCAGCAGAGATGTGGGTGAAGAAGCTAGAGGCTTTCTTCCTACTACATCCTGTAGTAGACAAAGAGGCTGTAGAATTTGTAGCACTGCACCTTGAGGGTGAAGCAAAGGCTTGGTGGTTCAGCCATGAGAGTCATGCAAGGGTTTCTACTCTTGCTGATTTTTCTCAAAGATTGATCAGAAGATTTGGTCAAAGGAGGGAGGAGGTCTCACCACCAGTTGAAGAGGCACATACCAGCGTTGTTATAGTCATGGAGGAGCAGCCTCCATCTACAACAACAGAGGCAGCCAGCACACTTGAGGAAGAGACTCTTACAGCAGCACAAGATTCTTCGAAAACTCTCTAAGGTATGCCTAAGTTTTTATTTCTCATGGAGGATTGTATATCATTGCATGCTGATTTTCTAGAACAGGAAACTCTCACTGCGCTGTGCCATCATCTTCATACACCATTGATGTGTTGTGCACCACCGTTGTGGTTGGGGTTTGGAAACTTTGTCATGGAAGAGATTGCATTTCAATGTCCCATGAAATGAAAAAGCCAAAATCCGTTTTGGGAAGATGGTAGCCCTTGTTGGGAGGATACCAAGATGCCGGAGGAAGGGAGACATCCACAAGGAGTTGAGTGGATGTGGATGGAAGGCAAGAGGATGGTGAGCCTCTTGCAAATCTATGACACAGGGTAGCAAGAGGCAATGCTGCGTTGGCTACTCCTGAGAGAGTTTGGCCAGCATAGGACTTATCCTTTTTCATGGGGTATGGAGAGGGAGGTGGACTGGCAGGATACTTACACCATGGTGTAGAAAGGAGCATGGGTGCATTATGTTGAGATGGCATTCTCTTTACCACTCATTATGCCCCCTTCACATAATTGTTATGGTGAGAGTATGGAGGAGCAGCAAACATTCTTGTTGCTCAGATTATATGCAGATGTTGTAGGAGCAGGAGGAGGCACTAGCATAGTGCAAAGGGGCTGCTCCTTGGCTTTGGATGCCCAAGCAGTACCTTCTTCATGGGAGGGACTCTATATGTGCAGCAACATGATGAGTAGAGTCTTTGACAAGATCCATGTCAAAGAGTTGAGCTTTGAGATGACAGTGGCCCTACTCCACAGGCCATCGACGCTGTCACTTAAGAGCTGGGATTACTTGTTGAAGTGTCCCCAAAACCACTTCACAAGTGATGGACCTTGGAGACATGTAGGAGATGAGGATGAGGGAGTAATGGAGGGCAACATCCCTTACTAAATCTTGATCTTCTTGGCCTGGGTTCACAAACACAAGGGGAGATACCTACATGCAGCATTTTGTAGTGCCCCACTTTGGTTGATGGACACTGATCCTTCATACTTTATTCTTTGAGGACCTCAGTTTGAGGATCCAGACACATGACTATTATTAGTGGATTTGATGGTTATGTATGTTCTTTATTGATGCTGTGATGATGACATCATTGATGAATATGTATGTTCTCTATTGATATCATGATGATGATAGACTTGATGGATAGATATGTTATCTATTGATGTTACAATGATGATGGCTTTGATGGATATGTTAATTTCCCATTGATGTTACGATTATGATAACCATGATGGATGTGTTCCCTATGGTAGCTACTTACATTAATTCTAATTCAAAATGAACAATGATGTGAATGACAGTCATGTTGATGTTGCCATTATGATGATGATTAACAATGAGAAACTTTGTTACATATGATTATTGAGTATGACAGGAAACCACCAAAGGCACTCGCATATGATGCGCTGACAACATCTGGTTTGATAGAAATTTATATTTTGTCTTTGAAATTCTAAGTTCAGTTTGAAACTTGTTATATATATTTCATATACTCTGATGATATGTTAGTGGTTGCAGGAACATGTTAGTTGCTTGGCCAAATGACTCACATATGGGTGATGGGGTTGTACAATTGAATGGAACAACATGGGAGGGGTGGAACAGTGTTCTTGATCTCACCCGCTAGCACTCCCGCCGTGACTTACGCTGGATAGGTCGAAATACTTTCGCCTTGAAGATCACGATGTCGTGGGGGCAGGTCCCAAATTTGGTTCGCTCATGAGGATTTTCTGGGGGGCGCGCATCAAGGCGAATTCCTTGATCCCCAACTCCATTAGTCTCACTATAGCAGGAAACTTACGAGATGATAGGGGTCTCTGTCGTTGCACATATAATTTCCCCTCGTAACCACTGGATACTTGAAGGGCAAGTGGTGTAGCACCCTTGGGATTTCAAGAGAAATTCTTGAAGGGCACGATCGACTTGGCACCCTTCGCATCAAAAATAAATTCTTAGGCATGGCACCCTTGGAACTTCGAATGGAAGTTCTTGAAGGGCATGACCAATTTGACACCCTCGACATCATTAAAGAAACTAATAAATATAATCAATATATGAAAATCCAACTAATTCATATCAAGTGACATATGATGTTAGAACCAAAGGAATTAAATCAAGAATAAAACTTAGGGTAAGGGAGGAATAGGAAGAGATAAAATATTTACCATGATAACTCTACTTTTTCCATGTTAAAACAAAATATTAAGTACATAAAACTTAATTAGGCAAAAAGGGGAAAGAGAGACATAGAGTTAAGTAGAAAGATTTATAAAAAATTTCATTAAGAGAAGAGGGTGGTGAATTAAGATAAGATTAATAAATTAAAATTTGAGAAATTTAGAGAACTTCCATGTGGCAAGGGCCAACATAAGAATATTCATCAAAAGAACAAATTGAGGTAGTTAGGGGACCAAATCTAGGAATTATCAATTAACTTTAGTAATAAACACAAATTAAGGAGTAAAAAGGGGGAATCAAGAGACAACTAGGAGAAGAAATAGGAAGAGCCTTGTTGGGTTGAGGGAAATACTATTTTTAAATGAATAATTAAATAAATCATTTTGGAGAGTCTTAATGAGAGGGTGACACATGGGTGGGTGAATAATCAAATTTTGGGTAATAAAAAAAATAATTATTTATGCATGAACTTCCAAGTGTCACCTATGAAGCCTTCTATAAAAGAAAGGAAAATGGAAGGGAAAATGATTTTTTTGTTTACCCTATGTTTGGATGGAGGAGATTATGTCATTTTGAGTGGTTATGAGCTATAGTTGAGTTTGGTGGGATAGAGGATTATAGAGAGGGGACTCTTGAGCCAAGAGGGGCTCACATCTATCAGCTAGCACATTCCTTTATTGTACAACCCCATTGTAGCTTGGGGGTCCGCGGGGAAGGAGAGTACCCAAGGATTAGGCTGGGAGATCAACCAGTGGGTCATTACATTCGGATTAAGCACGACAACATTCAAGCTTGGAAGTAGACGACAACAAAGGAGCTCAAGTAGCAGCAAGTCAAGTTTGGTTCTCGCTCAAGGGTGAACGGTACATGTGTTAGTTATATTGTTTTTGATTATGATGATTTCATTGTACTATAATCACAAGTTAAATATATGTATGTGTTATGAAGTTAAATTTATGGACTATGAGATAAGTGAGTTAATTTTACTGAGTTTCAAACTTGTGTGATTGTGGTTTCATTTCCCAGTTACTGTGAAAAAAAAAAATATTTAAAACCTAGCGCTCATCTAGTAAATTATAGGGTCAGTCTCTACACTTGGTATAGGCCCATAAAGTATTAAGGTTTTCCTTTTATTATTTTTGTGAGCCATGATTTTGTAGTCTTTGTGGACTTAGAACCCATCGGTTTAGATGATGCTCAACCCAAATTGCTCAATATGACAAGTGAGATGCTTCATAAGGCATATAATTATATTGAAGCACTAATTGAAATATGTGTAAGCCAGCATAGCATCCGTATCACATGCCACTGATCCCTTCCTCCAGTCTGATTTTTCTTTCGGCTCCCTCAAAAGCTACAATCCCCATTATTTTCTCTACGAAGAAGAGCTTCACCACATTCAATCGGTCTGCACTATCCCTTGCCATGTTGGGCTCCATAGAATAAAAAAAAATGCAGAGAAATATTCGAAAGCATTTCGAAATCGAACTCGGAAATGGCAAGCATTTAAGTGAGCTTCATATTCCCTAAGTGTTGCGACTTTGGGAGATAGGGCATGAGCTAATTTGAGTATTTTCACTAAGGGTTCAGGAGAATCTCCTAAAAGGTTATATAACTGTAACATAAAATTTACTGCAATGCATTCATCTTGCTCAATTTTCAGGGTAGACAATTCCACCTCACTCATATGTTTTGAGACTGCACAGAACTCAAACTCTAGGTCAAGCAATTTAGTAAACTCTGTGAGCCTCTTGTCGGTGGCCAGCAAAGAGGAAGTAGGGTTTTGGCCTAGTGTTGGAGCCAGGATACCTGTGATTTTTATTTTGCGGGGTTTGTCGCCTGGCCTCGTTGCGAATGCATGAAATAAAGCTGCCCACTGTACACCTTGCACAATGCCGAAGTCGACTATGTGAATTTTCTCTTCCTTGTCTATCGCCTCCAGGATCGCCTATTTGCCAGTCAACTGAGCAAATTTTGAATACGGGCATGCATCATTCAAGGCCTTGTAAGCCAGGGTTAAATCCTCAAAAGATTTAGAGCATTCATCACTGGACTGAAACTAGGGTTTCTACTCGATGCCCTTAGAGAGACGTTTGGCCAGAGCAGCGGCAAAATGAGACACTATTCTCTCCGTGGGATCCCCATGATGCGATGCAATACCCTGCAAGTAGGCAACGGATTTCCCTGCACTTTCCGGCTCCGTGTCGACAATATTTGCACAATCTAGCAGCGAATGCAATAAATCGGACCGTTGCCCTTACATATGTCGATCTAGGGCATCGATTTTTGGCTTGGGGGGGGGGGTCCTCTTCTCTTTTTCCCTTCAGAGGATCCTGTTGTTGCTGCCCTGTTTCCGTTTCTGAGCCAGAGTGGAGGGCTCTCGCATCAACTGCTGCATAGGCGGGCACACGCTCTGGTGCACATTGGGCATCCGATGATGCAGGGTTTGGAACTCATGACCACCTCCTGCTGCTCCACTATACTGCTCTTGCAAGGCTGCCTTTCCCTTTAGCGAGATAGTCGAAAAAAGCTCCGATGAAGCTGCAGACAAAAGGTCAGCCGAGGGCGACGAGCACAACAGCTGCTCTGTGGTCGTGTTGGGCGTCCAGGATGTCGGGGAAGAGCGCTTGAAGGCCTCGCCCAAGATCCCAAATTCGCTCTGCCATGCAGCAGCGTCCTCAGAAGAATGATGATGGTACCCGTTCCCGCCATTCGGAAGCTCGGAGCTCTCAGTCGACTCGCAGGGGTTGCTGCTGTCGAAGCATGAAGCGATGGCTACGTTACCATTGCCAACAATAGCCTCTGGGGACAAGTCACTCATTAAGCAGTCTATCCACTCAATGCAAACATCCGGGCTAACAAAATCATTTCTGTAGCTCACCGGAGACTCGAACCCGAATGTCTGCAGCTCTGGCGATCAGAACACCGAGGACCTCAGGGCAGCGCTGCGGCCATCGCCAACGTCGGGCTCCTTAATGGGAGGCCTCTCTTTCTTTATCAGAGCCTCATGGTGAAACAGAGCATTATCCTTGAACGCTGATGCCAGTGACTTGACTCCTCCCAGCAAAGGCATCTGCTTGGCGCCGAGACCATCGTGCAAATGCTGGGTAAAATCTTGAAACTGTTCCATGGGACAAAACAACATGGAAGCCCTGGAAAGGTCCAGAACAGAGTTAGGCTCACTCTGAGCAAAACTAAGAGCAGCTGCAATTATATAATTCATTACATTATTTCTAGATTTTCCCCGCTTATGGTGTTTTGTTTGTTTGTTTTTTTTTTCTTTCAACTTCTCTTGAAGCATATAGAAAGTAGTGCAAGGGATAGAGCGAACGTCACTGCTATAAAGCAATATTCCCACAGCTCCCTTGCTTGTGCCATTACTGTTTGATAACATTAATGAGATGAATTTGTTTTTTAATTTTAAGAATTTTCTGTTAAGAATATAAAACCTATTCTACATTTCTTGTTAAGTGAGCATAGAAATAGCGATGATGATAAATTCAGCATATGATTCCTCTCCAAAATCAATCCACGCAAACAAACAATTCTGTGCGTTCCATTTTAGGGTATTTGTAGACATCTTGAAATTCAAGAAACAAACTCGAAGTATTGTAGTTGATTTCATTTTGGGTATCTCCGTATAAAATCCATTCACATCAATTGCATTTTGGTTTACTAAATTTATATGTAAGATGCGAGCGGAGTGAAGTTTCTTTATAAAAAGATGCGAGCGGAGTGAAGTTTGCATAGTCTTATTCGAATATGAATAACGATACCGGAACGAGAAAGCGTTTGACACTTTCTATTACCATCTATATATTTGATTATTTATGTTGGGTTTTTCGATTAGTCCGCTTTTAGTACATAATGATCAGATCGATGATTAGGTTGGAACATATTCTTATTATTTTCGACTCTGTAAATCAATTTAAGAATTCATTTAGATCAATTCAGTCACTGATTTTGTTTCTGTAGGATGCATTGGCTTGACATTTACATTTTTTTTTTTCCCTCATTAATATCCTTTTCTTTATTTCTACTGCCTTTCTTTTGCTTAACCTTTTCAATTTTATTTCCGGAACTTTGGTTTCCTTAGACATAGCTACACTGTCATTCTTTACACATTTTTAGTACAGATTTAGCACAGTGTTATTGCCTCCCTCCATCGAAACTGTGGTTGCCGAGGATTGAACTTGTAACCTCTCCCTCTTTCAAAAACCACCCTCCTTTATTCATCAAAAACCACCCTCCTTCATTCCTGTTTATTAGTTTTAGTTGACGTGTACGTAGATATGTGTTGCTTATGGTGTGTCGTGTTGTTGTTGTTTTCATCTTATGAGTACGAGGAGTCCCGCTCACGATACACGTGTTCAGTCAACACATAACATGGTGTATTTGTTTTATTAGTTTCGGTAACATGTACAGTGGGACCCAGTCATAACCATGTATTCTGCTTAGAGCTCGGGCATGATAAAATGATGCAGATCATGGGTTCAAACTATTTAAATTTTTGTCTTTATTATTCATCAACCCGAGATGATTTGATTATTTGAAAACATAAACCCGCTTAGATCCAAATGATCAGAGCGTATTAATACATGTCATTTATTTAGTGAAGTGGCACTTGTGAGTTGCAATAATTTGGTTTATATTCCGTAATGAGCGATGCCAATGAGTAGGATATATACATTATATCTCGACGCACATTGAGTTGAAGAATGTTGAATAGAAATGCGATCAGTCGTGTATTTTACATTTTATTATAGTTTTTTAACATAAAAGTTTCCAGGTTTTTAAGACATAAAAGTTTGATAGTATTTTTCATAAAAATGTATGAAAAATAAGTAATATGTTGTATTGAATTTTTATTTTAAATGAAATGTGAGTTTAATATGTCAAGAACAATTTAATATTAAATATAGGAATAGGAAGCAGTATGATAGGTGAATTTTGAAATTTGAAATTTATAAGTGAATGCAAATAAATTTCGAAAAGATATATTTACTAGCACTTGACGATAGGAGTTTTATCTTGAAGTATTAACTTGAAGTAATTGTAATTTGATTTGAAATAATAAAGGCACAAAGAGATTTCTATTTGATTTTTAAATTGAAGAAGTTATACTTTAGTTTCCATAATCAATTTTATAAGCTATTCTGTAGTGTAATTTTTTAATGTTTTTAAAATTATAAGTTTAAAATTTCTTATCTTGGCATTTATATCTAATGCCAAGAGGTCTAGAGTTAAATCTATTATATAGTAACTTATGTTTTGACTTGTTGTTTATGAGTTTGAATGAGTTAACTTTCTTAAGAATGGACTAAACAAATTGATTGAAGAGTAAAACATCTTTATCCAACAACTACTTATGGACCAATGTTAATTTTATCCATCCCAAAGTGTAGGGCACTTAAGAATCAAGAATTAGGGCAATGGAGTGAAAATCTAGATCAAGATTACCTATAGAAAGAACATGGAAGGAGCCTTGGTTTCAATTGAGCCAATATAATGACACTCAAAGCTACAAAAGTGGGTTTAATGTGGCCTTTGATCTTGTGAAAAGAGTGGATTTGAATGTTTTTATTCATTTTCTCTAGATATTGAGTGAGATGTGTTTTGTGGAGTACTTTTATAAGTAAATCCACATAATAAAATTATGATGGTTTCCAATTCAATAAATTGAGTAATTCTTTCCTTCATTTCCTTTGGATTTTGGAGTGTGATGTATGTGTGTGATGAATTTTTAGTAAATTTTGTTTTATATATTTTTACATTTTTTAAATGAAAATTTTAATTAAAAATTTAGATATCTTTACATATTTAAATGAAAATTTTAATTAAAAAGAATTTTTTTTTTTAACATTCTTAAAAATAATTAGAAATTTTTGAATGATTATATCTTCTTTAAACAAAACCTCTATAGGCTTTCATATACAAAGTATTATTGAATAATAGAATTTTTTAATATAATCTTTTAAGAATTTTTTGAATGATTATATCCTCTTTAAACAAAACCTCTATACTTTTCATATAAAAAGTATGATTGAATAATACAAAATTTCTCATAAATATCTAATAATGCAAATTTTTTCAGTGCCATATGTTGCACATGAATATTCTTTCTTTGAAAGGAGAACTTATATTAATGCCCATAAACGTTGGAAGAATGTTGAATGGTATTTGGAAATGCACAAGGTGTAGCACCTCAAGGGAGTTCCTAAGCCATCTATAAAATAAATATTATAAGATAAGTAAGGGCTATAAACTAATTAATCCAACATGAAATAAGAAAACCCAACACACTACAGTTGTGAGATAGGGGTAAAATATTCCATCCAAATACCAGGCGATGCACATATGGTTAAGCCTTCCTCTCTCTTAAAGGAAAACTAATGTAAACTGTAGTGCCCCGCTGTAGTTGTTTGGTAGTAATACGACATTATCATTTTTTTAGGCCTAAGGCCAACACGTTATTCTTTGAGGAGTTACTTTCCCCCCATTATTTATGTTTTCCCCAATACTCAGATAGGAGTAAACCTGAAATGCTGTAGACTTAGTGTTTATTACCCACCAAAATTTATGTAGACTTACTAATGTGGATAACCCACCGAAATTTATGCAAGTACTTGTATGCGAGAAAATTAATTGATCTATCCACTTCACATATCAATTTATTATTTTATGTGAATCAAAACTATAAGATTAGATTTTACCATTGACCATTATTAATTTGACATTGGTCAATATAGGTTATAATTTTTAAGCAATTTTTCCATATCTTAATTTCTAAATTAAATGACAAGGATCAACATTTGTTATAGAATAAATATTGTAAAATTTTAAAGAAAATGAAACATAAAAATGGAATTCAAAGTAATTATAGGTTCACTTAAATTAAAGTGGATAGTCTTATAATACTCTATCCATAAATCTAGGGTTAGAAAAAGTGATATATTGACTTCAATTTAATATATTTGCATCATGGATAATGCATATCTGAAAGTTAGAATGGAGTGTACATGCATATTAAATGTATCCTTAAAAGCTAGTAAATCATACATATTGTGATACTTAATAAATAAGTTATGTTATTTAATAATAATACTAAAGTAGTAAACTCCTTATGAGATATGATTACTAGAGTGTAAATTGATGTTTACGTTGGTAAGGATGTTGGTTTCCTAAATTATGGCAAGAAAAATTTTCACTCTTTGAAAGCGAATCAAGATCCTTTATATAATTGATAAGAGTCAATGCAACAAGATAGTCATTCACGCAGGAATCCAATACCAATAGATTGATGGCAATAGATAATATTGAAACAATTATTGAGTCTAGAGCCCATGGAAATAGAGTATGATGACCAAAGAATATGGATGGAAAATATGTCAACCTAAAGATTACTTGGAGGCGACTCCTTCTAGGATGAATCATCCACCTGAAATTAAACAAGAACTCTTGAGGGTTAGAGTTTCATTTCATATCTGGGACAAAATAATGACGAGAACAGTAACAAGCGTGTTTCATCCTTTCACCTTGAGAAATCCTAGATGACAGTCTATCGCTTTTCTTATATTAGGTTTTTAGTATTTATATAGTTTTACCAAATACTTTGCCAAAGGAAGGCCATAAGTATGTGTTCATGTGCGTGGTTCTTCACCTAGTTAGTCAATCTCATATGATCATACCCCTTTACTGTAAAACAATATGGTTCATGACATAGTGGTTTTTGGAATGCTTAGCCATCCCAAGTGATTTGGAACACCTAGGGACATGTTGATGGATCCAATAATGACACAGAGATTACTTACACACACACACACACACACATATATACACACACGTCAGGGAACAAATGTATGGAATTAAATTTTCATGTCGATTCCTTTATGGGAGAAGAAGAGGGAACATGCAATTGCTTATTATTCAACAATTGCATGGTAGAGACGTGCCATGCATGTGATACATGAAGGAGTTTAGCTTAGGTGATTGTTGAGACAATGATGATTAGACACATTGAAAATTGATAATTACAATACTCTTAGGTTCAAATATGTGACAGCTAAGAGATTCAAAAAAGATTATTACTAAATTGATATAGGTTGATATTGAGTGCTAGTTTTTGGAGCCTATCATATACTTGTATGGTTTTATTTATTTTTGTTGGAGCTTTATCATATAATGATATTAATGATGTCATGTTAAAGGATATCTACTATGTGACGATTCCTAGCCTAAAAGCCATTTTATTAATTAAACCTAAGTGGTGTAAGTGATGTAGTTGAGATTAATTCACAAGAAGAATTGATGCACCTTGACGTAGGTTCATTACACATATGGTTTGAGTTAATGGTCACTCACTAATTGTACATTCTCTTGTGAGATATTTCATGGTGATAGATGTTAAACATATATAACTATGATCATTTTAATTTCATAAGAAATCAATTGTGTTAATATATGAGAAATAAACATATAAAAGTCTTAGATATTTTGTTAACTTTCTTGGGGATGGTGTTTATATGAACTAATGGTTCCCAAGTAGACTGTTAGCCACCTATAATATTTGATTATACCAAAAGGTGGCTAAGACTTTTTGAGCCTCCAAGGAACAAATTTGATCACTAAAAATTGTTGGCTCTTGAAGGCTTTTGAGGCCTCATGCCTCTGTCCAAAATCCTCATTGTTGTTCCCATTAATTCTGCTGATTCATGATAAAAGACTACTGAAAGACCATCATTTTCCCCCTTTTCAAACCTTCATTTTCTTCCCTTTTTCTCCATAAAAACTCCCTTGTTTTCATAGATCCTCGTCTTCCATTTATGAAAATCACTTTTCCATAGTTAAAAACCCATTTTTTTAAAATCCGAAACCATCAAACTCCATTTAAAAACCATGAAAAACGCATAAAAAATACAAGTCTTTACCATGGACTTAAGCCCCTTTGGGCTAAGTCCTAACCACTTCCCCACATATGCCTTTGCCATAAAAAACCAAGCGCTAACTCTGGAGGCGCTCATCGCAGATCGCAAAACGCAAAAATTGCGGTTTATCTAAAGTGCTCATCGCAAATATATGCGATGCGATCCATCGCAAATCGCAAATCGCAAAAATTGTGGTTTTATCTAAAGTGCTCATCGCAAATATTTGCGATGCGATAAGCTCCCTCCCCTTAAACCCCTGGTCATATCATTCTCCATACGCCCAACTGCCCCGCAATCGGGCGCCTAACCCTATTATTTGCGTATTCCGCCCGTGAAATATTAAAATCTTAAGTTATTTATCAAAACTTTGGTTTTTATTATTTCTCTAAGGTTTTCCGCCGGTCAGAAATCTGAGCATTTTCCACCGTTGATCTGATCTGCAGATCCGACGGTGCGGAACCTATCAAACCCGGTGGACCTCGCCAGCCGTGCGCCGTTTCCCAAACCCGCTTGGTATCCATTACACCGCCTTTGGGCGAAAAGTTGTTTTCCCCTGATCGCCAGCGTTTCCATACACTTCTTGACACGTGGCTTGGCCACTGTTCACAAAACCGCCTTCCATCGCGTGTTATCGTTCGGACGTAGACGCCCAGCGATATTGCCCTGAGCCGTCCGATCTGGAGCGGGTCATCCAATGGTTATCACTCATCTATGATGCTTGATGTTTAAACGAGCTCCGGCGCGGCGGTAAATCAATCTCCGCCGTTGATCTGATCTGCAGATCGACGGTCCTCATTCCATTTGCTCTATTTTCTTCATTTGACTTTCAAACTCCGCTCCCGACCGTCGTTCTCTGCGCGATCGACGGCTCAGATTTAATCCTTCTTCCACCTCCCTTTGATCAATCTCGACCGTTGGATGATGCCATCCAACGGCCCCGCTTCCTCCACACGCCTTCCGATGCAGTTGACCTAATATGCAGGGTTTTATAACATTTTGTTTGTATTTTGCAGGATTTAATGATCTTTTCGCTATGTTCGAAGAAAATTTGAAAGAGAGGGTGACGACCCTCTTGCTTTCGATTTATCAGAGGAAATCAATTGCAGGGTGTAAATTTCACGTCTCGTCAATGATCCGTGAGGCATTGATGCCATATCGTCCCTGCATAACCCTGCACTCCAGCGCAACACCATGAATCAGGCACAATTAAAGAATATGAGTGTCGAAGACCCCAATATATCAGAACAGAGGAATAAAGACAGTTTTTACGGGGATTACGGCTAAGACTGTTATCAAAAGCCTAATCCTCGATTTAAAACACAGTTAAAGAAGAAAGCATAAAGGATTATCAGACAGGAAACCTCCACCGCCACATATGAGGTTAATCAATTTCTCCCAGCTACCACAGGGCCACTTGTTGCCTCAAACCATTCAAACAGAGGCCGAAGTTATTGAAGAAGATCAGATTTTGCCTCAGCACAGCCAGGGAGTTACTTCTGCAAGGAAATCAATGCAGAAATATCTGCAGAGTTACTCCAAACATTACACAGAGCCTCAAAGTCAATAAAAGCTCTCACCGAGCTTTGATATTTATTGTAAAAATAGTTAATACAGTAGTCCACCTGTAAACTTCTCCATCGAGCCCCTCAAAGGGCCGAGAAGTCTTGAATCTGTATTAATTGACCTAAGAGATCTTTTGTTAGGTCTCACCTCCTCATTCTTCTATAAATACTTCAGTAGAAGATGAGAAACTGTTGGTTGCAGAACTTTGAAATACATTTGAGCTCAAACTTCTGATTGTAAATAGTGTTCACTGGCCCTTGGAGCTTTGCTTGTGATAGATTAGTTAGGCTGAATAGTGAAGATGATTGCTGAACTGAAACATTGGACTTGAAGACTGTAACTGGTTTGACATCAATATAAAAGTTGTTTCTTGGGATCCTGGTCTATGTCATATTGTTCACTTTTCTCTGATAAAGAACAGCATGCATAGAGTTAGGACCTACTGTATATCAGTAACCTTCTCTGACTGAAAATATTTATCTTAATGTTTTCCTCCAAATTGTTTATTTAAGAATGATTTAATACAGTTAAGTAGTTAGGAATGTTGGAGTTCCCTCGTCCTAATGTTTGCCTTAAACATTGTTCTTGAAAGTTATTTTCCTTATTGTGCTTATTAAAGATGACTATGGAAGATATGGTGTGCCCTGGTCCTAGTTTTTTCTCCAAAAGCAGATTCTGAAAGTTTCCCTTGGTGTTGACTGAAAGCAGACTAGGTTTAAAAGTGCTTTATCTGATCTTAAGTTGCATTTTGTTCCCCTTATATGTTTTCATACTTTCTGAAGGTAATTATGTGGATTACTGGATTGTTTGTCAATTAAGCTGTTTTAATACAAACTTGCCCAAGAAGTCAATGGTTAGCCCTGCACTTGGTTGATTTTAAACAGTTAATTAAAAGGCTTTCTTTGTTTGGACTGACTATAAATCCCTTGTGAAATTATTATCAGTTTCCACCCCTTCAACACTTTATTGTTTCCATCCCATCACTCTATCTCAAACAATCTTGTGGTATAGATGACTTGCCTCTTGGATCACTTTTGATGGTGTTGCCCAATTAAAGCCCTGTTATGACTCCATAGCCCAATGGACTAAAAACCAACGTTATATCTATCTTTTAGCCAAAGCTATTCTATTTGCTTGCAACTTCTCACCTTTGAAACTCTTTGCATTCAAGACTTTACGCCTCAAACAGTAATCATGCTCAACCAAAAAACAAAACAAATCCTTGGCCTTCATAACTAGCCTAATATCATTACCCCAAACTTCAAAGACAAATCCATCTTTGTACATATTGGAGAGATCCCTCTCCGGATTCAGGAGGGCTAGATCCTAGAATCCCAAAGTTGGTTGAAACGATGTTGTTTCTGTAATTGGACTCTGCCAATCTTGCTAATAAATTAAAGATTCCTAACATAGTCCACCTTTGTTACAAAATGAATATTGATGTAATGAATTAGGTATATCCATACACATATTATACATTGTTGAATGACGTTGTGTGCCCTAAAAGCATTGGCATCAAGAATGATAAAATATAATTGTGGGGATTGATCGTCAAAGCATGCGACACATAATCACCCAAGACCATTTAAACACTATATAAGGGAGGTAATAGAAGTTAACAAGTAAATATGATGTTTATATTACTTGCATAAAGGGAACCATAAAGAAGATGGAAGATGTTTTGAGTATGACCCTCAAATATTTCGGTATTCCTTAATGGACAAAAATCAGGGAGAAATTGCTTGATTTAAAAATTGAGGACACTTGTCACAATGAGGAAAGCAAGATTTTAATAGAGGATATTAAGGATATGCATTCCCTGTCTTAATTTCCTTTCCTACTCTAAGGACTTCAGGGCGAAGTCCATTATTAAGAGGGGGTGAATGTAGTGCCCCACTTTGGTTGATGGACACTGATCCTTCATACTTTATTCTTTGAAGACCTCAGGTTGAGGATCTAGACACATGACTATTATTAGTGGATTTGATGGTTATGTATGTTATTTATTGATATTGTGATGATGACATCATTGATGAATATGTATGTTCTCTATTGATATCATGATGATGATAGACTTGATGGATAGATATGTTTTCTATTGATGTTACAATGATGATGGCTTTGATGGATATGTTAATTTCCCATTGATGTTATGATTATGATAACCATGATGGATGTGTCCCCTATGGTAGCTACTTACATTAGTTCTGATTCAAAATGAACAGCGATGTGAATGAAAGTCATGTTGATGTTGCCATTATGATAATGACTAACAATGAGAAACTTTGTTACTGATGATTATTGAGTATGACAGGAAACCACCAGAGGCACTCGCATATGATGCGCTGACAATATCTGCTTTGATAGAAATTTATATTTTGTCTTTGAAATTCTAAGTTCAGTTTGAAACTTGTTATATATATTTCATATACTGTGATGATATGTGAGTGGTTGCAGGAACATGTTAGTTGCTTGGCCGAATGACTCACATATGGGTGATGGGGTTGTACAATTGAATGGAACAACATGGGAGGGGTGGAACAATGTTCCTGATCTCACCCGCTAGCACTCCCGCCGTGACTTAGGCTAGATAGGTCGAAATACCTTCGCCTTGAAGATCACGATGTCGTGGGGGCAGGTCCTAAATTTGGTTCGCTCACGAGGATTTTCTGGGGGGCGCACATCAAGGTGGATTCCTTGATCCCCAGCACCATTAGTCTCACTATAGCAGGAAACTTACGAGATGATAGGGGTCTCTATCATTGCACATATAATTTCCCCTCGTCACCACTGGATACTTGAAGGGCAAGTGGTGTGGCACCCTTGGGATTTCAAGAGAAATTCTTGAAGGGCACGACCAACTTGGCACCCTTGGCATAAAAAATTTATTCTTAGATATGGTACCCTTGGAACTTCGAATGGAAGTTCTTGAAGGGCATGACCAACTGGACACCCTTGATTTTATTAAAGAAACTAATAAATATAATCAATATATGAAAATCCAACTAATTCATATCAAGTGACATATGATGTTAGAACCAAAGGAATTAAATCAAGAATAAAACTTAGGGTAAAGGAGGAATAGGAAGAGATAAAATATTTACCATGATAACTCTACCCTTTCCCTTGTTAAAACAAAATATTAAGTACATAAGACTTAATTAGGCAAAAAGGGGAAAGAGGGACATAGAGTTAAGTAGAAAGATTTATTAAAAACTTCATCAAGAGAAGAGGGTGGTGAAATAAAATAAGATTAATAAATTAAAATTTGAGAAATTTAGAGAACTGTGTGGCAAAAGACTAACACAAAATATTCATCAAAAGAACAAATTGAAATTGATTAGAGACCATCAAAGTGTAAAATGCTTGATAACAAACACAAAGGATTAAGGGAGTAAAAGGGAAGATCAAAGAACCATTGGGAGAAAAAATATGAAGTCTTGTTGGGTTGAGGAAAATTACTATTTTAAATGAATAATTAAGTAAATAATTTTGGAGAGTCTTGATGAGAGGATGACACATGGGTGGGTGAATAATCAAATTTTTGGTTAATAAAAATAATTATTTATGCATGAAGTTCCAAGTGTCACCTATGAAACATTCTATAAAGGAAAGGGAAAGTGAAGGGAAAGAGGACTTTTGTTTTTACCCTATTGTTGGATGGAGGAGATTATGTCAAATTTGAGTGGTTAGTATAATTGAGTTTGGTGGGATAGGGTGTGCTGAGAGGGACTCATCTTGACAAGATGTTCACCTCTATGGGGCCCAGCACATTCCTTCGTTGTACAACCCCATTGCAGCTCGGGGGTCCGCGGGGAAGGAGAGTACCCAAGGAGTAGGCTGGGAGGTCAACTGGTGGGTCATTACATTCAGATTAAGCACGACAACATTCAGGCTTGGAGGTAGACGACAACAAAGGAGTTCAAGTAGCGACAAGTCAAGTTTGGTTCTTGCCCAAGGGTGAACGATACATGTGTTAGTTATATTGTTTTTTATTATGATGATTTCATTGTACTATAATCAACAAGTTAAATATATGTATGTGTTATGAAGTTAAATTTATGGACTTTGAGGTAAGTGAGCTAATTTTACTGAGTTTCAAACTCGTGTGATTGTGGTTTCATTTCCTAGTTACTGTGAAAAAAAAAAATATTTAAATCCTAGCGCTCATCTAGTAAATTATAGGGTCGGTCTCTACACATTTATGGATTCTCCTTTCATGCACTCTTATGCATACTATTTATTGATGGGGGAGTCCACTTGGGAGGGCATCCTAATGGATATATATCAGCATACAGACAGATGCACAGCCTGAGAGATGATGAGATGGTTCGTACAACCACTTCCCTACTCTGTTGCAGTAAGGGAGAATTTTCACTTGAGCCATTTCAGCTCAAAGACTGCAGTACATGATGAGGGAGGTAACTACTTGCTTTATGTTTTGCACTCTCTTATATTTTTGAGTAGCATATCATATCAAGGAGGATCTTTCCTTCTTGCACATTATATTTTGTTGTACTTATGGTCAATTACAGCAATTATGATGGCCATCTCACTGTTGGATAATGGGGGAAAGCCACAGGATTTTCGGTGTGCACCATTGGCACCAAGTTATGTTTTCATGATCTCATCTTGCAGGATGAATGTGGCAGCAAACAAGTGGCTGAAAGGACACTTGTTGCACTATATGTTGAGGCAGGCCAATGATGCCCTGCATTGGTTCCACGTGTGGAGCTATGTTTCACCTCCTCTCTCTCACAAATTTATGCTTCCATATTCTGCTAGTAGAACGTTGGACATGGGAAGCACCATTGGAGGAGTGGCACAAGATTTGAGGATGCCCATGAGGAGTATGGTTCTCCATACTTCTCACGCTGCATATTTCAGGAAAACAAGTGGGCCAGCCTTGATTGCCATGTTACACCTCTTGATTTCAAGTGAGAGGAGCTATTTGGAGAGCTTAAGCTCTTTGGGGAGGCACCCCATGGGTGTTGGATTTGATGGAATGGCTCAGGTCTCTTTTGAGGACCATTATGTTTCAGCCATGTATCATAAGTAGCCCCACATGTATCATAAGGAGGGAAAGACACATTGGGAGGATGTGCCCTTTGGGGAAGAAGACCTCCACGCTTTTTGCAGCACATGCTCTAAGGGCAGTATGGAAGAGGATATGGTCACCATGACAAGATATCCGTTTCTCCATGAGGTGAACCATATGATTGATTGGATACCATATGAGGATGACTTCCAACTCATCACATATGTGATGATTTGGGCCAGCTTGATTTACAGCATTGGAGGAGAGATCTTTGGAGATCTAGACTTCATCTTGCCACTTAATGGGAACACTGTTGTAGCCCAAGTTCAGCTTTCACTCCACAATTATCATAAGTGGAGAAGAGGACAACATGGGGTAGGCTATGAAGCCTACCATGTTCAGAATTCTAGCCCACCTATTCTACATAAGCCCAAGGTGGGGGATGATTTTCCGAAGTTGCCTAGTTGGAAGGTGACTCATTGTGCATGGTTGATTTCTTGGGAATGGAGGTTACACATGGGGAGAATGCCTCCCAACACATTTCAGACTCCATGCCTTGGGAGGACCTCTAGACATCACTTTGACACTCTCTTGAGCACCTCACTTTTTCATGATGATAGCTTGCTAGTTAATCTACATGCTGAGGAGAGGCAATGTGGGAGATTTATTGATGAGATAACATCCTATTTCTTGGAGGATATCATCATACATGGATGCTGCAGGAGAGGAGAAGAGGAATCAGTCTACCCTTGCACTTTCTTGAGGACAAGCAATCTTTGGGAGGGGAGGACTGTAATGTTCCAAAATTTTCATTAAGTTAATTGGAACATTAATTTTGCTTTCCTTTTAATAAAAAGAATAAAATGGGTAAGGGAGCCCATGAAGAAGCATAATAAACACTCATAATGTGAAAAGGGCTCACTTAAGTGGCTTATTTATCATCTCCTAGTGTGGAAAGGGGAAAATACAAGAAGACTAGGTCAAATTTGACCAAGTCAACAGTGCTGCCTAAGGAGGAGTAGCTTGCATGAGAAGACAATGCAGTTTTGATAGTAGGGATATTATTGGATGAGAGAAACCCTAATGGATGGGGTCCATGGCAAGGAAGCCTCCTATTGGCATAAAAGAGGGAAGGAGAGCCATTGCTCATTATCTTTGAGATTTCGATTTTGGTCTGCTCTCTCCAGTTGTTCAACTAGGATAGTTGTGCTGCTTAGCATAAGGGAGATTTCTATTTAGGAGTTTCCTCTCCTTCATTGGGAAGCTTTGGAGGACTTGTTCTTCATTCTCCTCACATCCAGGCTTGAGGCCAAGGTAACCATCTTCAGCTATAGCAGTTTCCAGCTGGCAGAAACGTTGAGTTGCTGGGGGTTGTAGTGAGGATTCATTATAACCCACTTTTGGTGCTAGTTTGCAAAGGAGGATTTCATTCTTTCTCTGGGAGATCAGTGAGGAAGATCCTAGAGCTTCATTGCAGATTTTGGCATTGGGCCATATGTTTCATCTCATTTCAAGCGCATTCTCTTCCTCATATTGCGTTATTTTCAGAGGGCACTTGCAGGAGGGGTTCACATTGTGTATTGGAGGGTGTACTCTTCAGTGAAAGGAGCAACCTTTCACTTTGAAGATCATTGGAGGAGGTTTTTTCATCATTTGCAGCATTTCCATCATTCTCCATTTTTGTATTGTTATTGAGTTGCTGCTGCTACCCAACAACTCCGACATTTTTGCATTTTATACATTCTAGTCAATCCCTTGGAGGATTGTTGTAGTATTGTTTTTCGGGGTTGAGATCTTGCTCCCCCACTTTATTTGAGCTTGATATTTCTATATCATTGTGTGTATATCAGTTTGCAGTCATTTCTCCCTATGGACTACGTAGTCATAACTTATTTTTGGGTTGTGCCATTATGATAATGACTAACAATGGGAAACTTTGTTACTGATGATTATTGAGTATGACAGGAAACCACCAGAGGCACTCGCATATGATGCGCTGACAACATCTGGTTTGATAGAAATTTATATTTTGTCTTTGAAATTCTAAGTTCAGTTTGAAACTTGTTATATATATTTCATATACTGTGATGATATGTCAGTGGTTGCAGGAACATGTTAGTTGCTTGGCCGAATGACTCACATATGGGTGATGGGGTTGTACAATTGAATGGAACAACATTGGAGGTGTGGAACAGTGTCCTGATCTCACCCGCTAGCACTCCCGTCGTGACTTAGGCTGGATAGGTCGAAATACCTTCGCCTTGAAGATCACGATGTCGTAGGGGCAGGTCCTAAATTTGGTTCGCTCACGAGGATTTTCTGGGGGGCACGCATCAAGGTAGATTCCTTGATCCCCAACACCATTAGTGTCACTTTAGCAGGAAACTTACGAGATGATAGGGGTCTCTATCGTTGCACATATAATTTCCCCTCATAACCACTGGATACTTGAAGGGCAAGTGGTGTGGCACCCTTAGGATTTCAAGAGAAATTCTTGAAGGGCACGACCGACTTGGCACCCTTGGCATCAAAAAAAAATTCTTAGGCAGGCACCCTTGGAACTTTGAATGGAAGTTCTTGAAGGGCATGACCAACCTGACACCCTCGACATCATTGAAGAAACTAATAAATATAATCAATATATGAAAATCCAACTAATTCATATAAAGTGACATATGATGTTAGAACCAAAGGAATTAAATCAAGAATAAAACTTAGTGTAAGAGAGGAATAGGAAGAGATAAAATATTTACCATGATAACTCTACCCTTTCCATGTTAAAACAAAATATTAAGTGCATAAAACTTAATTAGGAAAAAAGGAGAAAGAGGGACATAGAGTTAAGTAGAAAGATTTATAAAAAACTTCATTAAGAGAAGAGGGTGGTGAATTAAAATAAGATTAATAAATTAAAATTTGAGAAATTTAGAGAACTTCCATGTGGCAAGGGCCAACATAAGAATATTCATCAAAAGAACAAATTGAGGTAGTTAGGGGACCAAATTTGAAAACTATCAATTAACTTTAGTGATAAACACAAATTAAGGAGTAAAAAGGGGGAATCAAGAGACAACTAGGAGAAGAAATAGGAAGCCTTGTTGGGTTGAGGGAAATACTATTTTTAAATGAATAATTAAGTAAATCATTTTGGAGAGTCTTGATGAGAGGGTGACACATGGGTGGGTGAATAATCAAATTTTGGGTAATAAGAAAAATAATTATTTATGCATGAACTTCCAAGTGTCACCTATGAAGCCTTCTATAAAAGAAAGAGAAATGGAAAGGAAAATGACCTTTTTTGTTTACCCTATGGTTGGATGGAGGAGATTATGTCATTTTGAGTGGTTACGAGCTATAGTTGAGTTTGGTGGGATAGAGGATTATAGAGAGGGGACTCTTGAGCCAAGAGGGGCTCACCTCTATCAGCTAGCACATTCCTTCGTTGTACAACCCCATTGCAGCTCGGGGGTCCGCGGGGAAGGAGAGTACCCAAGGAGTAGGCTGGGAGGTCAACCGGTGGGTCATTACATTCGGATTAAGCACGACAACATTCAGGCTTGGAGGTAGACGACAACAAAGGAGCTCAAGTAGCGGCAAGTCAAGTTTGGTTCTCGCCCAAGGGTGAACGATACATATGTTAGTTATATTGTTTTTTATTATCATGATTTCATTGTACTATAATCAACAAGTTAAATATATGTATGTGTTATGAAGTTAAATTTATGGACTTTGAGGTAAGTTATCTAATTTTACTGAGTTTCAAACTCGTGTGATTGTGGTTTCATTTCCTAGTTACTGTGAAAAAAAAAAGTATATATTTAAATCCTAGCGCTCATCAAGTAAATTATAGGGTCGGTCTCTACACATTTATGGATTCTCCTTTCATGCACTCTTATGCATACTATTTATTGATGGAGGAGTCCACTTGGGAGGGCATCATAATGGATATATATCAGCATACGGACAGATGCACAACCCGAGAGATGATGAGATGGTTCGTACAACCACTTCCCTACTCTGTTGCAGTAAGGGAGAATTTTCACATGAGCCATTTCAGCTCAAAGACTGCAGTACATAATGAGGGAGGTAACTACTTGCTTTATGTTTTTCACTCTCTTATATTTTTTAGTAGCATATCATATCAAGGAGGATCTTTCCTTCTTGCACATTATATTTTGTTGTACTTATGGTCAATTGCAACAATTATGATGGCCATCTTACTGTTGGATTGTGGGGCAAAGCCACAGGATTTTCGGTGTGCACCATTGGCACCAAGTTATGTTTTCATGATCTCATCTTGCAGGACGAATGTGGCAGCAAACAAGTGGCTTAAAGGACACTTGTTGCACTATATGTTGAGGCAGGCCAATGATGCCCTGCATTGGTTCCACGTGTGGAGCTATGTTTCACCTCCTCTCTCTCACAAATTTATGCTTCCATATTCTGCTAGTAGAACGTTGGACATGAGAAGCACCATTGGAGGAGCGGCGCAAGATTTGAGGATGCCCATAGGGAGTATGGTTCTCCATACTTCTCACGTTGCATATTTCAGGAAAACAAGTGGGCCAGCCTTGATTTCCATGTTACACCTCTTGCTTTCAAGTGAGAGGAGCTATTTGGAGAGCTTAAGCTCTTTGGGGAGGCACCCCATGGGTGTTGGATTTGATGGAATGGCTCGGGTCTCTTTTGAGGACCATTATGTTTCAGCCATGTATCAGCAGTAGCCCCACATGTATCATAAGGAGGGAAAGACACATTGGGAGGATGTGCCCTTTGGGGAAGAAGACCTGCACACTTTTTTCAGCACATGCTCTAAGGGGAGTATGGAAGAGGATATGGTCACCATGACAAGATATCCATTTCTCCATGAGGTGAACCATATGATTGATTGGATACCATATGAGGATGACTTCCAACTCATCACATATGTGATGATTTGGGCCAGCTTGATTTACAGCATTGGAGGAGAGATATTTGGAGATCTAGACTTCATCTTGCCACTTAAGGGAAACACTATTGTAGCCCAAGTTCAGCTTTCACTCCACACTTATCATAAGTGGAGAAGAGGACAACATGGGGTAGGCTATGAAGCCTACCATGTTCAGAATTCCAGCCCACCTATTCTACATAAGCCCAAGGTGGGGGATGATTTTTCGGAGTTGCCTAGTTGGAAGGTGACTCGTTTTGCATGGTTGATTGCTTGGGAATGGAGGTTGCACATGGGGAGAATGCCTCCCAACACATTTCAGACTCCATTCCTTGGGAGGACCTCTAGACATCACTTTGACACTCTCTTAAGCACCTCACTTTTTCATGATGATAGCTTGGTAGCTAATCTACATGCTGAGGAGAGGCAATGTGGGAGATTTATTGATGAGATAGCATCCTATTTCTTGGAGGAGATCATCATACATGGATGCTGCAGGAGAGGAGAAGAGGAATCAGTCTACCCTTGCACTTTCTTGAGGACAAGCAATCTTTGGGAGGGGATGACTGTAATGTTCCAAAATTTTCATTAAGTTAATTGGAACATTAATTTTGCTTTCCTTTTAATAAAAAGAATAAAATGGGTAAGGGAGCCCATGAAGAAGCATAATAAACACTCCTAATGTGAAAAGGGATCACTTAAGTGGCTTATTTATCATCTCCTAGTGTGGAAAGGGGAAAATACAAGAAGACTAGGTCAAGTTTGACCAAGTCAATAGTGCTGCCTAAGGAGGAGTAGCTTGCATGAGAAGACAACACAGTTTTGATAGTAGGGATATTATTGGAAAAGAGAAACCCTAATGGATGGGGTCCATGGCAAGGAAGCCTTCTATTGGCATAAAAGAGGGAAGGAGAGCCATTGCTCATTATCTTTGAGATTTCGATTTTGGTCTGCTCTCTCCAGTTGTTCAACTAGGATAGTTGTGCTGCTTAGCATAAGGGAGATTTCTGTTTAGGAGTTTCCTCTCCTTCATTGGGAAGCTTTGGAGGACCTGTTCTTCATTCTCCTCACATCCAGGCTTGAGGCCAAGGTAACCATCTTCAACTATAGTGGTTTCCAGCTGGCAGAAACGTTGAGTTGCTGGGGGTTGCAGTGAGGATTTGTTATAACCCACTTTCAGAGCTAGTTTGCAGAGGAGGATTTCATTCTTTCTCTGGGAGATCAGTGAGGAAGATCCCAGAGCTTCATTGCAGATTTTGGCATTGGGCCATATGTTTCATCTCATTCTGAGCGCAGTCTCTTCCTCATATTGCGTTATTTTCAGAGGGCACTTGCAGGAGGGGTTCAAACTGTGGATTGGAGGGTGTAATCTTCAGTGAAAGGAGCAACCTTTCACTTTGAAGATCATTGGAGGAGGTTTTTTCATCATTTTCAGCATTTCCATCCTTCTCCATTTTTGTATTGTTATTGAGTTGCTGCTGCTACCCAGCAACTACGACATTTTTCCATTTTATACACTCTAGTCAATCCCTTGGAGGATTGTTGTAGTATTGTTTTTCGGGGTTGAGATATTGCTCCCCCACTTTATTTGAGCTTGCTATTTCTATATCATTGTGTGTATATCAGTTTGCAGTCATTTATCCCTATGGACTACGTAGTCATAGCTTATTGTTGGGTTGTGTAGCTAGGTGCTTTCATTTCTGCATGTACAATTGTCTTGGGGCAGATCTAGCCTATCTTGAGAGGTCTTCCCTCAAGTTCTTGTATATCTATTGATAGTTGCACATAATTTAATGGCTATGTTCTCTTCTTGCACCATATGTATTGATATTTCACTACTGCTACTTGTTGAAGTTCATGTATTGTTGTAGCTCTCCATTTTGAGCATTCTTTGAGATACATAGGATTGGAGGATCTGAATAACCCTCCTAGGTTTATTTCTTTGAGCTAATACTCTGGAAGAGTAATGTATGAAGGGTAAGAAAAGGGATCCAAGTCCCCTTTCAACTTATTTTTGCATTGGTTTCCTTATACAGCGTCCTTCTGGACCCTATATTTGGAAACCCTGAAAAATGGATATTACAGTGGTATCAGAGCTTTGAAATTGGCCTAGCCTGTGGAAGTTCAAATTTCAGATACATGAGAGATCAAGATGATGCAGAGGATGAGATTACTCTCATTAGTTCTTAGATCCAACAAATACCTCTCCAAGGAGGTTGAGAAGAATGAGAAAGGAGAAGAGGAAGGACCATGCACTTCCTACTCTCACCAAATGGAGCATGAAAAAAACTTGGAATTTGAGATTCTAAGTGAGTATCTTGCTAAGTACTGAGCAAACCCTAGAGCCTTCCAAGAGACTCTACCTTTTCTACAATGTATTCAGCAGAAAGAAGAGAGAATACCCCACAGCTATGGGATGATGAGAGGCAATAGATTTCTATTGTCCACATTTGATGGATCACTCACATGTGCAGCAAAGATTTGGGTGAAGAAGCTAGAGGATTTCTTCCTACTACATCCTGTAGTAGACAGAGCGGCTGTAGAAGTTGCAGCACTGCACCTTGAGGGTGAAGCAAAGGCTTGGTGGTTTAGCCATGGGAGTCATGCAAAGGTTTCTACTCTTGCTGATTTTTCTCAAAGATTGATCAAAATATTTGGTCAAAGGAGGGAGGAGGTCTCACCACTAGTTGAAGAGGCACATACCAGTGCTGTTATAGTCATGGAGGAGCAGCCTCCATCTACAACAATAGAGGCAGCCAACACACTTGAGGAAGAGACTCTTGCAGCAACACAAGATTCTTCCAAAACTCTCCAAGGTATGCCTAAGTTTTTATTTCTCATGGAGGATTGTATATCATTACATGTTGATTGTATAGAACAGGAAACTCTCACTGCGCTGTGCCATCATCTTCATACACCATTGATGTGTTGTGCACCACCGTTGTGGTTGGGGTTTGGAAACTTTGTCATGGAAGAGATTTAATTTCAATGTCCCATGAAATGCAAAAGCCAAAATCTATTTTGGGAAGATGGTAGCCCTTGTTGGGAGGATACCAAGATGCTAGAGGAAGGGAGACATCCACAAGGAGTTGAGTGGATGTGGATGGAAGGAAAGAGGATGGTGAGCCTCTTGCAAATCTATGACACAGGGCAGCAAGAGGCAATGCTGCGTTGGCTACTCCTGAGAGAGTTTGGCCAACATAGGACTTATCCTTTTTCACGGGGTATGGAGAGGGAGGTGGACTAGAAGGATACTTACACCATGGTGCAGAAAGGAGCAAGGGTGCATTATGTTGAGATGGAATTCTTTTTACCACTCATTATGCCCCCTTCACATACTTTTTATGGTGGGAGTATGGAGGAGCATCAAACATTCTTGTTGCTCAGATTATATGCAGATGTTGTAGGAATAGGAGGAGGCACTAGCATAGTGCAAAGGGGCTGCTCCTTGGCTTTGGATGCCCAAGCAGTAACTTATTCATGGGAGAGACTCTATATGTGCAGCAACATGATGAGTAGAGTCTTTGACAAGATCCATGTCAAAGAGTTGAGCTTTGAGATGACAATGGCCCTACTCCATAGGCCAGCAACGCTGTCACTTAAGAGCTGGGATTACTTGTTGAAGTTTCCCCAAAACCACTTCACAAGTGATGGACCTTGGAGACATGTAGGAGATGAGTATGAGGGAGTAATGGAGGGAAGCATCCCTTACTATATCTTGATCTTCTTGGCCTAGGTTCACAAGCATAAGGGGAGATACCTACATGCAGCATTTATGGATTCTCCTTTCATGCACTCTTATACATACTATTTATTGATGGAGGAGTCCACTTGGGAGGGCATCCTAATGGATGTATATCAACATACGGACATATGCACAGCCCGAGAGATGATGAGATGTTTGGTACAACCACTTCCCTACTCTGTTGCACTAAGGGATAATTTTCACTTGAGCCATTTAAGCTCAAAGACCGCAGTACATGATGAGGGAGGTAACTACTTGCTTTATGTTTTTCACTCTCTTATCTTTTTGAGTAGCATATCATATCAAGGAGGATATTTCCTTCTTACACATTATATTTTGTTGTACTTATGGTCAATTGCAACAATTATGATGGCCATCTTATTGTTGGATTGTGGGGGAAAGCCACAAGATTTTCGATGTGCACCATTGGCACCAAGTTATGTTTTCATGATCTCAACTTGCAGGATGAATGTGGCAGCAAACAAGTGGCTGAAAGGACACTTGTTGCACTATATGTTGAGGCAGGCCAATGATGCCCTACATTGGTTCCATGTGTGGAGCTATGTTTCACCTCCTTGCTCTCACAAATTTATGCTTCCATATTCTGCTAGTAGAACGTTGGACATGGGAAGCACCATTGGAGGAGTGGTGCAAGTTTTTAGGATGCCCATAGGGAGTATGGTTTTCCATACTTCTCACACTGCATATTTCAGAAAAACAAGTGGGCCAACCTTGATTGCCATGTTACACCTCTTGCTTTCAAGTGAGAGGAGCTATTTGGAGAGCTTAAGCTCTTTGGGGAGGCACCCCATGGGTGTTGGATTTGATGGAATGGCTCGGGTCTCTTTTGAGGACCATTATGTTTCAGCCATGTATCGGCAACAGCCCCACATGTATCATAAGGAGGGAAAGACACATTGGGAGGATGTGCCCTTTGGGGAAGAAGACCTGCACACTTTTTGCAGCACATGCTCTAAGGGGAGTATGGAAGAGGATATGGTCACCAAGACAAGATATCCGTTTCTCCATGAGGTGAACCATATGAGGATGACTTCCAACTCATCACATATGTGATGATTTGGGCCAACTTGATTTACAGCGTTGGAGGAGAGATCCTTGGAGATCTAGACTTCATCTTGCCACTTGAGGGCAACACTATTGCAACCCAAGTTTAGCTTTCACTCCACACTTATCATAAGTGGAGAAGAGGACAACATGGGGTAGGCTATGAAGCCTACCATGTTTAGAATTCCAGCCCATCTATTCTACATAAGCCCAAGGTGGGGGATGATTTTCCGAAGTTGCCTAGTTGGAAGGTGACTCATTGTGCATGGTTGATTGCTTGGGAATGGAGGTTACACATGGGGAGAATGCCTCCCAACAAATTTCAGACTCCATGCCTTGGGAGGACCTCCAGACATCACTTTTCCACTCTCTTGAGCACCTCACTTTTTCATGATGATAGCTTGCTAGCTAATCTACATGCTGAGGAGAGGTAATGTGGGAGATTTATTGATGATATAGCATCCTATTTCTTGGAGGAGATCATCATACATGGATGCTGCAGGAGAGGAGAAGAGGAATCAGTCTACCCTTGCACTATCTTGAGGACAAGCAATCTTTGGGAGGGGAGGACTGTAATGTTCCAAAATTTTCATTAAGTTAATTGGAACATTAATTTTTCTTTCCTTTTAATAAAAAGAATAAAATGGGCAAGGGAGCCCATGAAGAAGCATAATAAACACTCCTAATGTGAAAAGGGGTCACTTAAGTGGTTTATTTATCATCTCCTAGTGTGGAAAGGGGAAAATACAAGAAGACTAGGTCAAGTTTGACCAAGTCAACAGTGTTGCCTAAGGAGGAGTAGCTTGCATGAGAAGACAACACAGTTTTGATAGGAGGGATATTATTGGAGGAGAAAAACCCTAATGGGTGGGGTCCATGGCAAGGAAGCCTCCTCTTGGCATAAAGAGGGAAGGAGAGCCATTGTTCATTATCTTTGAGATTTCGATTTTGGTCTGCTCTCTCCAGTTGTTCAACTGGGATAGCTATGTTGCTTAGCACAAGGGAGATTTCTGTTTAGGAGTTTCCTCTCCTTCATTGGGAAGCTTTGAAGGACCTATTATTCTTTCTCCTCACATCCAGGCTTGAGGCCAAGGTAACCATCTTTAGATATAGTGGTTTCCAGCTGGCAGAAACATTGAGTTGCTGGGGGTTGCAGTCTGGATTCATTATCACCCACTTCCGGAGCTAGTTTGCAGAGGAGGAGCTCATTCTTTCTCTGGGAGATCAGTGAGGAATATCCTAGAGCTTCATTGCATATTTTTGCATTGGGCCATATGTTTCATCTCATTCCCAACGCAATCTCTTCCTCATATTGCATTATTTTCAGAGGGCACTTGCAGGAGGGGTTCACACTATGGATTGGAGGGTGTACTCTTCAGTGAAGGGAGCAGCCTTTCACTTTGAAGATCATTGGAGGAGGTTTCTTCATAATTTGCAGCATTTCCATCCTTCTCCACTTTTGTATTGTTATTGAGTTGCTGCTGCTACCCAACAACTCCGGAATTTTACCATTTTATACATTCTAGTCAATCCCTTGGAGGATTGTTGTAGTATTGTGTTCTGGGGTTGAGATCTTGCTCCCCCACTTTATTTGAGCTTGCTACTACTATATCATTGTGTGTATATCAGTTTGCAGTCATTTCACCCTATGGACTGCGTAGTCATAGCTTATTTCTGGGTTGTGTAGTTGGGTGCTTTCATTTCTGCATGTACAACTGTCTTGGGGCTGATTTGGCCTATCTTGAGAGGTCTTCCCTCAAGTTCTTGTATATCTATTGATAGCTGCACATAATTTGATGGCTATGTTCTCTTCTTGCACCATATGTATTGATATTTCACTACTGCTACTTGTTGAAGTTCATGTATCGTTGTAGCTCTCCATTTTGAGCATTGTTTGAGATACATAGGATTGGAGGATCTAAATAACCCTCCTATGGTTATTTCTTTGAGCTAATACTATGGAAGAGTAATGTATTAAGGGTAAAAAATGGGATTCAAGTGCCCTTTCAGCTTATTTTTGCATTGGTTTCTTTATACAGCGTCCTTTTGTACCCTATTATAGCAAATCCTAAAAAAGGGATATTACAAGACCCCCCATATAGGAGAATACCATCACAACCATTTGCATACTCACATGCTCACAAATGATATTGTGTAAGAATAACTCACACAACAGGCTTTGTTCATCAAAATCGGAGGCATGGAAAACATCTAAAAATGTGCGAGTGGAAGAACATAAATAGGGTCTGTCCTACATAACAACTTTCATCTAGAACATGAAGTGGCGTTCCCATAGAAAAAAAGGATAGGATGGGGAAGGCCTCCTGCACCCCAACAAATTGAGGGCAAGATCATGAATTTTTTTCTTGTCTATGGTAAGATCCTGAACCTGCTGTTGTAACAGTAGCAAATATTCCTCTTGCTTCTTTAGGGCTTCCTTCTTCTTATAATTCTCCCATCCTTTCTTCAACTCTTCTTTCATCCATATTTCATGTAGGGCGTCTATCTCCCTCCGATGTTCTTTCAGTGAAATCGTCCTCTCCCGAACGGAGATTGCTTCCTGTTTCCACTTCTGTAATTCATAAATTAACAATATTTTCTCAAAACTCCATCCCGAGATGGGACCCGACGTTCTTCTGCTTTCAATATCAACGTCAATAATGGGTGTAACATCCTCTGCTGAATGGGGTTGTTCCACCTCTGCTGCTAGTTCTTGTGTAACAAAAGCTTCCTCGGTGGGTTCTTGTTTATCATCCCCTTCGTTTCCTCCTAGAGTAGCCTCTATGTCCATTGTTGTTTCTTCTGCAATAGTAGTGGCCTCCACAGGTTCTTGTGTATTGAATTCTAGGTCAATTACTATAGGGGGCTCTGCGTTAACTACTGGTTCTTGTCTAACAAGAGTATCCTTAGCAGGTTCTTGTGTAACAACCCCCTGCCATTCTATTTCTATTTCCATTGGGCTGATGTTTTCCCCACAGACCTTATATCCTGCTGTTGTTTGTTCTTGAAAACATGCCGTGCATACATACACCAAGATTTCCTTCCCCTCAGATAATATTTGCTTCAATTCTTCATTTTCCTTTCTCAGATTTTCAAGTTCTAAAAACAGGACATGACTTTCGTCCTTACCTGATGAGGAGGGTTTCCTTTCTTCTTCTGATACTTCTGCTTCTGTCTGATTTCTAGCCGTAAGCAAAGGTTATATGGGTAGGCTAACTTTCACCCTTTGTTTTGGCCGTCTATCCCCAATTGGTTCACAAAAAAGATTGTGCTAGATTGAATTCTCCTCCCTCTTGGATAAATTAGTGCATTCAACCCAAAAAATATCTAAGTTTTGGGATGAAGGGGGTAAACTTCAAGTAGAAATATCGATCTAAATATTCTTTCCACATTTACTTTTGTAAGTACAACTGAAAACTCCTGATCAATCATTTTTTTACTTTCAAATGTTTCACCATAGGATCTCCGGCTATCAACTTATATTCAGTGGGTTCTTTCCCAATTCTGACTTTGACAGGTTGAGTATGGGTTTCTGCTTCTGCCTGACTTCCTCCTGAAGTCGTGGTATGTTTTCCCCGACTTGTCCTTGGCCTCTTTCGCTTGAATTCTTCCCAAGGCCTTCCTTGCTGGCCTAGGTGCATCCAACACGGTAAATTTGATGAGTCCATGATTGGTCACACATGCTTCCAGGTGTGCCTCTATCTTTACTGTTTCCGCCATATGCTTAATGTTCCCTAATAAGTAGAATGGAAGATTAATCTTTTTCTGGTGCCGAAGGTGATTAAGTAGAGGGAAGTGATAGTTAAACACTATCGTAGATATTCCCTCAAAAGTGATGTATTTGATTAAACCCAAGGCGACATCTTCCCATGGCTGAGGGAGTGAAAACCTGTCAATTCCTCTCCCTTTCTTCTCCTTCTAAGAAGTCTTCTTTCAAGGAGGGGTCATTGATTTTTTGTTAAATCACCTCCGTCCCTCTACTGGAAATGTAGTTACTCGGGCAATTACCTCTTCAGTCACCTTAATTTTCAAGCCCCTGACTCGGGTCTGATTGTTATTAAAATTCTGAGTGAATTCGATTGCCACCGCCTCGTCTGAGCCTTCTAGCTTATTGAAATACTCAATCCATCCGGCGTCTCTAAATATATGTTAGGCTTCTGGATAGTTCTGCAAGGCGTCCATAGAATTCGGCTCATGCCTGACCACTGATCCACCCATCTTGCTGTTGTTTCTGAATTCGCTTTTTACTGCTCGACCCACTGTAATGTCACTGCACTGCTCACTTATTCTCGACGTCTCTGCTTATCCCAATTGACAAGTTTTCAATGAGGATACAAGGCTTCAATCAAGGAGGTTGATGGAAGGTGACAGGTTCTACGGATTACCAAATCGTACCTCACACCGCTCTTCATAAATGTCCCATTATGGAAAGTAATGGGTTCTAAGTACACACGCTCTTTCTAGCCGGATTTAGTCATCATTGTCATTTGTGCTATTAATTAGGTGCATGCGGATTTGATATAGGTTTATGAATATGGATTTTTTCAATGATTTCAAGATATATCCCCTCCCCCACCTTAATGGTGATGGCCGCCCACGGCCGTCACAAGAATATCATTACTTTTGCCAATAATCACCAAATCATAAATGATGACGTTACCTTTTGAATGACATACCTGAGGCGACGTGGAGGAAGATTTCAAATTGGCAGCTTACTGCTTGCAGCACTCGTATTGTTGCATTTGGATGGCACAATTATTGTTGTTATGGGATGAAACATGAGAAACAATGTTCACGGCTATCGATTGTTACATGTGTAACAGCCAAAACAACCTTTAGATTATTCTTCAAAAAACATAATAATTAGGAGAAATTGGTACAGAAATAAAATCAAATGAATACCATCAACTTATAAAATGGATCAGGAAGGAAAGATGATGTTTCGGGAAGTAAAATATGAGTGTAACAGCCGCCACAGGAGTGGTTTTCAGTTGTTACAAGCTGTCTGATTGCACCCCGGAAAGAGGTTTTCACAGTTAGATTTATTATTTTTGTTTTATTTTCTTTTTGTTTTGTTATATATATATATATATATATATATATATATATATATATATATATATATATATATATATATATATCTATTTAAAAAAAACCAGTGTAACAGCTGCCACAGGGGTGGTTTTTAGCTGCTGCACTTATTGGAATTTCAAATTTCAGGCTACACAAGAGAATGTTCCCCTGCTGTTGTAACATGAAGATCAGAATCTGCGATAATGTTAACAAATGATTCTTTCGAAGTGGGTTGATGATATAGCCTTAGACGATGCCCATTAACCAATAACGGTGTCTAAGCACTGTCGATGGTGACCAATTGTACAGTCTCATTGTCAAAGACCGTGTCCATTTCGTAAGGACCTAGCCATCTAGTGCAGAGCTTACCTTTGAAATCCTTGAACCTTGAATCATAAAAAAGACCCCAATATCCTTTTTGGAACTTTTTCTTCTTAATAAACCCATCATGCCATCTAGCTCTTTGTTGTTGAATGATCTCTGTCTGTTGAATAGCAGCTAGCCATTTCTCTTCCAACTCATTGAGTTGGTTCAATCTTTTTGTCTATGCCCTTCTTAAGTCTAGATTGACCTGCAATGTTGTTCTTAATTTCTTTATTTCAAACTCTGTGGGAAATAGAGGATTCTTACCATACACCAGTTCATATGGTGAGAAGCGTGTAATATTCCTCCATGTTGTCCTGTAAGTCCATAGTACCTCTAGAAGTTTCTCGGCCCAGTTTCTTTGGTGGATGGCTACTGTCTTTGTTAAGATCCCTTCAATAAATTTATTGGTGTTTCCCATTTGACCATTTGCTTGTGGGTGATACGGTGAAGTGATTCTATGATGAATTCCATACTTTTCAACCAGCTTCTTGATCAAATGAGATGTGAACTGAGGCCCCTGATCCGTCACTATCTCTATGAGTATCCCGAAGCAAACAAAAATATCTTCAAACAGGAAGTCTGAAACAACCAAATCTGATGCTCTAATCAATGCCTTTGCTTCAACCCACTTTGTGAAATAGTCGGTGTAGACCAATATGTATTATTTTTTTCACGATGAAGGATTAATTGGCCCCACAAAGTCTAGAGCCCATTTCTCAAATGGTTTTATTAGTATCTGAGGCTGTAACGACATCTCATCTGATTTCAGAGGCTGACCCATCCTTTGGTAGCTATCACATCCTTTCACAAACTTCTTGGCATATTGGAATATAGTTGGCCAATAGTACCGTGTTGAGAGTACTTTATATCATGTCCTTTTGTTAGCGAAGTGCCCTCCATAGGGTTCCTCATGACAAGCCTTTGAGATCTCAAATACCTCATCTTCTCTAATACATCGCCTAATCTGAAAATCTGGCCCGGTGTGATAGAGATTGCCTTCTATCTAGGAGTAGGTAGCACTCTATTATGTAATATTCCTCCTTTCCTTGGAAGACAATTGGTGTGGGAATTTTCCTGCAGCAAGGTAATTGGCTATATCTGCATACCATGGTGAGTGAGTAGAGATGGAAATAAGATATTCATCTAGAAAAAAATCCTTAGTGGCAGTGCAGTCATCACTTATAGTTAATCTAGAAAGAAAATTAGCAACTACATTATCTTTTTCGGGTTTATCTAGAATAGTAATATAAAATTCTTGTAAAAACAATAACCATCGTGTAACTCTACCATTAGTAATAGGTTTTTTCATCAAAAATTGAATTTCAGCATGGTCAGTGTGTACAAATACTTGATACCCAGTGAATTCTGCTACTGCTAGGAATTCGTTCTTAGTAACAGTGTAGTTGAGTTCTGCTGGAGTTAAGTTCTTACTGATGTAATAAATGGCGTAAGGTTTCTTCTCCTCCAGTTGCCCCAAAACAACACCCATAGCTATGTCAGATGCGTCCGTAGTGATATGAAATGGAAATTTCCAATTTGGTCCTCGTAAAACAGGTGCTGCTATTACACAATTTTTTAACTTTAGGAAGGTCTGCTCACACTTCCCTGTCCACACAAATTCCGTATCTTTCATGAGTAATGAAAATAGAGGAGATGAAATCTATGAAAAGTTCTCTTTAAATCTCCTATAGTATCTTGCATGTCCCAAAAAACTACATACCTATTTTTGAGTCTTAGGGGTCGGGATTTTCGAGATTACCTCAATTTTTGCAGGATCTGCCTTGATTCCATCTGCTGAAATGAAATGTCCCAACATAATTCCCTCGGTCATAATCATGTGGCATTTCTCCATGCTCAAAGCAACATTAGTTTGTTCACAATGTTCTAACACTTTTTCCAAGTTAGCTAATTCTGTCTCAAAGGCATCCCTGTAGGGTGTAAAATCATCCATAAAGATTTCAAGGCAGTCATTCAAAATATTAGAAAAAATACCCAATATTGCTCTCGGAAAAGTTGCTGGTGCATTATAGAGGCCAAAAGGAAGGACTCTGTATGCAAAAGTACCCCATGGGCAAGTGAAGTTTGTCTTGTCTTGGTCTTACGAGGCAATTTGTATTTTATTATAGCTGCTAAATCCATCTAGGATTCCCATAGAGAGTATCCAAGACCTGATCAATGAATGGTAAAGGAAAATGTTCATTTTGAGTAGCCTTGTTAAGCTCTCTATAGTCAACACAGACTCTCCATTTGCCATTCTTTTTCGGAACTATGACAAGCGGAGACACCCACTAGCTGTCAGAAATGGGGTGGATGAAATTAGCATTAAGGATTTTCTGCAATTCTTCTTTCACCGTCTCTGTTGGGTTTGTGTTATATTATTTCCACGACTAATCATGTGCGAGGGGGTAACAAGGGGGGCAGTAGCCCCCCCTGTATGTTGCGCTGGGTGCAACGTCGAGGGGGTCACAGGGGGGGCGGTAGCCCCCCTTGTCGGGGTCTGGGGCAGCGCCGCAGAAAAAATATTTTTGGTCCTTATTTTTCGGTGGGCGGACCCACCCATGTTTTTGTGCATGGGTTTGCACATGGTTTTTGGGCATGATGGTTTTCGGCCCCTGGTATTTTGTAGATCCAGTCAAGGGAACTACAGTTATGTTCTAATCTAGTGTTAATGGATTGGGGTTTATGTATGCTTCGTCATGTTTATATATGTGTTGTAACACTAAAAGGAATATAATGAAAAATCAAGCTGGTCGTCCCGATTTGGGATCTAGGGGAAAATCTCTATGTTTATGTGTTTTATGTTTTATGCTCTCGCTATTGTTTATTCTATGTTTTTAAGATTCGTTTGCAGATAATTTTTGTACAGGGTTAAAACCTACATTTGGTATCAAAGCAGTTTCAGCTTCAAGGGGATGCCTTCGCTGCTGAGGGGTTTTTTCTCGGGCTTGAGGTAGACCTTGTTCAGTGGGAGATATGTGGGATCGATTCTTGTGGTGAAAGAAGATGGCGAGTGGCGGGAAGATAGAGATCGAGAAATTTAATGGTCAGAGTTTTGAGTTGTGGAAGCTCAAGATGGAGGATCTTCTGGTGGATAAAGATCAGTGGATCACGGTAGATACAGGTACTAAACCAACGACAATGTTAGATGAAGACTGGAAGAAGCTGGATCAGAAGGCAAAGAGCACGATACGATTGTGTGTCTCAGATTCAAGATTTTTGAATGTATCTGGGGAAGCTACGGTGAAGACCTTGTGGGACAAGCTAGGGACTTTGTACCAATCTAAGTCTCTAGTGAATAAATTGTTCCTGCGGAAAAAGCTGTATAACTTGAGGATGAAGGATGGAGACTTGGTGACAGAGCATTTGAATGCCTTCAATACTGTGGTAAGTTAATATTCATATATTGATATTAAAATCTCAGATGAAGATAAGTGCATCAGTTTTTTGTGTTCTCTACCAGACTCGTGGGACAGTTTGGTTATTGCAATAGGTAGCAATACAACTACCTTGAATTTTGATGACATTGTCTCAGCCTTGCTGTCGAAGGAAATCAGACGAAGAAATATGGAGGGTCAAAATGGAGATGCCTTATCTGTACGAGGAAATTCCCAGAAAAGAAACAAGAATAAGGTTTCTAGTGGGAGATCTAAATCTCCCGGAAAGTTTGTAAAGGTGTGCTGGAAATGCGGAAAGGAAGGGCACTACAAAAATGACTGCAGATCTAAAGCTCCTGAGAAAGGAAAGGGATCTGATAATGCTCCTTCTGCAGAGGCAAAAACAACCTCGGATGAAGGTGGAGATGTGTATTTGGCTTATTCTTCAAATACACATGTAGATCATGAGTCATGGTTGATTGACTCCGGTGCATCCTTTCACTTCACTCCCCATAGGGAGTGGTTTTGCGAGTATGAGAAATATGATGGCGGTGATGTCTTCTTAGGTGATGGTAGGAAGGCCAGAATCATCGGACGTGGAAAAGTCAAGCTGAAGCTGCAAGGTGGAAGGATTAGAACACTTCCTCGTGTTTTTCACATTCCTGCATTGGCCAGAAATCTGATTTTTGTAAGAAAGATGGATGATGCAGGTGTAAAAACAGTGTTCGAGAAAGATACCTATAAGATGGTTCGGGGAGCACTGGTATTAAAGCGGGGAGTTTGGATTGGAACTTTGTACAAGCTACAAGGTAGCACTGTTATTGATGGGTGTAACAGTTCTGTGGTTCCTGAAAGTGGAGCGGAAATCCTAGCGGTCTCTGGAGAAAAGACCATGCTATGGCATCAAAGGCTTGGACATATTGGAGAGAAGGGCCTTCAGATACTGCATGGAAATGGTATGGTAGAAGGTATGTCCAATAGCTCTCTGGATTTCGATTTCTGTGAACATTGTGTGTATGGGAAGCAGAATCGGGTGAGTTTTCCTTCTGGTGCTAAGAGGACGAACAAGATATTAGAGCTTGTGCACAATGATGTGTTTGGACCTGTGTCGGTTCCATCACTGGGTAAGTCTGTGTACTATGTTTCATTTATAGATGACTTCTCAAGGAATACATGGATATATTTCTTGAGGAAGAAATCTGAAGTCTTTGACAAATTTAAAGAATTTAAGGCTCTAGTGGAAAACCAAACAGAGAAGAAGATAAAGGTGCTGAGGACAGATAATGGTGGGGAGTTCTGCAAGAAGGAATTTGAAGAGTTCTGTAAGAAGTGTGGTATATCATGGCAGACGACTACTCCATACACCCCTCAGCAAAACAGAGTTGCAGAAAGAATGAACAGAATGCTGATGGAAAAGGCAAGAAGCATGCTTAGTGGTACCAGGTTAGGACAAGAATTCTGGGCAGAGGCAGTGGAGATTGCATGTTACCTGGTTAACAGATCACCTTCATTAGCGTTGGAGGATAAGACTACACATGAGGTATGGACTGGTAAGAAACCCTCTCTTTCACACCTGAGGGTATTTGGATGTGATGCATATGTACATGTTCCAAAGGAGAAAAGAATTGAGTTGGATAATAAATCTGAAAGGTTCATCTTTATTGGGTATAAGGATGGTTTAAAGGGTTACAAGCTTTGGAACCCAGAAATAAGGAAGGTTGTGTACAACCGAGATGTGGTGTTTAGAGAGGTGAAATATGTTGTTAAACATGAAATCCTACGAAAGGAACTTGAGAAGATAAAGTTTGAGGTAAAGGAGGATGAATCAGACTCTACAACAGAATAAGACTCAGAAGAGGAAGAGCCACAAACTTCAGCTGCGAGAAGATCAACTCAGGAAAGAAGGCAACTAGAAAGGTATAGTCCATTTGCGTTCTGTTCAAATTTTTCTTCAACTATAACTGATGATGATTCCAGAACTTTCAGGGAGGCAGTGGATTCAGAGGATGGAAAACTCTGGAAGGAGGCCATGGTTGATGAAATGGCATCCTTGCATAAAAATGAGGCATGGGATCCGGTGGAGTTGCCGGCTGGAAGGAAGCCCATCGGGAGCAAATGGGTGTTTAAGAAGAAGATAAATGTAGAAGGCAAGGTGGAGAAACAGAAAGCTCGGTTGGTAGCAAAAGGTTATTCCCAGGTGCCAGGAATTGATTTTGGTGATATTTTTTCTCTTGTTGCCAAATTTACTTCTATTATATTACTTTAATCTGTTGCTGCTGCATTTGATTTTGAGGTAGAACAGATGGATGTGAAGACAACATTTCTTCATGGGGATATGGAAGAAGAGATCTACATGAAAAAACCTAAAGGCTTTATGGTGAATGGGAAGAAAGAGCTAGTATGCAGGTTAAAGAAGTCTCTGTATGGGTTAAAATAGTCACCAAAGATGTGGTATCAGAAGTTTGATACCTATATATGGGGACTTGGCTTCACCAGAAGCGAGGAGGATCACTGTGTTTATTTTAAATTAATTGGTGACCGTGTTATTTATTTGGCATTGTATGTGGATGCTATGTTGTTGATTGGAAATGACAAAGAAATTATCCAAGATTTGAAGACCCAGCTATTCTCCAAATTCAACATGAAGGATCTTCGTGCTGAAAACTATATTTTGGGCATGGAAATTAAGAGAAATTAGGCAAAGAGGAAGCTTTGGTTAAACTAAAGGAAGTATGTTGAGACTATATTGCAGAGGTTCAATATGCAAGATAGTAAACCCGTGAATGTTCTGATTCCTGTAGGTACAAAGCTATCTGCTGAACAGTGTCCGAAGACACAAGAAGAAGAGGAGGATATGTCCCGTGTTCCATATGTAAGTGCAGTGGGTAGTCAGATGTATGCAATGGTCTGTACTAGACCAAACATTGCACATGCAGTGGGAGTATTGAGCAGGTTTATGTCAAACCCAGGGAGGGAGCATTGGACAGCAGTGAAGCAGGTTTTTAGATATTTGCGTGGCACTAGTGATTATGGCTTGTGCTACCATGGAAGACCGGGATTGGAAAGAGTGTTGGACATTCGTGGTTTAGTTGATGCTGACTGGGCTATAGATCTGGACCAAAGAAGATCTACAAGTGGGTATGTGTTTAACCTATCTGGAGGTGCAGTTAGTTGGATGAGTAAAAGACAGTCTATAGTGGCTCTTTCAACTACAGAGGCAGAATACATGGCAGCCACTCATGCAAGCAAGGAAGCAGTTTGGTTGCAGAGATTGTGTTCAAGTATGGGGTTGGTGCAATAAGCTATAAGGATAGACTGTTATAGCCAAAGTGCAATTTTTTTGGCTAAGAACCCTGCTTATCATTCAAAGACAAAGCACATTGATGTTCAATATCACTTTGTGAGATATATGGTTGAGGCTAAAAGGGTGTTGCTGCTAAAGGTGGACACTTTGAAGAATGTTGCAGATGCATTGACAAAGTTTGTGAGCACTCAGAAGTTCTCTTGGTGTAGAGAAAAAATGGGTGTTGCAAAGCTGGGCTAATGACTCAGCTCTCCTGTGGCCCCCTGTGGAAGGAAAACAACAAGTGGGAGAATGTTGGGTTTGTGTTATATTATTTCCATGACTAATCACGTGGGGGGTGGGGGGGGGGGTTGTTGCGTGGATTAATCCGTCTTGCGGACAAGACCGATCTCCCTACTACTAAAAGTATCTAGCAACAAACAACCAAACATACTAATATTTCTCTAAGCATATAAGGTTTACAAAAGGCTCTATAGAGGTGTAAAAGACTTACCGTTTGTCCAGTGCTTGTTTGAAGTCGTTGTAGTCCCTCGCGCGCTTGAAGGAGTTTTCCTTATAAACCTGCAGTCACAAACAAGCAAAATATTACATAGCACCTGTATAGAAATCATCATAAACCATGATTATCATAGTGATCAAGGAATCTATGAAATAAACCATTGATTGAAAGCTTATTGAGAAAAATGAGTATATTTGTATTAATTTCAAAAGAAGAAAATCCTTACAACCTGAGCCTTGATGTTGTACAGGACTTTCCGGGGTCTGAAGTAGGAGTCTCCTTTACTTTGACAAGTTCTGCACTCCTCCAACCAAGACAAAGAGAGGTATGTAATCTCTCCTCACAAAAGCCTTAGTTAACTGAGTCTAAATCTCAACAGCACTTAACTTCAAATATTCTCAAAGCTTCAACTCCCTTTTAGGCTACCCAATGCCTCTTTTTATAGTGGACAAGAGGAGGTTTTCTGTTCCAAGCATGAAGGGATAGAATCCTCCTTCAAAGGGATAAGCTCCTCACATCAAGGGGTTAGCTCCATAAGGTAAGGGATTCATGCACCTTACAAGAGCGGTTTTGCCACCGCAAAATCCATTCTAGAAGCTTCCAGAATTTACTTTAATTGAGCTTTTTGGGATTTTACTTGCGCCTTTTTAATCTTACAAGGGTCGGCACCTATAACAAAGATAAAGTGCGTTCAGGAACGCAGGAAAGCTGAACATTGGGTGCGGGACTGCAGGTAAGATAGCCAGAAAGTGCGATACCAAAGTTTAGGAGACTTTTAGGAACATTTCTCTGATTTTCAAGGCTTGACATGAGGAACTAATGTGTTTAGACTTGTAGAGGGGGAAGTATGAGTAATAATGAGCTCATACAGTTAGCAGAAAGTCAAGGTGACAATTTTTAGTGTAACAGATTGCCCCCTAAAGTGCAAAGTCTGGAATAGATGATGCTGAAGTCTGTCATATATGAAGAGTGCAGTACTTTATCATTTCAAGGATCATCTTGTGGACACCCCAGTCAGCACCTGTAAAAAAATTCAATGAAAAATATATATGTATATCTATCATCACTGAGGTAGGCATTCCCATACTCAGATTAAACTAACTAAACACTGATTCAACTGTTCTGATATAGGAATGATTTTGAGTACATCACAGTATGGACATGTGTAGACACAGTATGGACGCAACCGTCTGTTTATAAATAGTCTATTGTATAAATGATAACAAAATTCCTTGTAGCCTGGATGGTAGAAACTAGATCCAGGGTCTTGACTTTCGCATCTCAAACTAGTACGATTCTATCCATGCGAATGAATGTGTCGAAGTCGAACATGGTAGAAACCACTTGATTACCAGTTAATGATGTAAACTGTTAACAAGTGTGAGAGTAACCACCAGTAATGTCAATGGCTCTCAAAGTACCCAGTACAATCCATGAAATGTGAATGAATGAATTGAAGTCAAACATTTCACGGAATCATTCGATCGAAGGTCGATGATGTAACATGTCGTCGAAAGCGAGAAACCTGCCATTAAGGCATGCAGATTTCAAGGTACTGACGATTTCTAGATCAACTTTCCAGAGAATGAGTTGTCGTCGATAGAAAGCGATCTGTCGTAGGCAAGCCTACAACACGAAATCATAGATCAAGTTTTGAAAATATATTGGCAAGGATTGACTCAGGGATGGTCAAAATGGATGACAGATACTTTGCAGATGAATGGTTTATTTAAACTGTCCTCTCGAACACATAACGACACTGCAGATGGCTTGGTAACAATTGACCCAAAGCTAATACCCAGAAACCGGATGAAGGCTTTCAAATGAGGTTCGATTAACTATTAGGCAAAGGATTTCCCAACCCAGGTGAATGAAAGTGTCGTGTTCAAGAGTGGTCGACTGAATTTTCGAAGAATCAAAATACAACAAACACGCCCATTTTCCTCTCTTTTCCCCCACCATTTCTGGCAAGTACCTCTTTATTTTTTACAAACTTGAGGAGGATAACATTTGCTTGTTTATAAGCTCATCCTTCGGATGAGTCCAACTTAGTTTAAGATTCGAACCCTAAGAAGGAGCGGTTCATTCCTGTTGAAAATTAAACAGGTCCTTTACTGTTAAATTTTAACGAGTCCAGTATAGGAGAAACTCAGTGTTTTTCATTTTTAGGGAGTCAAAAGAAAAAACTTAAGAAAACTCCATGGGTGTACTTTTTCGTAAATTTTAGTCTCTCAGGCCCGAAAAAGGATAAAATAATGCGGGAAAGAACTCTATTGACCATAATTAGTCAACGCATACCTTTTTCGTAAATAGTCCATTTCAGTCCGTAAAAGGGGTAAACTTATACTGAAAATGGCTTAAAAAGAGGACTCCAATGTTTCGATTTTTCGTGAATTTTTTGAAAGAGTCCGAAAAAGTGATAAAAGTATGCTCTTTGTTGAAAAATGATCAATTCTCTTGAAAAATCCAATTTCTGCACAAAAACTTGAAACATTACACATACATGTTTAAGATAAGTAAAAATACTTCAAAAATACCCCTTTTAAAGTGAAAAATAAATAAATTAAAAATTCATCTATTCGAAAAAACTTATAAAAAGGACTTTTTCAACTTCATTTTTATCATTCAAGTTCAGAGTGAAAAGTAGAAGCTTTTGGATAAAAAAGTTCCTGTGAAGATTCTGGAAAATCCGCCTGTCGAAATCGAAAACCGTCAGTCCCAGGTAATCCATGACCTCTTAATCTTGCATTTCATCCATTTACAATTCGTTTTTGGGCTTTAAATTTAATTTTTAAGGGAAAAATATGGTTCAAAAATCGCCCGCAGGGGTCCGCAGGTGACACACATGGTACATGCGGACCCCGACTTTTTCTACAAGAAAAAAAGTCATGGGTCCGCACTTTCTTTGAAGAACACGTGCGTTCCTACGCAATGTTTACAAATTTTAAGTGCGGTCCCCGCGCGTTTTAAATTTAAACTCAAATTTCTCTTTTGCCGCCCAAAATTTTTCAAATTAGATTGAACTAATCTATCTTTTTGTGAATTGTAGGATTAACAAGATGTTGATCTCGAGAGAACGTGAACATGAGGACGTGGATGATGCCGCAATGCTCCATTTTCCCACAATGCAAGGATTAAGAGCATGCGGTATATATAAATTCTAGGCCATCCAAGGCATGAGAGCACAAGTAGAACTCCTGACATGGCTGGTAAACAGGTGGAATGTGCAGGACCAGTGTTTCATTATCGGCGGCCACCGGCTCGAAATCGAGCTGGAGGACATTTATTTCTTGACTGGTTTGTCCAAAAGGGGCGAACAACTCTCCTTGTTTGGGACTAGGCCAGGTGGCCAGAGTGTCGCTAGTCTTCGACAAGAATTCTGTAATAATGAAGCAGACCCTAGGGACAAACGGATTGATATAAAAACTATCATCCGTCTTTAGCTGAAAGTTATTGCATTTACTGTTACCAGGCTGTGTGGGAGTGCAGCATTTCATGTAGCTACCGATTCTCAGATGCACATTGCTGTGGACTGTTTTTGCGGCACTATCTTCAACTGGTGTGACGATGTGTTGGCTAACGTAAAAGGCCAACTAACTAGAGAAAAAAACGGGAAACTGAATAACTTTGGATATGGATTCATCGTCGTCTCCTTTGCTCTAGAGAGGATTCCTATGCTAGCTCCACAGAGTATTCCTGTTGATGCCGGTCGACCTAGAGAACCAAGGATGGTTCGTTCGTCCGCACTGATGGCCCGTCACGGTATTGAGGGCGCTGAGATTGTTCGATTTCTTTCATCATATTTCCGTTGGTTGGATCGCCAACTTTTTGTTATGGAGGACTTTCCGTATGCCGGGATAGATTTCCACAACGACCAGGAGATGACTCTCCCAGCAGGGGAACAATGGGATGACTCAGGTAAAATCATTTTCAACGAATTCTAATTTCTAATTTTTTTATTTTTGATCGTCTTGTTAAATAATAACTCAAAAGTTTGTTGAATATAGATGTGGGTCCACGGTGACTAGCCCATCTCCAACCCTATGAAAGAAACAACCAGTTGCAGCCGCACCAGCTCCAGCAGGCCAATCAACGGAAATCTTGACTGATTTAGAGCATCATCTAGAGCGTTTGACTCTAGATATTCCGGAGACAAACATATATGACATTCCACTCAGATTGTAGAGATACGTGATTGGTGTTCCAGGACCTTTTAGGAGGTTCCTGTGCAGAGTGGCTCGAGCAGTGGTTTCCTATCGTGATCACCATCCGTGATGGGATGATCGTGTTGTAGACTCATATTTTTGACTTTTTGTGTCATCATTTTGCTGATCATAAGGTGTTTCCAACCTATGATCGAAGACGATGTATATTTTTGAAAACACTTCTATCTATGATATATCACTATTTACCGGCTATCTGTATACATGTTATGAATGCTATTTGTTTTACTATTTTGATCACTGCAAATGTCGATTTATCATACTAGAAGCAACTGTGTCTGCTAATGTATTTAAATGTCTTGGAATATGTTGATATTCAATGTAGTCAAATTCACCTTCCAAGAGACGAACTCTTAAAAATAATCGTAACAACACTGGATTTCTAATGGCATAAACCCTGTTAAGTTGTAATACAACAAGTTCAGAATCCAACCTCACAATAAAACTCCGAATCCCAAATGATATGGATTCAGATAGTAACTCAATCACTGCACTATATTCAACAATGTTATTCGTCGTTTGACCAAGGCTTACCCCATGCATGGAAACTAACTCGTCAGAGGGTGAGTAGATAACCCAAGCAACGGAAGAAATGTTCTGTGTACTACGACAAGCACCATCAGCAAAACCAATGTAGGTTTGAAGAGACGTCGACATCTGCAATATTAAGAGTAAAACTCAGATAAGCAGGAAAAGTGATAAAAACACACTTCTAAACTAGGCACACCTTTCTAATCTAAGACACACCAGCAGTACAGAAATCTAACCTAAAACATAAAAGATCTCCACACCAAGTTTAAGCATAATATCGCTTCAGATATAGCCCATTTCTGGGTTTATCTAAAGGGATACCATCAAAATCTATCAGCTCATAGGCTCCTTTTTCCAGCTTTCGCTTGACAATGAAAGGACCATGCCACATGGGCACGAATTTCCCAGCTCCTAGCTTATCGTTGGCTTGATCATAAACTAAGACTAGGTCTCCTGAAAAATTTCGAGGCGTAACACTTCTATCATACTGAGATTTTACTCTTTTGACATGAGCCTCGTTTGCTATTGCAGCGTTTCTTCGATTTTCATCCAATTGAGCCAAGTACAAAAAACGTTTCTCCTCTTCAGACGTCGCTGGGAGTAATTCTATGGCTAATTTAAAAGATGGAATTTCGCATTCAATCGACAACACAACTTCCAAACCATAAACGAGTTGAAAGGGAGTGAAACCAGTTGATGTTTTGACTGAAGTTCGATATGCCCAAACTGCTGAAAATAACATGGAATGCCAATTCGTTTTGTGAATACCAATAATTCGTTTGATCATGGTGACTAAAACTTTATTTATGGCTTCGACCAGACCATTAGCTTGATGGATCGACGCGAATACCTGCTTTCGAGACAACAAATCCCAGTAAACGACCCGACTCTACACAAAAAACACATTTGTGTGGATTTAGCCGAATTCGATAATGCCGACATCTCATAAAGATAGCACGTAAATGTGTAAGATGGTTTGCCCTGCGTGATGAATGAGCAGGTAAATCATCGAGATACGGCTGCACAATGTGCTTAATGTCATGAAACGCATAAGACATTACCCTTTGAAAATTTGCTCCAATGTTCTTTAATCCAAAGGGTAGTTTGCAGTAAGCAAATGTCCCCCACGGACAAATGAAAGTTGTTTTTGGCTGATCAGCAGGGAGTATGTTTATTTGATTATACCCCGAAAAGCCGTCCATAAAGGAAAACATTTCACTGCCGGCACAATCATCGATTATTTGATCGATATAAGGAGTTGGATAATTGTCTTTAGGACAAGCTTGATTAATATCCCTATAATCGATACATACTCGTATGGTTCCTTGTTTTTTAGTCACAGGAACAATATTAGATACCCAATCCGTTAAAGGAATTGGATAAATAAAACCTGCACGAAGTAATTTTTCAACCTCTGCTTTGATAGCAGCAGCTTTTCTAGGATGCATTTGACGTAGACGTTGACGGACAGGCTTGGCATCCGGGTAAGTATTGATTTCATGTATGACAATTGACGGATCAATTCCTGGCATTTCTTCGTAAGACCAGGCGAACACATCACAAAATTCTTGAAATAGGGCTTTATAAGTTTGAATTTCTTCTTCAGTACATGAAGCACCTATATGAATGTTTTCAATTATTCCAGGTTTTACTAAAATGTCAATTGGAATCGTTCAAGAAATATTTTCCAAATTTAACTCAGAATCGGGATTTTTCAATGGATTTTGTGGTTCCTTGACATAATCAGCGGTAAAGATTGAAGCGAAATCATCTTCAAAATGATCTAGTTCAGGTAAAAACGAAGATCGATGATGTAGATCTTCCCATGGTAAATCATCAACAGATAATAATTCACGAATCTGCTCATCGAAATGAACAGGTTCAGGAAATGTTGTTGCTGCTGAGCTAGATATTGAGAGTGATTCCTCGTGTATCCCATTCACTGGATCAATCTCGGTTGAAGAGGGGTCGGAAAATGACTGTACGGCCTGATATGCAAGTTCAAATGGACTCAAAGGCATCATTCCATCACTTGAATCTAACTCGGATTCGAAAGGTACGATCCAAGGATCATCAAACATAACAGAGTCTGACGAAATCATATGAATAGTTGCAACAGAAGGCGATACGTCAGGAGGAGGAATGGAAAAAGTTCCTAGCAAACCAGAATCTTTAATCAAACCTACTCCAACATCCTTATAAGGGATAGTCGTTTTACCAACATGCTGGATTATTTCTATAGAGGTTGGGTCGGAAGTAAGATAAGTTAACTGATCTATTGTAACGATCCTTCCTTGATATCGAAATTTTATGAGTCGAAAGACTGAAGAGACAACAACATTCATAGCATAAGACCAACTACGACCCAGAAGAAGGTTGTAATCTAGAGGGGCATCAACCACTTCCACATCCAGATTTACAACTCTACCTTCAACCCCTATGGGTAAATCCTACAAAATACCAAAAGGGTGGAAACCTCGACCATCAAAAGCCTTAAGAATCGTCGGAGATTGGTTCAGCGTAGGAGAACCAAGTGATTTCCAACACTGAATCGACATAATAACGTTGAAGCTCCCTCATCAATCACAGTCCGATAGATCGGTCTGTTTCTGATGTACACTGGTATCTTGAAAGCCATCTGATGAGGTAGACGAGGTGTACTATTTTCTAGATCGAAGATTATAAGATTAGAATCCTGAATATCAACAGCTCCTATAGCAGACAAAAGTAGTTTACGCTGTGCTGGGCATGATTGTAGCACTTCCAAAGCCAACATTGCTGAAGGAGAAATAGCTAAGTCTTCAACAATGTTGTAATTCTGAGCAGCTCTCGCATGTGGATTGAAAGCTGATTTACGAAGAACACCTTTAGCAGGCGGTTTGATTATTAAGTATGGATTTGGTTTCTCGATCTGTAGCGGACCAGAAACAGGAGGAGGTGTAGTTGATGTATTTGCATTAGAAGATTCTGCTTCTTTATCATCAACATGATTCTTAGTACCATAATCTTTCGATCGCGTTGCAATCCTTACATGGGACATCATCAAAATGGGCTCTTCTGAAGAAGCCAAAGTAGAACCAACCATCTTACTATCTTGAGTCGGAAAAGGATCCTTCAAGACAGCAGGTTGTGAACCTTTGACGAATTTCGCAACCTTGACCCGATGTGGGCATTCCTTAGTAAAATGATCTTCGTCACAAATGTAACAAGGATAATATGGTTTACGTTTTTCGTCATTGGATTCATTTTTATCAGTTTTTTCTTTCGAATTCTTTTTGTTTTTACTCTTCCCTTTCTTTTTATTACCGTATTTAGATTTAGCTGTGGACGTCTCCACAACATGAATATCGGCAGAAACTTCGGGGTAAGATTCTCCTTTCGGCGAATCAGGTAAAGTTATAATTGGAGAAGAATTCTTTGAAGACTTCTTCTTACTTTTAGTATTGACTGTACCAATCATACCATCAGCGGCATGAGACCCTGAAGGAGCAACAGCTATTTGACCTTGTTTTGGAAGGTCTGGGATTTTTTCATGTAAAGTACCTGACTGCGTGTAAACGAGGTCAAGGTACTGAGCTTGAGCAATTACTTTCTCTTCAGTAACAACACCAGCCTTAGCAACATCTTCAGTAATCTTGGGTAACAATGATTTAACAAACCATTCCACCAAAATTTGATCCGGAATGTAAACTTTCACCAAACGTCTCCTACGTCACCATTCATGAATATGATCAGAAATATACGTAGATGTGGATTGTTTCAGCGAAGTTAATAATTCCGTGCCATTGTTGTATCTGACTGGCAACTGAAAATGAGTCAAGAAGGCAGTTGCTAACTGACTGAAGTCATGAAACGAGCCTCGTGGTAATTCAATGTACCATTTGGCTGCAAGACCAATAAAAGTTCTTTGGAAAAGACGTAAGCGAATCGAATCATCAATAATTGAATTAGATGCACACCAAAGGTGATAAGTCATGACATGATTTGATGGATCCTCTCCTGGCTTACCTTCGAATTTTGGTATATCACTGGGCAACTTATGCGGCATCGGCGGCCAGTACTGATAATAGAAAATTGGATCATTTGTAAGGCACGTCAAATCAGGTAAATCCAAAGTTGCGATAAAGGGTAACTGACGGTTAGGGTCACGAAAACCTTGAGTAGCCAAAGCAGTTCCAGGAGGTGGATACCCAGGGTAGCTGGGAATCGGATTAGCATTAGGAATTGTATAACCTCCTGGAAAACCAGGATTAATCGTACCGAACTGGGGTTGTTGAGGCTGTTGATAGGTATAGCCAGGGTACAGTTGATACTGATAGTTTGGATTTTGTGTATAGGGACCGAACTGCGGCTGTCCCTGGTACGGCTGATACGTGAATTGCGGTTGACTTGTGACAACTGTACTTGTACCGACTTGTCCCGTAGGCATTTGAACTGAAGTCTGAACCGAAGATCCTGGCTGGGGTACAGAGACTTGAGGGATTTGCACGGAGGCAGGGATAGACGAACTTGGGGTTACAGATACTCCAGAAGCAGGTGTTACAGGTTGAACAGACATAGCAGCTGTTGCAGCAGTTTGAGGCGGAGTCTTAGGTGAACTAGGACTAGCTTACTGAACAGGACCAGGTGCAGGAGTTTGAATAGCAGGCTGGACAGGTTGCTGAGTTGGACCAGTAATTAAAGGCTGTCCAGGTTGATAAGGCAACTGCACATTAGGCTGCATAGGCTGTTGATATTTGGACGGATCCCACACCATATTCATTCCGGGGTATTGCCCCGCAGAAGGCTGAACGTAAGGACCATAACCTGGTTGAACGTAGGGTTGATAAGTTGGTACATTTCCGGCTCCTTGAATAGGTGGCTGACCAGAAGCCTGTTTGGAACCTTGAATTGGGTACTGACCTTGAGGTTGATAACCCTGAGGTGCGTACTGAAGCTGGGGTTGATAAGGATTCTGAGGAGCATATTGAGTTTGGGGTTGACCTTGGGGCATGTACTGTCCTGAAGGTTGATACCCTTGAGGTGTGTACTGCCCTTGGGGTTGTCCCCCAAAATAGTATGATTCTACAGTTTGTGCTGGGAAAAAGTTACCTTGAGGTTGCCCTCCAGGCGGTAACTGACTTCCTGAAGGTTGCCCCCTAGGCGATAACTGACTACCTGAAGGTTGCCCCCCAGGCGGAAACTGACTACCTGAAGGTTGCCCCCCAAGCGGTAACGGATTTCCCTGTGTTGGCCCCCCAGGCGATAACTGACTGCCTTGAGGTTGAGGATTCAGAACATTACCAGACATCATATAAATTTTTGTTGCGTTCAAAATTTCAGTTTTAACACCACTATTACCAGATGACAACACTTTTTCAATTGGTTGAGGAGCTGCTCCCGAGAAAGTACCAGACAAAGCCTGATATCTTGAAGGAACAGAACGACCACCATGTAAAAATGATTCCGGTGTCTGGGAAAACACAGATGACTCTCCAACCATAATGGATGGAGGATAGTAACCTCTGGGTGTAGGATGAAAAGGAACTCGAGGTGGAGAAAAAGCAAGACCCGGATTCTCTAAAAAATTTGTGAAAGATAGATACCAAGCACTAGTTCAAATAGAGCTGTAGAAAATAGATTCACGCTCCCTAAGATTTAATGATTGAGGGGAGTCGGGAAGAGATATGTCTTCGTCTGGATTACTAAGTTCTTCAATAGAAATAAGACCAGCTGGAAGATCGTTAGTGACAATATTTCTTACCCTAGGTGAATCAAGATCACTAGAAGCTGGTGAAATAAATCCCGAGGATGTTTCTAAAACAGAAGGTTCAGTTTCAGGTTCATAGATTTCAGGTTCGTCAGCCAGTTCACTAGAAGCAGGAATACTACCAGTAACTTCAGAAACTGAAATTGGTTCTTGAATGTATTCTGTTGTAGGTATTTGATGATCAGGATGGAAAACTATGGATGAACTTCCAATTTCTATTGATCTAATCCTACCACTACTGGATGATACCAGAGCATGAAGCCCTTCAAGCTGACTTGGTGAATATTCAGGGGGTTTCCCTTGCAGTCTCCGGGATTGTCTCGGCAATTCTGCCACGTTTAAATATTAACTAATCACACGCAAACAAAGAAAATTTCAATGAAAACACCTAAGGTCTCTAAAGAAACAAACAGCTGAATCACACGCTTAAAAAATCTCTGAGTTCAAACCACACATAAACAATAACTTTCCGTACTAAAAACACTAGTTGGTGATGAAATCCAACTTAGTAGAAATTTAACACAGAAAGGGCGGTTGGAATAGTTACCCCGACAACTTGCTTAATGAAACAGACTGGCACAAGTTTCCTCACAAAACCATCTCGTGTGAAGAGAACCCCCCAGAAAGTCCAAGTGAGTCTAGTCGACGTCTGTTCCAGGTACAGTGAGATCTTTCCTTCATCGTCACCTTAGGAAATAATCTTAAGATAATGGACACTAAGGTTACCAACAGTAACAAATATAACTGGGGGAATAGTCTACGATCCGATTTCACGCGCAAGGGCAGAGTAGCAAGCTCAATCCCCTTGAAGGCTCCTCGACATGGTTAATCCGAGGTTTACCGACAAATGACCCCAGGCTCCTTGAGAATGGTTAATCTGAGGTTTACCTTTTGTAATACGCGCAAAATCTTCTATCTTCCCCAATGAAACATAATTGATTGTCTCAAAGGTTCAGATATGATCTCGTGATTTAATTCTTTAAGAGAAGCTTCCCATATTATACAAATTACAATTGGATTGATCTCCTACCGCAAGATTTGTCTACTTGTTTGTTTTTACTACCTTGGAGAGTTAATTACTCCCTACTCCAAGATACTAGCCTAAGCTATGTTGGTGATAAGAGCCCTAGAAAATAAAAAGATTGCTAGATAAATTTTAATTAAGCGTTACTTTTAAGAGCTGTTTCTTACGTCAATGGGTGCGGAAATGAAACTCTGATGGTGTGAAATGACTCGATTTCCAAAAGACACTAAAAATGCATCTAAAAATGATGATCAGATTGTTTTTTTTTTCAATGAAATTCTAATTAAGGAAAAGTTAGAGAATGCAATTCTTTTAATGAACAATTCCTTCTTTAAACATAAAGAACAATTGAAAGAAACTATTTTTGTCTTTTCCAACAATTTATCAAAGCTCACAATGAAAATCCTTTCACTTTCCAAAAACTTGAAGCTACAACACAATTTTCCTTCAAAAGAAATCTAAAAATTTTAAAAGCACTCAAGACTACAAACTAATTTCAAGATCTACAAAGTTTAATAGCACTCAAAACTACAAACTTAAATAATCTAAATGAATAAAAACTTTAAGATTTTTTGAAGAATGTTTTATCTTAGTTGTTCAGCAAACTAAGGATCTATTCGTTCCGAATAACAAACAGATCAAAAACACTCAATTATGTTTTTATTAAAAATGAAGTTCAAAAACCAATAACAAAGTTTCGTTTCGAAGATTTGCAAAGAAACAGGTAACTCTATTTCTCAATAAAGAATGATTTCACAATCAGGTCAGATTCAGCAAAAGACAAAAAAGACCAAGGTAATCTGAGGTACTTCAAAATGTCAAATCGCTACAAAGACCAAATGAAATGCAATCCAAAACGCAAAACTTCTAGAAAATCATCCAAACACCAATACCGCTGAGATTTATTAACATAAAGCTTTTGACAGAAACAATCATCAATCTAGGCAGAAAATAAAAACCGAAAATCAAAATCAAGATAAACTAGAGACAAAAATCTGAAGTTTTTCAAAACTTTAACAGGGTCCGCAGGCTCCAAGATATCACAGGTGCGGTCCCGCACTGTTTACACAGGAAAAGTGCGAAACTGCCCGCACTGTGAAAACAAGGCAAAGTGCGGTCCCAGGAAAAACTAGAGAAAAACTCAAAATATTTCAAAATTTTCAAAAACAGAGAAAACCTAAACTACCCAGGCAGATGTCAATCAATCAAAAACCAAGAAAAATGTTTCCTCAAATCAAAATAAAAGAGAACCAAAAACAACAAGTTCTTTCCCCGGCAGAGTCGCCAATTTGTTGTGTGGATTAATCCGTCTTGCGGACAAGACCGATCTCCCTACTACTAAAAGTATCTAGCAACAAACAGCCAAACATACTAATCTTTCTCTAAGCATATAAGGTTTACAAAAGGCTCTATAGAGGTGTAAAAGACTTACCGTTTGTCCAGTGCTTGTTTGAAGTCGTTGTAGTCCCTCGCGCGCTTGAAGGAGTTTTCCTTATAAACCTGCAATCACAAACAAACAAAAATATTACATAGCACCTGTATAGAAATCATCATAAACCATGCTTATCATAGTGATAAAGGAATCTATGAAATAAACCATTGATTGAAAGCTTATTGAGAAAAATGAGTATATTTGTATTAATTTCAAAAGAAGAAAATCCTTACAACCTGAGCCTTGACGTTGCACAGGACTTTCCAGGGTCCGAAGCAGGAGTCTCTTTTACTTTGACAAGTTCTGCACTCCTCCAACCAAGACAAAGAGAGGTATGTAATCTCTCCTCACAAAAGCCTTAGTTAACTGAGTCTAAATCTCACCAGCACTTAACTTCAAATATTCTAAAAGCTTGAACTCCCTTTGAGGCTACCCAATGCCTCTTTTTATAGTGGACAAGAGGAGGTTTTCAGTTCCAAGCATGAAGGGATAGAATCCTCCTTCAAAGGGATAAGCTCCTCACATCAAGGGGTTAGCTCCATAAGGTAAGGGATTCATGCACCTTACAAGAGCGGTTCTGCCACCGCAAAATCCATTCTAGAAGCTTCCAGAATTTACCTTAATTGAGCTTTTTGGGATTTTACTTACGCCTTTTTAATCTTACAGGGGTACGCACCTATAACAAAGATAAAGTGCGTTCAGGAACGCAGGAAAGCTGAACATTGGGTGCGGGACCGTAGGTAAGATAGCCATAAAGTGCGATACCAAAGTTTAGGAGACTTTTAGGAACATTTCTCTGATTTTCAAGGCTTGACATGAGGAACTAACGTGTTTAGACTTGTAGAGGGGGAAGTATGAGTAATAATGAGCTCATATAGTTAGCAGAAAGTCAAGGTGACAATTTTTAGTGTAACAGGGGGGGCGATAGCCCCCCCTGTACGTTGCGTTGGGTGCAACGTCGAGGGGGTCACAGGGGGAGTGGTAGCCCCCCCTGTCGGGGTCTGGGGCAATGCCCTGGAAATTTTATTTTTGGTCCTTATTTTCCGGTGGGTGGACCGAGGATGTTGATGAGGTGGATAGGCTTGGAGTGAAGCCTCAGCAAGTATGTCTACCCTCTCCTTATCCTTTTAATGGGTTAGGGCTTCGATTTTCTCATTGGCTGCCTTGAGCTTGGCCATTGCAATTTTCTCCTTTAGAGCATGATGTTTGAATTTCCTCTTCAATAGGTCATTATCTTTATTAACCTTTTCTAGAAGCTTCCCCAAGTGCTGATTGGCTCTATCAAGACATGGCTCCTTTTTTTCACTAATCACTATAGCAAGCTGCTTATTTAGGGTTAGCTGATCAGCAAGCTCAGCTTCCCTTTGTCTTTCTAGAGCTAGACCTGTTTTCAGCCCTCTAGTTCTAGGTTTCTTTCTTGGTACTTGTTCCTCTTTTTCATCAAGCAAGCCATAATTTTCAAGTGTTTCATCTAGCATGGATTTGGCCTTTTCTGCCTCCCTTTGAGCAGTGACATACTTGACCTCATCAATGATCTATTTGGTATTTAATTGCTCATTCTCCTGCTCAAGGAAGTATATGACATATTTTTCCCTGTCAAGATTAATTTGGAGCTCACTAATATTCACATCCTTTCCTTTGATGGCTACATTAGTGATTTTGTCATTTTCATCCTCATCTAGGTCAACAAGCTGAAATTCCTGCTATGTTTCATGAGTGTCCTCCTCATCATGAATGACTGCCTCAATGACCTTCTCTTTACCTTTGTCCACCTGCTTTGTTGATGTAAAAGGCATGGACCATTCCACTCTATGTGGAGCAAACACATGCTTATGACCTCTCTAGTAGGTTTTTGGCAATGGATCAACCTTAACCATGATAGCCCTCTTAGGCTCATTGACCTCAATCCTACTGGGTGATCCAATCTCAGTATGAAATGGAGATGAAGGGGGTGCAATGGGTGGAGTGTGATATGATGAGGATGAAGGTGATATGGTCTGAGATGGAGGGATGGAAGTGGATGGCTGGGATGATGAAGGCACATTTTGTGCATGCTAAGTATGAGGGTCTCTGAATATATCATGGGATATGAAGGTATCACATGAAATGTTTAGTTGATTGAGATGATATAGGACTATGATTTTAATTAAGGAATGATGGAAAAGAAATTTCATTTGATGTTCATATTCCCTTTCCTGGACAATGAATTCCATCTTATCTATGCTTCGGAAAAGGTAGTAGGGTATGTTCAACATATTCACCCTAGTGAAATGCATCAAGAGGCGGATGTGATAAGTATAAAGCCTTGAAAATATACCCTCACATGAAAAGTATTTCATGATTATCTTCATCATTGGTGCATATATTTCTTGGAGGTGGGAAAAAGGAAAGAACCTCTTTTTCTCATTCTTATACCTTCGTTTTAGGAAGCGCTCAAAGTAGTTTTCCTCCAAATCACTCTTTTTGAACCACTTCTCCCCAACATTCGGGATCCTGATGGCAGCTGAAATGATGGCAGTTGAGATAGTAAAGGTGAATCTAGCTAAATTGAATTGGTTATTGTGGACATTGGATATGAAGAGCATAGTCAACATGTCATGGTACTGAACCCTCTGAATTTGTTCACAAAAATCATAACAACCAACATGTTTGAAACATGTTACTATCATTGGAGAAGCCAAAAGTTTCCTAGTGCTCATAGGTTCAAGTCTGATTATCCTGCCCCCTTTATCTGGCCTCCTAGCCTATGTTTCCTCTTCCTCACTGTATGGTCTGTTATGTTCTTCTTCTACTTCCATGGTGTTTTTATGTCCAAAACCCTAGGGAAGTATATGATAATGTGGAAGGTGACTTTTGGGGATAGGAAATGGGGAAAGGGAAATTTGTGGGAGATAATGTTAGAGATATGAGAAATGGGGGAAGTGAAAAGGAGTGATAGTGTGATGGGAATTAGGATGGGGAATTGGGGATTAAAGGGAATTTTAGGATGGGGAATTAGGAATTGGGAGCCTATGTAAAAGGAGAACCTAGGGCTTAGGGTTTTAGGATTTAAAATCTTAGGGACAGGGATTGTAATAATAGAGGTTTTGGGAGAGAGTATTTGCAATATGAAAAGGGTATGAGAGTGTAAGGGAAATGGGTTTTATGAGTTGTGAGTGTTAGGGAGGAACACTCGGGTTTTGAGTGAGTTTACACCAAATTCTTCAAGAAAATTATACAACACCAACCAATAAACTTTGAAGGAGGAAAGAAATCATGGATTTTGACCTTTACTTGCTAGAGGCTGATGAGATCGATGTTGTAGCTCTAGAAGTGATTTGGGAAAATTTTGAAGCGTTTTGGGCTTTGCTGGAAATATGCGCAATGCCTTAAGGTTGTAAGCAACACCTTAAGGTTGTGTCCAACGTCTTCTGTTTTTGCGCAATGCCTTCAGAATATGCGCCCTCTGCTCCGTGTTTCTCCAATTTTTCCCAGAAAATTGAAAAGTCGCTCTCCTCAAGTGTTTTATCGATAGAATAGGAGGCAAATGAATTTCAAATTGATGTCTAAGAGTCATTAATACTTGAGTGAATTTTGATTTAGATCAAAAACCCACATTTCCTATTTTTCTTTGCACTTTTTTGAAAGAATCTTTTTTCTTTGAAATTTCTTCTTTGCATGATGAAGTTGTTGGAGTTTGGCACTGTTTACTTTGATTTGGTGGTCTTCAGTTTAGCATATGAAGTTGGAGTTGGAAGCTTTTAGAGAGTAACTTATTACATATAGGAAGCATAAAATTACATAAAAAATGAAATAAATTAAAACATTGTTTTTGAATAAAATTACATTTGAGTATGAAAATCATACTTGAAACCATAATTACAACTTTAAAAGTATCATATTTACATGTTGATAATCCTCTGTAGATGATAATGAAATGTTTATTAAGTCACTCTCACACCTTTTGCTGACCTTATTGAGATGAAATGGTGCATTTTTGGACCTTGAACAATGAAACCTAATGACCTAATGGGACCTTGAATGACCTGACTCCATGGTTGAATTTGACTGACATAAGACAGTGAAATGAGCTTTTCAAAAGTGTTTTTATGCTCAACAAGACATGAAGGTGGGCCAATAAATGAGAATTTTTGAGGGAGAGTGAGACTTTCTGACTAGGGCTACCATCAGTGAATCAATTTTTTACATGAACTAATGGAATGATAAAAAAAATTTCCGAGTGGGACACCTAAAATGAATATGGTATATTGTACTGATGGAAGAATGCAAATTCTAACACTAACATGTATATTGGTAGGTCATGTTAGATATGTTCATTTAATGTGCTTGTAGATAGATGTGTATGTGATAGAAGTTATTTGACATTAGATGTATATTAATTTGAGGATGTGTGTGGTGATGATGTTAGATTACAGTGTTTGTGTTTTGTTAGATGTGACTATGATGATGATGCCCCATTAGATTATTATATTTGTGTGCTACCTAATGACGTTTATATGTGCTATACGTGTATATAAATAGTATTTATTATAGATTATGTATTGGTGAACTTATATCAAACTTATATATATAATTGCATGCAAAACGACTTACTTTAAAGAAATGCAAAGATATTTGTATAAATTACAAAGTTTAGTATGGTTGAAATTATTATTGTAAAATTATGCTCAATATTATTGCATTTCTTAGGTAGTCCATTGATATTCAATCTAACTTTATTAGTAAAATATTTCAATATTGACAAGGAGAAAATAATTAAAGGTAAACTAATTTAGTTAGTTCTTAATAAGATGAAAGTGTGTAACTCATTCAATTTTTAATATAAAATAATAATATTATTAAATTATTCAAAGATACAATTTAACCAATTCAATATTGTTTTATAAAATTTAATTTATTGTTAAATTTAAAAAACTTAAGTCATAATTATTTATAATTAATTCATATTTAATATAACACTTTTTTTTTTTTTTTTATAAAATATATTTTATTACTAAAGTTATTAGATTTTCAAGAAATTTAAATTTAATATTTATAAAAACTCTTACCAATTTAAATTAGAAATTTCTTTCTCTAGAGATGAGGATCAAGAAATGTAAAATAAGGCTTGTGAAGTGTAGTTGGAGATTCACTCTATTGGAAATTCTCTTATAAAGAGGCAAGTGAACTTTTTTCTAGTAATACAGACATAACATTTTGTTGTTATTTTGGTTCTTTATTTGATATTGTGATAGTTCAAATTTAACTCTTTTTAATAATAAATATGAGTTAAATAATCCAAAAATGATACTACATTAGATTTAAACTTTTGACAAATAATATATTTGATTATTTCTTAATAAAAAAACTCAAAAAATATTATTTTTTCCACCTACTTATCACGAGATAGTCACTAAAATTCATGTTTTCACATTTCTCCTAGCTAATATTACATCATGTTCACAATGATAAATATTTATTTTACATAATCTAAATAGGAAATAAAATTGCATCACCAAGCTTATTTGAGAGTCAAATAAATGCCTCTAAATCACCATCACACTATTTATCATTTAATTCTCGGGCATAAAATATTTATTAATTCAACTTTTATTTATAACTACCATTAAAAAGAAAAGTAAAATTTGTTCCATTATCCATGAGAAAAAATTAAAACTTCTCATGCATCCATGTAAGCCCATTTGTTTCTCTTATGGTCCATAAAAAATGTAATCAACATTTTATAGATGCATAAGACCTCCTTTTAGTTTATGCAATGTTGCAAGAACTGTAATTTAAATATAGTAAACATGACTTTACCTCTCATGTCAAGATTTTAATCTTACATATTAATACACAATTTTTCATTGTTAAAGTCCTCATAGAGTTATCACTACATGATGATTTATATTGATTTTGAACTTAACAAAAAGAAAAAACATGTGAACTGATTAATAAACCAATATGTAAATCGAAACTAAATCTTCAATGTTATTTCTAAATTCACTATTTTCTTCTCATTTCCCAATTTGAGAAGGATTGTGACCTTGAATCCTTATTATCATAGATATTGTAAACAATTGGAAACACTTAGTTTTAAGTGTAAAAATGTTTCCACCGCAAAAAAACTTGTAATTTTTTTTATGAATGTTACCAATTATATTATAAAATACCGACAAGAAGAATAAAAATTAATATAATTAGTGAAATAAAGAAAATAAAAACATACAACAATAGTATAAATGATGAAATAACACAAGTACATATCACTCTCCATTGTCATCACCCAGATTATCTTCCTCCCTTGTCATGATAATATTGTCCTCAAAAATATGTTTTGATCTAGGGTCATGTCTTAATATTTACCACCAATCCCTTTCCAACAGATCTTAGTTAAAAAATACGTGGTTGCATTATTTTGGGAAAACATAAAGCTCCCTAGCTTTATGCCACATCTTTCTAGAGTTTATAGATATCAACCCACTATTCTGATCTTCCTTTACATGATTCCAATCAAAGTTGTTCCACCACTTGCACTTAAAAATAACAAATTGGAATGAAGTAAAGTCCACTTGAATGATCTATGGTATCTTTCCAATGTAGCCTAAGGTCCCTTGCATTAGGTTTTGATTTCGGTGGCTAGGATGACTAGATTGGTTGAACTCAACTTCCACTCCACAATATTGTGTCATGCATACATCATCAATAACTCCGTGCAAAAATGATGTCCATATGCCCACATAAATTAGAATAAATGCACCTATAAAAAAGTGAAAAAATCACAGTGTAATGTGCTTAATAACTCAAACATAATTAAAAATAATTTATATATATTTGTGTGTGTGTGTGTGTGTGTGTGTGTGTGTGTGCTAAAATTCAAAGGTGCAGTATGAAGTTTGTTGGAAATACTAAGAGGGGGGTGAATCAGTATTCCTTTCAATTACAGAATTATTTAATCTTCAATTATTACCAATGTTTGTACAATGATAGCAATAAACAAAAGGAACACAAATGCACACAGTTTTTAAGGTGGAAACCCACTCCGGGACAAAAACCACCTAATGCTTTTCTAATAATTCTTTAATATTCAACTCCAATTGAAATAAAGCTCCAACTTCCTAGAATCTAGCAAAACATTCTTCTCCAATTCCCACTGGATGGACGCTCCAACGCCCGAGATTTTTCAGTAGTCAACTGAACGGATGCCCCAACACCCAATGAGCTACAAATAACCCTAGCATCACCCTACCACCCTGAATTTTTCACAAGCTTGAACCTATTGGTGACTTCATGAACCATCCTAGCACCACCCTACCACCCTATAGAAGAATAAAAGAAGAATGGACTCCCGTACCAGGGAAAATGGTCCACTTTACAATGATATATAATAATGTAGAAGAAGAAGACACACTAGACCATAAACCCAACTATGAAACAACCACCTAATGATGATCCTAGACCTCCTGACACTTCCTCTTCAACTCTTGGCAGATAGACACTAGTACAATTTTTACAATAATGTATTTACAATGACTTATGCAGTGTTGCCCACTTGAAGACTTCATGTGGTGAAATTCTTGCTGTTGTTTTGCACCTTGGTTGATACTCTTGTCATGCTACCCTTTGCTGCACCTTGATTTGCTTTGCTACCCTAGAAAGTCTGGTCCTTTGCAGCCCTTGACAACACATGATCTAGATTTTTCTTGCCTTCTAGGAGCTCGATATTGAATCTGGTGTATCTTTGTTATTTTAGATCTCCAATATGTGATTTTCAGTCCTGTAGTAGTCCTCTGAGTCGTCTTTCCAATGCCATAGTTCTGACCCAATTTGGATTCTTCAAGAGAGAGTTATGCCCAATCTCTCACAATGCCATAATTATGGACTGTTTCATTAGAGCGAAATTATATGACATGCCACGTGTCACTGTTTCTTCATTCAGCTCTAAAATTGATAAAGCAAAAACTAAAGTCCATTCACTATCTTCTACTTTTTACAAAATTCCAATTCGATACCTAGAGAGAGAGTTATGATGATTTTCCCAAGGTCACCTGTTTTAGATGAATTTCAGGAGCCTGCAAAAACACTGAATTCCACAGATCATATCTCCGAAAATGTTGCGCACCTTGATCTAAAATTTTTACAGGTGCTTCCTTAGGATTTCAGCTTCACCTCATAAAAATTTCTACTTCTGAACCTTCGTAGAAAAAAAAGTTAGAGCGAAAATGCCACGATGACCTGTTTCAGATAGCGAAATCCCTACATAAGGAGGATATGAGGATCACAATTTATATAAATGCTTAGGTTGAGAAGGGCTTCAACAAGTGAATGTGGGAAGGATTTTAGGAGCTTAAAAAATATTAATTATGAATTTTCAATGACCCATGCTAGAACTCCATGGGGTTTTAGCCCACTAACTGGGGGTACAAACTTCAAACATGAATATCTCTCAAACCGTGAAGAATTACATGGCATGCCATATATCAACAGAAACATCTCGACAAGTAGAAACCATAAAAAGAATTCTTGACCCAGAATATATTAATTTGGTAGGTCAAAATTCCCATGCAATATTTGGGTATCCCCTGGTGCTACTTGGGTTGACATCAATGATAACCGCTGATCAACAAAGTTAAACTTGTACATAAATATATTGTAATTACCTAGTTGTTGCACCAAATCCCTATGTTTAACGCATCCTCTTCAACACACGAGTAACAACCAAATGCACATTATTTCTCTCCGTCTTGATAAAAAACACAACTATTAGGGATTTTCATTAACATATTTTATTTTAAATGATTAGGATAAGGCACGCTTATACCATTCAACTATTTGAATTATTTCCTATCACTATCCATTTTCTCTTTTGTTTGTATAATGCGACCTATGGTTGTGTCGCTTCCATTTTGTAAATAATGAATTTGTTGATGGCTTCAATTTTTGAATTCGTTGATGAAATCAAACCATCATATGTATATAGTACGTATGAGATCAAAATATGCATTAATATGAAGTTCAATGTGAATAGTTAGTGTGTAGTAATTTGAAAAATGATAAGCCCGCACTTACTCTTTATCATGTGTCTCTTTCCTTTCGTTTCGAGAATCTCCCCTTCTCTTTTGTCTTCATCCATTTTGTTGTCCCGAATCACCGCACCTGGTGTGTCATTGATCTGATTTATGTACTCACTAGCATAATATAAATACTCATACGATATATACCCCTCTGCCATAGACCCCTCGAGTTTTTCCTATTGTCGAACAAAACCTTTCAATTTCTTCATGTACCTCTCTAAGAAGAACATTCAACAACAAGAAAACACCCAAACTAAGTCAACTTCATTTACTATGTGAATTAGAAGATGAACCTGCAAGTCCATGAAACTCATCGAAATCTCCTTCTCAAACATACAAATAATCTCATCTATCTCTTGATGCCACTATGGAATACTAGAAATATGAATCTCCTTTGATGTGATCCAATGTACAAATACAAATAATTTATATATGGCACGTCGTAGGTCTTGGGGGAATTCATGGTTCACACACCCACGCACGAGCAAAGGATAATGACATTGCACAATAAATAGTACAATATAAAAAAAATTAATTATAAAATATCTCATTATATAAAACAACAAATAAATAATAAAATTATGCTTTTGACATATGTACACTTAGAAGGTTCAAATGGTCATGTGATTTCAACCTCGACAAGCAGTCTTCCATAGTGAAACAACACTGTAGTGAAGACCCATATAAAGAAGGCAACCTCACACTCATTATAACTTCCTTTGCCAAAGAAAGATTATCTTTCTTTAAAATCCATGGGACATAACCTTCTTTGAAAGACCAAGAGGGGTCAACCTCTCCTCTAGTTTCTTGTCTTGGCCAATGTTTCTTTTTAGTTTTTGAAGAAATACGATGTCTCCTAATAGCCAATGTTTCACTTTCTTTCGATGATATGTGCCTCCATAAAGAATATGAAACATTTTAAATATATGCATGGGATACAGTAAGTGGGAAATATTAAGATGCTCCCAATATGGGAGCTCATAAAAGACAAATTTCCTTTTCATACCAATGGGGAATTTCTCAAAATAGATGTTGAAGAACTCTGGGTCATCGAACATATGCTCCCCATTTGAATCAAACACTTATGAAAACTCCTCCTTCTCTCTCTCATATGTTCTAAGCCATTCAACTGGTGTCATTATTGTAGTCCTTTGGGTTCTCTTTAGTTTTCCTTGAAAGTATATGTTTCTCTTATGTAAGGGTGTTCTTTTGGGATAAATACCGTGGAGAATTCATACACTAGTTTTCGTAGGTGGTCGGACAACCTAACCTTCAGAGAAGATCCACAACATTTATATCCATGATACCCTTTTGTTATAAGACCTGCAAAATTATTGTATACAGGTCGACACATTAGAGACCATGAATATCAGAATTATTGCAATGAATTAAATTAATATGTGAAACAATATTGTTACATATATAAACAAATCAGTAAAAATGTAATTTACCAGAGCAAACTCCTAAGCCTGAAGAATCATGTATGGTGTAAGCACATATGCCATACAATATAAAAGTAGTCTTTGTTGCGATGGGTCTTGACACATCATACACATGTATCCCTTCCCATAATTCTTTCAATTCATCTACTAATGGTTGTAAGTAGACATCCATATTCTTCACTTGTATTGTACTAGGGACTATGAGAGCCAACATAAGATGTTCATTCTTCACGAAAAACCATAGGGGGATATTGTTATTGATCAATACTACAGGAAAAACAAAATAATTGGTGTTTGGAGGGAATATGGTTTGATGTCATCCATGGTATTGTTGAGTCGTAGCCTTCGTAGTTCATCCTTGAATTTTTCAGGCCATGTATCCTCTATATGCTTGTGGTTATTGAATCTATTGGGATTCACATAACTCCTGACTCACTTCTATGTAAGGCATATCATCCCTGCAACATAACTAATTAGTTGCAACAAAAGAGTCTTTGAATCATTGGGATTACACACATGTGCCTCAATATCTTATGAGGAAGACCATGTGATTCACCCTTTTTTTTTAATTACAGTACATCTCATGTCCACATTTTAGACATATATCTTTGTCTGCATATTCTAATATATATAGAATACAAACATTTGGACATACATGATATGATATGTACTCAACAACCAACATTTTCAACAACAATTTTTTCTCTTCGCAATTTCCCCGAAAGACATTATCACTTGGAAGAACCTTATCTTTGAATCACTTGCAGTTGGTCGGGAATATAATTGTACAATGTCAATATTTAATTTTCATAAATCAACCATTTTTAATTTTTATTGTGTGACAAGATTTCTCAAAATATAGGGGACTTGATCGATCATGCAGGTGAATTACTTCAATATTTCCAAGAAACATGCATTCGACATGCAAAAATTTGCTTTCAAGTTATAGAACAACATTATTTTCCCCAGTTGAGTAGACTTTTACTTACCGTTAGGTCCAAAGAGAGGGGTGGTGTGTTAGGTCCTTATATTACTAGTATAGTCCCTTATTGTTGTTAGTGTAACCCCCTTATTGTTATTGTCATACCCCTGTAACCCCAATATTGTTATTATTGTTCCCTTACATTATTATTGTTAGGTCAGCTAGGATTATATTGTGACCCCATGGACTCCTATATATAGAAGGAGGTTTTTTCATTTGTATCATCCAAGAATTGTTCATTATGTAATGCATTTGGAGGTTTCCTACTCGAAGTGGCTATTTATAAGCCATTGATCTTTCATTTATTCTATTTTTGTAGCTAGTTTCATAACATTTGGTATAAGAGCTTTTGGAATCTAGGGTTTCGCTGCTCCAAACAGGTCATCGTGGAATTTTCGCTATAAATTGTTTTCTACGAAGGTTAAAAAGCTAAAATGTTTACAGAGCGAAGCCGAAATTCTGAGAAACGTTTTGTAAAAATTTTAGATCTTGCTTCGTAATATTTTCAGAGATATGATCTGTGCAAGTTAGGGTTTTTTCAGGCTCTCAAATTTCACCTAAAATAGGTCATCATGGAATTTTCGCTATAAATTGTTTTCTACGAAGGATCAAGAGCTGAAATTTTTATAGAACGAAGTGGAAATCGTGAGAAACTTCTTGTAAAAATTTTAGATCTTGGTTCGTAATATTTTCGGAGATATGATCTGTGGAAATTAGGGTGTTTTCAGGCTCTCGAATTTCATCTCAAAGAGGTGACCGTGGAAAAAATTGTCATAACTCTCTCTCTGAGCATTGGATTTGAGTTCTGTAAAAAGTGGCCACAAGTATATGGACTGTAATTTCCTTTGTATAAATTTCAGAGCCTAAGGAGGAAAACAATGACATGTGGCACGTCGTACAAGTTTTCTCTACTTAACCAGTCCATAATTAGGTTGTTGTGGGAGATTGGACGTAACTTTGGCTTGAAGAATCCAAATCAAGTTAGAACTATGGCATTTGAAAGAAGATTCAGAGGGATACTACAAGGCCAAATTTCAGATATTGAAGATCCAAAATCATAGAGATAATTCAGTGTCAATATCGAGCTCCTCAAACGCAAAAAAAAGGGTGTGTATTTTTTTTCCCGAATCGCATAAGTGATTCCAAGGGCATATTGAAGCATAGATATCAGTATTGGGTTCTAAAATTCCACGTAAAAATAATTCAACACCCATTAAGCCTTCAGAAGGCTCTACTATGACTCATGAAGAGGAAGAAGCACAACATGACATATCAAAATTACAAGAGCAAGTGCACCAATTTTTCTCTCGCAAAGAGCAACAAAAAATGAAATGGAAGTTTTGAAGAAAGGCGTGGAAGTTAAGGTGGATGGTTTGAAGAAAGACATGGATGGTTTGAAGAATGACATGGAAGCCAAGATGGATGACATGGAAGCTGGCATGGAAGCTAAGATGGATGACATGGAAGCTAATATTGATGAAAAATGAAAGTCAACATGGAAGACATGAAGAATGATCTAAAAGCAGACATGGAAGGTTTGATGACAAGTTTAATACAAAAAATAATTCCTAATGTCAGAAAGATATTAGAGGAAACTCATGAGAACAAAATAAATGTTAATCGTGATTTCATAAACTCTAATGTTGGATTGAAGAACCACCATATTCCAAAGATGGATATGAGGAAGTTTGATGGAAATGATCCCGTAACATGGATACTACAGATGGAACAATATTTTGATCTTAATAATGTGCAAAACACACAAAAGGTACGCATTGCAACTTTACATTTAGAACATAATGTAGAGACCCAACCGATATTTTACTAGATGAGAGCTAGGCATAAATAATTTTTTTTTTTTAAACACAGTAACTAGGAATTTAAACCATAATCATACAAGTTTGAAACTCAGTAAAAATTAATTCAGTTATATCAAAGTCCGTACAATTAACTTCATAACACATACATCTATTAACTTGTTGATTATAGGTGCAATGAAATCATCATAAATAAAAACAATCTAACTAACACATGTACCGTTCACCCTTAGACGAAAGCCAAACTTGACTTGCCACTACTTGAGATCCTTTGCTGTCATCTATCTCCAAGCCTGAATGTTGTCATGCGTAATCTGAATGTAATGACCCACCGGTTGACCTCCCAGCCTACTCCTTGGGTGCTCTTCTTCCCCGCGGACCCCCGAGCTACAATGGGGTTGTACAATGACGGAATGTGCTAGCTGATAGAGGTGAGCCTCTCTTGGCTCAAGAGTCCCCTCTCTATAGTACTCTATCACACCAAACTCAACTATAGCTCGTAACCACTCAAAATGTCATAATATCCTCCATCCAACAATAGGGTAAACCAAAAAGTCCCTTTCCCTTCCATTTCTCTTTCTTTTATAGAATGTTTCATAGGTGACACTTGGAATTTCATGCAATAATAATTATCTTTTATTAACCCAAAATTTGATTATTCACCCACCCATGTGTCACCCTCTCATCAAGACTCTCCAAAAATAATTTACTTAATTATTCATTTAAAATAGTATTTTCCTCAACCCAACAAGACTTCCTATTTATTCTTCTAGTTGTCTCTTGATTCCCCCTTTTCTACTCCTTAATTTGTGTTTATTACTGAAGTTAATTGATAAGTCTCAGATTTGGTCCCCTAAACTACCTCAATTTTCCTTTATGATGAATATTCTTATGTTGGCGCTTGCCACATGGAAGTTCTCTAAATTTCTCAAATTTTAATTTATTAATCTTATTTTAATTCACCACCCTCTTCTCTTAATGAAGTTTTTTTAATAAATCTTTATACTTAACTCTATGTCTCTCTTTCCCCCTTTTGCCTAATTAAGTTACTTATGTACATTATCCACTTAATATTTTGTTTTAACATGGAAATGGTAGAGTTATCATGGTAAAATATTTTATCTCTTCCTATTCCTCCCTTACCCTAAGTTTTATTCTTGATTTAATTCCTTTGGTTCTAACATCATATGTCACTTGATATGAATTAGTTGGATTTTCATATATTGATTATATTTATCAGTTTCTTTAATGATGTCGAGGGTGTCAAGTTGGTCATGCCCTTCAAGAACTTCCATTCAAAGTTCCAAGGATTCCATGCCTAGGAATTTATTTCTGATACCAAGGGTGCCAAGTCGGTCGTGCCTTTCAATAATTTCTCTTGAAATTCCAAGGGTGCTACACCACTTGCCCTTCAAGTATCCAATGATTACGAGGGGAAATTATATGTGCAACGAAAGAGACCCCTATCATCTCATATATTGCCTACTATAGTGAGACTAATGGTGTTGGGGATCAAGGAATCCACCTTGATGCGCGCCCCCCAGAAAATCCTTGTGAGCGAACCAAATTTTGGACATGCCCTCATGACATCGTGATCTTCAAGGCGAAGGTATTTCAACCTTTCCAGCCTAAGTCACGGCGGGAGGCTAGCGAGTGAAATCAGGAACACTGTTCCACCCCTCCCATGTTGTTCCATCCAATTGTACAACCCCATCATCCATATGTGAGTCATTCAGCCAAGCAACTAACATGTTCCTGCAACCATTGACATATCATCAGAGTGTGTGTGTGTGTGTATATATATATATATATATATATATATATATCAAGTTCCAAACTGAACTTATCATTTCAAAGAAAAAATATTAATTCCTATCAAACCAGATGTTGTCAACTCATCATATGCGAGTGCGTCTAGTGGTTTCCTGTCATACTCAATAATCATCAGTAACAAAGTTTCTCATTGTTAGTCATTATCATAATAGCAACATCAACATGGCCGTCATTCACATCGTTGTTCATTTTGAATCATAACTAATGTAAGTAGCTACCATAGGGACACATCCATCATGGTTATCATAATCATAACATCAATGGGAAATTAACATATCCATCAAAGCCATCATCATCGTAACATCAATAGAAAACCTACCTATCGATCATCATCGTAACATCAATAGAAAACATACCTATCCATAAAGTCTATCATCATCATGATATCAATAGAGAACATACATATCCATCAATGACGTCATCATCACAGTATCAATAAAGAACGTACATAACCATAAAATCCACTAATATTAGAGTCATGTGTCTAGATCCTCAACCTGAGGTCCTCAAAAAATAAAGTATGAAGTATTAGTGTTCATCAACCAAAGTGGGGCACTACACATCATACCTTTTCTCCCGGAAAAAAATTGTCACTTGGTCAATTTTTACGGAAGAAATTATAGCACATTATGAGGATACAAAGAGCAACACCTTCTTTAGCCAATTGATAAATCTCAAACAAAAGGGTTTAGTGGCGGAGCACATTGTTGACTTCCAAAAATTGAATATAATGGTAATTGATATTTCAGAGCAACACATGATTGATGTCTTCATAGGGACTTTAAAGGATAACATCCAACATGAAGTTCAAATTTGGGAACCTGATTCATTGGAGAAGGCATTTAGGTTGGCAAGAAAAATTGAATGTAAAACTATGGCAACAAGGAAGCCTACAACTCACATCTATAAATATGGAAGTGTTGCTACTCCTAGACTTCCACAACCTACAAGGTTGACACCACAAAAATTGGAAGAAAAAAGAGAAAAAGGGCTTTGCTACAGTTGTGATAGAAAATACACTAAAGGTCATAAGTGTGCTAAAAAGAAATTATTTTACATATATTGTGAAGAGGAGGAAGAAAATGAACAAGAAACTTCAAAAGAAGAGGATATACACCAGGAACCAACCCTAGAAGAAGAAGAAATGAGGCCGACCATATTGTGTAATGCATTGGTAGGAATTACCACTCCTCAAACTCTCAAGGAAGACGAACATATCAAGAAGAAAAATGTAATAGTGTTGATTTATTCGGGTAGTAACCATAATTTTATTCATTGTAAGGTAGCCAAGGAATTGAATTGTTTCCTATACCTAGCACCAAAATGTCAAGTGATGGTTGCAAATGGAGGAACTATAAGTTGCTCTGGAAAATGCCATAATATTAAACTAACCATGGGGGAATATGTATTGAATAGTTCAATGCTTTCCATTCCAATGGCAGGTGCTGATGTTGTACTAGGAGTAAAATGGTTACAATCTTTGGGGGACGGTAGCTTTTAATTTTCAAGAACTTTTCTTGAATTTTTTTTCGGAAGGAAAGGAAATCGAATTACAAAGTATCGCAGGGAAGCCAGGAAAGATAATAAGCTCTAATGTCATGACAAAGCTTATGAAGAAAGAACAAAGAGGCGTAATTGCACAATTATGCTCACTAGAAGTTCCAACATCAAAATCATCTATTTCTCCAGATCTCCAAAAAGTCTTGGATAATCATTCCAAGGTGTTTGAAACTCCCAAAGGACTCCCACCTATTCGTGATCATGATCATGCTATTCATTTGATTCGAGGAAGGGTTCCTCCAAACATCAAGCCTTACAGATATCCTTATGTCCGAAAGAGAAAAATTGAATGTATGATTGCAGAAATGTTAGAGGCTGGTATAATTCAACCTAGTCAAAGTTATTTCTCTGCTCCAGTAGTACTAGTGCATAAGAAGGATGGATCATGGCGCATGTGTCTGGACTATAGGGAGCTCAATAAGCTCACTATTAAAGATAAATTTCCCATTCCTGTGATTGGTGAATTATTGGATGAATTACATGGAGAAATTTATTTTACCAAGTTGGATCTTTGTTGATGATATTATCAAATTAGAATTAAGACTTAAGATATTCCAAAAACAACATTTTGAACTCATGAGGGTCATTCTGAATTTTTGGTCATGCCTTTTGGCCTTACCAATGCACCTTCTACATTTCAAGGGTTGATGAATTCCATTTCAAACCCTTAGAAAATTTGTGCTAGTATTTTTTGATGACATACTAATCTATAGCAGGTCTTGGAAGGATCATGTTCAACATGTTGACAGGGTGCTCAAACTATTGGAGGAGAAACAAATATATGAAAAAACATCCAAATGTTTCTTTGGAGTACAAGAGGTGGAATATGTGGGTCATATTGTATCTCACAAGGGTGTTAAGGTAGACCCTAACAAAATTAAAGCCATTAAGGAATGGAAAGCCCCCACAAACATAAAGTGGTTGCGAGGATTTCTTGGGTTAACAGGGTATTATCGCAAGTTTGTTAAGAATTATGAGAGAATAGCAACACCTCTAACAACATTATTGAAGAAAGATGCATTTGCATGGACTCTTGAAGCAAATAAGGCCTTTGAACATCTTAAAGAGGCAATGTGCCTGGCACCAGTCTTAGCTACTCCAGACTTCACAAAAACCCTTATTGTGGAATGTGATGCCTCAGTAAATGGAATTGGTGTTTTTTTAATGCAAGAAGGAAGACCCATTGCTTTTGAAAGTTGTCCAATCAAAGGAAATTATTTATAGAAATCTATTTATGAGCAGGAAATGTTGACAATACTACATGCACTAAAGAAATGGAGACCTTACCTAATGGGAAGACATTTCAAGGTAAAAATTGATCGTGATAGTCTTAAACACTTTTTGGAACAAAGACTATCTTCAGAAGAGTAGCAAAAATGGGTCACAAAGATGTTGGGTTATGACTTTGAAATCATCTACAAAAAAGGGAAGCTAATTGTTGTTGTAGATACACTCTCAAGAAAGGATGGAGAGGTGGAAGCATTGCTTTGAGCCATTTCTATTATCCAACTATATTGGATAACTGAAGCAAGGGATGAATGGAAGACGGACGAAGAAGTGTGGACACTCATTCAAAAGCTGCAGTAAGATCCTAGTACATCTGATAAATTTAGTTGGAAAAATGATTCCCTATGGTACAAAGATCGCTTATATATTGTAATAACTCTCAACTAAAACAAAATATTCTTTTGGAATTGTACACTTCTCCTTTAGGAGGACACTCAAGATTTTAAAAAACTTACCACAGCGTGAAGAAAGATTTTTTTTGGGATGGCCTTAAATCTGATATTCAAAAGTTTGTGGCGGAATGTTTGGTTTGCCAACAAAATAAATTTGAGACAATTAAGACCCCGAGTCTTCTACAACCTTTATCCATTCCAAGTCAACATTGAGAGGAGATTTCAATGGATTTTATCACAGGTTTAACTAAGTCCAAAAGAAAGAGTGTCATCATGCTGGTAGTTGATAGACTTACCAGGTATGCACACTTTTGTGCATTATCTCATCCATTTAAAGAAAGTAAAGTTGCTACTGCATTTATGGAAACAATTCAAAAGCTACATGGAAACCCAAAGATTATTGTAAGTGATAGAGATCCCATTTTTACTGGAAATTTTTGGATGAAATTATTTTCTTGTTTTGGTGCTCAAATAGCTCATAGCTCATCTTATCATCCTCAATCTGATGGTCAAACTGAGATAGTGAATAAATGTTTGGAAGGATGTCTTCGTTGTTTTTTATCTGATAAGAAAAAACAATGGGTCGAGTGGTTACCTCTCATTGAATGGTGGTATAACACTTCCTTCCATACTGCAGCAAAAATGACCCCATTTATGGCACTGTATGGATATCATCCACTATCCATCACATCTTCTTTAAGAGAAAATTCTAAGGTTCAAGTAGTGGAAGATCACATCGAGCATCAACAATAAGTTCTCCAACTCTTAAAGGATAACCTAAATTTGGCACAAAATCGAATGAAATAGCAGGTAGATCAACATTGCAACGAGAGAAGTTTTGATGTAGGAGACCAGGTATTTTTACGGCTACAACCATAAAAAAAAATGTCCCTCAAGCAAGATAAGAAGGATAATAAATTATCGCCAAAGTACTATGGTACTTACAAGGTATTGCAAAAGATTGGTACTATGGCATACAAATTCGAGCTTCCTATTTCTTCGCGAGTGCATCCAGTTTTCCAAGTTTCATGCTTAAAGAAGTTTATAGGGGACAAACTTACAGTTCAAACAATATTGCCAGAACTTGTTGAGGAAGGAAAAATCATATTGGAAGCTGAAGCAGTTACAGAAACAAGAACTCAACAGCTACGAAATCGATCAATTTCAGAGTATCTCATCAAATGGAAGAACTTACCCACTGAATATTCTACATGGGAGGATGAGAATTTTATACAAAAGCATCTGAAGCTACTCAAGCGTTGAGGACAACAATTTTTTGAAGGAGAGGAGCATGTTAAGTAATCATCCATACCAACCTCTATTTGATTGCCTGCATTACCAACTTGTGATGAAGAACTACTATTTTTGTAGTAATTCATAAGTGGTGAATCTCGACATAGTGGGAATTGAATAGGTGATTAATTCAACCATTCTTTGTATGTTTCCTATCTAATACTTGCTCTTAATGAAACCTTCTCTCGAGTTGACGTTGTAGTGGGGTGCACTGGAAGATGGTAGATGGGTCGCTCATCATCACTAGCATCCTAATTTCAAAAAATATTGAACGTCATTAGTACAATATCAATGATATTAGGAACCATGTCAATGCAATTGGTTTGTTGAAATTACATTATACCAAACAATTATTACCATCGTTGATCTAAGATTGTGGTTGGAATATTCCATGTTGCAATTGGAGGGGTGAAGAGACTGCCTATTTTCATTTACCAACTGTTTGTGATATGTTTCTCCTGATAAGAGATTCCTACATTTTTGAAATGGAGGAATATTTTCTGCATATGAACTCGATTCTAAATCAAGATATTTCAAATTTGGATACTTTTTTATTTAAATTTACATATATTAAAAAAAACAAAACAATTAGATAATTGAAATATAAATTAAATTTGAACTTACAGAAGATGGAAAGGAATAACTTTGTGAAGGAATTTGATCAACAATATGGCATGAGCTGGAATTTGAAGAATTGTCCATTTGATATTATTGAGATTTTGTCTCTGCATTTCAGAAAAAGAAGAAATAAAATTTTGTGTGCATATCTAAAATTAATCTCAACAACCATATAACCACAATTTGAATTTCAATATAGTTTTCAAACCAATTTTCAAGAATAAGGTGACTTTAAATGGAAAATGTATACTATGAAATATTGTAATTCATGTGGATGTGTCCTAAAATATAATTTGAGTTTGATATGTCATTTAATGTAAAAATAAAATTTCAAATAGTTTTTAAACCCGACTAATGCGCTTATCAGAAAAAATCACACAAATGTGTTTAAATAATACTAGCACCGGGGCATTTAAATATTACCTGCACTAGTTTCCGACATTCCAAAGGAAATATGTTATCATATTGGTGCTTTTGTACAAAAACACACCAATGCATTTAAAAAAAATAGCATCGGTATGCTCCTGTTTCTGGATTTAAAAAATAAAAAAATAGATAATTGAAATATAAATAAAATTTGAACTTACAGAAGATGGAAAGGAAGAACTTTGTGAAGGAATTCGATCAACAATATGGCATGAACTGGAATTTGAAGAATTTTCCATTTGATATTATTGAGATTTTGTCTCTAAATTTGAGAAAAAACAGAAATAAAATTTTGTGTGCATATCTAAAATTAATCTCAACAACAATATAACCACAATTTGAATCTCAATATAGTTTTCAAACCAATTTTCAAGAATAAGGTGACTTTAAATGGAAAATGTGTATTATGAACTACTGTAATTCATGTGGACGTGTCTTAAAATATAATTTGAGTTTAATATGTCATTTTATGTGAAAATAAAATTTTAGATAGTTTTTAAACCAGACCGATGTGCTTATCAGAACAAATCACATTAATGTGTTTAAATAATACTAGCACCGGGGTATTTAAATATTACCCGCACTAGTTTCCGACATTCCAAAAAAAAATGTGTTATCATATCGATGCTCTTGTACAATAACACATCGATGCATTAAAAAAAATAACATTGGTATGCCCCTATTTCTGGATTTTAGAAAATAAAAACGAATTCAACCATCTCGGTGCGCCTATAAAAATTACAACATTGATGCTTTTAAATAGAAATTTCACTGTTGCATTAAAAAAATTAATCACATTGTTTTGAAATTAAAAAAAAGAAGAATTGTATTATGTCGGTGTGTTCAAAAAATTTGGTGCCTGAGAAATGTCGGTGTACTTTTCTTATAAACACATTGGTGCGCTTGACTATCGAACGCACCAATGTTTGGATAAATTGGAAAAAAAACACGATTTAAAAAAGAAAAAAAGAAAAAAATCGAGCAACAATTGAATTTTTGAAATCTAATTTTATAAAGTCTTTTAAATAGTAAAAATTTATTTATTATTTCATTATTTTTCATAAAATTTCAAGAGAGTGATTTGCAAGAGAGGCATGTGAGGAGCATTGTGTAGAAGCATAATACTTTAGAGTAATATAACTATTTAGAAGATTAGATGTTCAAAGGTATGGTGATTCACTCAAAACCCTACATAGTAAAGATTATAAATTTTATTTTATTTTACTAATAATTTTTTTTACAATTTATTTTAGGGTTTAATTAAAAGAGAGATTGATTGTAAGAAAGACATACTAGAAACACTATGGAGCAACAAAATATTTTGAAACCACAAAAATATTAGAATTTGAAAGGTATGATCATTCACTCAAAACCTTAGATAGAAAAAAAATTATATTTTAATGTTAATTTTTTTTACAATTTCTGTTACATTTATTCACAATTCATGAAAAAAAATTAAAAACCTCGTATAATAAAAAAATTACTATTGATTTTACTAGTATTTTTTTTTGCGATCTTTGTTCCTATTTAAATTTAATTAAAATTTAGAAAAAAAAAACAATAAAATTGAATACCTATCTTAAATCTTTGCTTCTTCTTGCAAAATTTCACCCTAGGGTTTAACTTCCTCTACCACTTCACAATCAATGTTTTTCATTTTAGGCATTTTAGTGTTAAGTCCCTATATTAATAGTGTAGTCCCTTATTATGTCAGTGTAGCCCCCCTTATTGTTAATGTTGTACCCGTGTAAACCCCATACTGTTATTATTGTGCCCTTACATTATTATTGTTAGGTCGGCTAGGATTACATTATGGCTCCATGGACTCCTATATATAGAAAGGAGGTTTTGTCATTTGTATCATCCAAGAATTGTTCATTCATGTAATGTATTAGAGGTTTCCCCCTCGAAGTGGCTTATTTCTAAGATGTTGATATCTCTTTTCTTCTATTTTTGGAGTTGGTTTCACAACCTTTGGTATCAGAGCTTTGGATTCTAGGGTTTCGCTGCACCAAACAGGTCATCATGGAATTTTCGCTATAAAATTTTTTCTACGAAGGTTCAGAAGCTGAAATGTTTAGAGCGCAAAACCGAAATCCTGAGGAACATCTTCGAAAAATTTCAGAGCTTGGGTTGCAATATTTTCGGAGATATGATCTGTGGAAGTTAGGTCTTTTTTAGGCTCCTGAATTTCATCTCAAAGAGTGATCGTGGGAAACTATTCATAACTCTCTCTCTGAGCATCAGATTGGAATTTTGTAAAAATTGAATAGAATTACATGGACTTTGGTTTCATGTCTATCAATTTCAGAGCCGAAGGAGGAAACAGTGACACGTGGCAAGTCTTACAAGTTCGCTCTACTGAACCAGTCCATAATTATGTCATCGTAGGAGATTGGGCACAACTTTGACTTCAAGAGTCCAAATCAGGTCAAACCTATGGCATTAGAAAGAGGATTCAGAGGGCTACCTCAGGACCATATTTCAGATATTGAAGATCTAAAATCACAAAGATAATTCAGTTTAAATATTGAGATCCTCAAAAGCAAGAAAAAGGTGTGTATGTTTTTCGAATTACATAAGTCTCATTTGAAAAAAATTAGTTTGAATTTATTCCAAGGGTATACTTTAGAATTTTTATTAGTATTGGGTTCTATAATGCCTCCAAAAAATAATTCCATACCCATTCAGCCCTCAAAAAAATATACTATGATGCATGAAGAGGAAGAATTGCAGTATGAGATATCAAAATTACGGTACCAAGTGCAACAAATTTCAATCTTACGAAGAGCAACCGAAGATAACATAGATGGTTTAAAAGCAAAAATGGAGGCTAATTTGGATGGTTAGAAGGATCAAATAATAGCTAATATGGATGATAAATTAGTGGAATATCACATCGAGCATCAACAACAAGTTCTCCAACCCTCAAAGGATAACCTAACTTTGGTGCGATATCTAATGAAACAACAGGAAGATCAACATCACATCGAAAGTTCTAAATAAGTCACAGAAACAAGAACTTGACAAGTACAATCAATTTCAGAGTATCTCAGCAAGTGGAAGAACTTTCCTGTAGAAGATTCCACATGGGAGGATGAGAATTTTATACAGAAGCATCAAGAAATAATCAAGCGTTGAGGACAACACTTGTTTGAAGGAGAGGGGCATGTTAAGTACCTATATTAATAGTGTAGTCCCTTATTATGTTTTTTTTTTTTCTAAATTAAGCTAATTCTATTTATGTATAAGTAATAGTACAAAACTGCCTCAGTTCAGCTGCGTTAGCCTGAAGCTGGGCCTGAAAGTCAAGCATGGTTCTGAAAAGATGCTGCCCATATAGGGAAACCAGCTCTTTAAAAACAGTCTCGCCGCCCTTATGAAGGGAAACCGGCGGAATAATTATGATTGTAATGACACAGTAACAAAAAGCAAGCACTATTATAAACGAAAACCAGTGAACTGCTATGTGATGAAGAAAACTAGCATCGTTACAAAAATAAGCAAGATTTAAGATCATACTGCTCCAAGTCATTGCTGAGTCAGCTGGAGGTGACGGGAGAAGGCTGTTCCTCCAGAATTGGGCAGCCATAGTAGTCCTCAGGATCATCCGCAACAGCATCCATAGCGCCCTGATCCATAACGCCTTGAGCCTCCAAAGTTTCCACCTGCAAGGGAGAGAGACCACGGGGGGAATTGGCTGTAGCATCGGGCTTGGCCAGGTCTTCAAAGGGAGTAGCAGCCGAAGAGGAGCGAGGTGCAACAGAGGCAAGGTGGGGGTCAGGAGAGGCGGGAGTGGAGACATTCCAGGAAGGAGAACTGATAGTGGCATCCTCTCGCAGAGTAATGGTGATGTAGGCAGTAATTGAAGGGCGGTTGAAGGTGCCATCAAACCTCAGCTCCGCACGTTGAGTGGCCTGGCGGAAGAAAGGCCTGCTAGCGGGCAGGGGAACATGAGAGGCGGTGTAATGGGGGGCTTCATGCTGAAGGGAGGCAGGCGGCCGACCATAAACAAAATCAAAAGGAATTTCAGAGGCAATTCTGCTGGAAGAGGGGCGCTCCCTAGCTGAGCCACCGCGAGCGCTACCTCTACGGGCTGTCATACGCTGCCTGAGACGAGGCATGGCAGGCTCGGCGTCGGGAGGCTCTTGAATATGGATAGCAGCAGCAGAGGAGCTGGGATTGAACAGAGGCAGACCACAGAAATGCAGAGCGACAGTCGGGTTAGAACCAGGCTGAGGGGCAGCGGTCGCACCAGAACAAAACTTGCTGTTAGAAAAATGAACACCAGGTAAGACCTCAATACATCTATATAACGAGCAGCGCCGGCCTGTGACTGTGCGAGCGCTTGGCTCAGCACAGTGGACAGGGCACGCATCGGCCAAAGGCACCATACAGACGCGGATGGAGGCGAGGAGCTTGTTGAACAGAGAGTCGAGCAGAAAGACAGTGTCCATAATGCGCATACCAGGCGAGACAGAACTATAGAGGCGCCGGCTCGATGGAGCATTGAATGAGGTTGCAGGCGCAATGAAGGCGCAATTAAAATTGCCGTGGAGAGCCATGTGGCCACCACGCTCGAAGGGCATTGGGAAATGGCCACCACGCGTACCAGTTGTCCCCGTGGGACTAACAATCATCCGCATCCGGAAAGTTTTGATCATTTTGCACCAGATTGATGCAGTTCTGTAGTGTGTCCCTGTCATGGATAATGTGGAGAGGGCCATTATTGAGAGAGTCTGCGCTTTCAACTCCTAGATTGGCAAGGAAGTCCGCGACCTTATTACCTTCTCTTTTGGTGTGAGCAAAGGAGATGGCTTGATTGTTATCCAACCATTTGCTAAGAGTGTCGAGTCGAGAGGCCAATCTCCAACTAGTGGCAACTTTAGTGGTTCTGGTGCCTTGAAGAAGTTGATTGGCGATAGTGATAAGAATCTGAGAGTCTCCTTCCACTATAATAGGCGAAAGATTGTAAAGATGTGAAAGGATTATTCCTTTCCAGAGACCTTCCAGCTCCGCAGAGTTGTTAGTGTCCCATCCTATCGAACCATAGTAGATGGCAAGAGTGTCCCCTTGAGAGTTTCTGAGGATGCCCCCAAAGCCTGCTGGGCCTGGATTGCCTTTGGAGGCTCCATCAAAGTTCAGCTTGTATATGCCTGGAGGTGGAGGTGTCCAGGGGATTGGGGAGCTTGAAGTTTTTTGCTTGGAGCGGTTAGGCGAGATCGCTATCCTTAGCTGCCAGTTTTGCCATATAGCTGCTTCCTGCGGGTGTTTGGGGAGATCCTCTTCTTGCCATGGATGCAGGGCAATGGTTTCTTGAAGATTGTTGTATAAGTTGTTCCATATGATATCCAGAGGAGTAGTTTGATGTTTGAAGATCCTTCTGTTTCGTTCCTTCCAGAGAGACCAAAAGAGGAGGCCAGGGATCAGCTGCCAGAGATAACTGAGGATGGGACTGTTATAAGGTCACTGGGGCCAGAGGCGCATGATGTGGACTATGTCCCCTTTTGGTTTGCTGCGTTGACTTCTGAAACATATTTTTTCCCATAGTTGATGAGCAAGTTGACAAGTCAACATGAGGTGTTGAGTTGTTTCCATTTCCTGCTTGCAGTTTGGGCATTGAGAGGGGCCGCTGAAGCCACGCTTGAGCAAGTTGTCCCATGTGAGGGTTCATTTGTGACTGAGAAGCCATAGAAATGTGGAGACTTTAGGCCAAGTACCTGGAGCCCAGACAAATTGCCAAAGCCTGTCTATCGGATGCTGGATAGGGTGCATAATAGAGTAGGCTTCCTTCGTGGTGAACATTCCTTTGGTAGTGTAACCCCACCGAAGAATGTATGGTTCCTCTGAGCATCTTATTTTCCTTCGTTGCAGCTCCTTTTGGAGAGCTTCCTGAGTGTTGCTGTGAGCATTAGGCAGGAGGGAGGTAGGAAGTTTCCATTGCCTGAAATTATGGGTGTCTGTAGGCGTCCAACATTGATTAACGTTAATTTCTTCCAGAGGGCTAGAGTGGCCATTGTTGGAAAGATTGAGAAGTTCCGTAAGTTGGGGCTGTTGCTGCCAGGAGTCTGTCCAGAATCTGGCTGTGTGCCCATTTCTTATCTCCCAGAAGCTGTGCTGTTGTATGAGAGCAAAGTGCGGCTTGGCAGCATTCCATATGAGTGATCCGGCGCCTCCAGGGTGAAGCCTGATCAGATCGTTTAGTCCCTTATTATGTTAGTGTAGCTCCCCTTATTGTTATTGTTTTACCCCTGTAAACCCCATATTGTTATTATTGTCCCCTTACATTATTATTGTTAGGTCGGCTAGGATTACATTGTGGCCCCATGGACTTCTATATATAGAAAGGAGGTTTTTTCATTTGTATCATCCAAGAATTGTTCATTCATGTAATGTATTGGAGGTTTCCCCCTGGAAGTGGCTTATTTCTAAGGTGTTGATATCTTTTTTCTTCTATTTTTGGAGCTGGTTTCACAACATTTAGATTCAATGAGTTTGTGTACTTACTATATATAGGGTGTTTGACATGTAAAGTAGGGGAATTACGTATTGCATTATATCTAAACTTTGTTGGCCCTGTCCATTTAAAAAAAAAGAGAGATATGTTATGCGGTGCACCCTGTATAATGTAATGCACCAATATATTATGACATTATCAGTTTTTTCGAGTCTGTTTATCGTTCTTCACGGTGTATTATAATGCACCAGCGCGCTTCTTCCAAATAGCACTGTTAAATCATTACAGCGAGTTTAGCCTTACAAATCACACTGTCATAATTTAAAATTATTTTAAAAAATTGATTTTCAATGACGGCGTTGAACAATTAAATCGCTGATACGTTTATTTAGATAAACGCATTGGTTACTAGAACTCTTTTTAGCTGAAAAATATTTGATTTATTTATAAAATATATTTAATGAATTTTGTATTGAATGGTACATGTTCTATATTGATAAAAAATGTATGAGAATGTGTCAAGTAACAAAAATATTGAACGACACAATGATAACACATAAAAAAATAGAGAATACAAGCTCTTTGTAAATTATTTATAAAATTAATATGTTTGAACTATATGTAAGTTTAAATAATATGTATTGGTTGATGTGTTTCATGAAGATTCACAAAATGAAGAATATTGATAAGATTATTTATAATCTAAGTGCAGAAAAGTGTAAAATTCTGATAGAAAAATTTAGACGGATGAATAAGGTGAATGAAAAAATATTATTTAAGATGAGTTTTTTTTTTTAAATTTTCATTAAAATATACTTAAGAATATTAGATAACATGTTTTAAACAATCTATTAATTCATATATATTTAATGTTTTATATGGAACAACAACAAAGGAAAATATCAATGTCGTTCTAAAAAAAGAAAAAATATAGAACATGTAAATGACAATGAATTGGTCCTTAGCTTAGTTGAACTGGTGCTAGAGGGTTGATATGCGAAACATGCCAATAGGAATTTCCAAAAAAGTGTACAAGGATATGGTCAAAGAAATGGACATAATTGCATCACAGGATGAGTCATTTCAACAAAAATGTGCTTCAAATGTGTGTAATCATGATTTAATTTGTACATATAAAAAAATAATTTAGCATTAAATATTACTTTTCAAGTATTTTCTTGAAGAAAAAAATGGAACTCATTCAACACGTAAAACATAATGACAAAGAATAAAATTGTTGATTTCAAAGTTTGTGAGTAATATATCCTTATAACAACTCAAGGTTTCATTTTTGTATATTTTAAGTTGTTTTACAACAACCATCCTTGAATGTCTTCAAATAGGTACTAACATACAAACAAGAGTCATTGAAAGAATTGATTAACATTGGGCTAAATAAGGGTTGTGAGAATATGATGGAATATAAAAAATTAATTATGGAATTTATAAGTATCTATGTTGTTTTACTTCTTTGAGTTTATAATTAATAGAACAAAAAAATCATTTATATTAAATCTATGATTTATAATGGGCTTTAAAACATGCAGGAAACAAAGTATGGAAGGGACTATGCTAGCAAAAGACTTGTTGCAGCAAGACATGAGACTTGGTTTTGAAACCATGTGCACAATTTTTGAGTCACTTCTTGCTATGGTACATTTCTATTTTTTACATTGATGTATATTATTTAAAGCAATTTTCATTATTCTCACCAATGTTGACACATTGATTACACTTTATTTTTATGTTTCCAGATAAAACGATATCAAGAATATGAAAACAATCGATGCAATCAAGAAAAAATTCCTCCAAATAACAAAAGCCATGGATGTAGCTCGAGCACTAACAATAGTTCCAACGAATAATGATGATCTATTTGGATATCAATGCAATTTTTTGTATTTTTTGAAATAATTGTTTGTGAAAATCAAACATTTTATTTAATGTAATGGACATAATGTCCCAATTGAAGGACAAGGGGTTACCAATAACAATCCCATTTCATATGACAAAGAACCACTTATTGATATATAATAAAATACATTTTAATTTATTCTATTGTGTTATCCAATGTTGCTGTGAAATGTTACACTACTGATTAAATATATAGATGATTAAATATTATAATGAAGAGATGCGAAATCTCATAATATAAAAAAATAATCCAAACATAATATACAAATGCATTAATCAAATTTTAATTTATATGAATATTGTTATAAGATATGCCTATTTTTCGATGAATAATGGATTTAAAAAATTACAATAATTGCATTTTCACAGGTTGATGTTTCCAAAAAAGAGAAAATCTCATACGAAAAACCAGTGCCTTCATAACATAAAAATGTATCGGTGTGTTATGTTATATAAAAATACCATGATGGTGTTTTTTTGCATGACCGGTGCCTTTTCGAAAATGACAACACTGGGGCATTTATTTCTTCAAGAACCAGTATTGTTTGCAATTAATACCCCAGTGCATTGTAATTATTAACACACAAGTGTTTTCATAGAACTAACACCCCAATCTTACAAAATATTATTTCTAGCCCCGGTACATTATGAAAACTAATAACACCGGTCCTTTTATATAACTAATGCACCGGTGTGTTCATACAAACAATACGTATCAACATTACACGTTTGAAGAAAAGCATCGACACAAAAATTATTTTTTACGTGCTTCAGTGTCATTGCTTACAATAATGCCCCAAGCCTTTTTTATCTATTACCACCGGTGCAGTATATATTATGCATCGATATTATTTGCGTTCAATGCCTTAATGTTTTAAGTTATGTATGAAACCTGGTGTGTTTATACATGTAGTGCACTGGTGCTACTTGTTGCATGAAGCGCACTGCAAAAAAAAAATCTACTAAAACCTTTAGTCTCCCAAATTTTTTCAGTTGTGATAAAGTTCCACTATAATATCTGCTAAAAAATACGCTATCACAAACGAACGATTTAGAGGATATTTTTTGATAATTTTTGTCAATTTTATAACACTAAAAACCTCTTTTATAACCTTCGCTAGAAGTTATTTTCCTTGTAGTGTTAGCAACTGACAAGGAAGGATTTGAGATGGGACACGTGAAAATCATTGAACTGGCATCTAGTATGAACTATAACTAATCCTATCTAGCCATTGTCATGAATACTTGGTGCACAACTCATTGGAAACAAGGAAAGGAAGCTTTTCATGTTTTAAGTGATAGTACATTTGCATTTTCCAGGTGTAAATTCATGGCATGTATAAAAAAATGAACCAAATTCATCTCCATTACTCCAAACAAACTGGAACTCTCATGTAGACTTCCATTCTAGAGATTTCTGGTGTTATTTGACTCTTGAGTTCAAGCGTCCAGTAAAAATCTTGAGATAACAAAAAAACGGAAATGCCAAGAAACAGAGACAACGAGAGCTATCTTCATCTAGCCATTGTCCATAAAAGCATATAGTATCAAGGTATGGCTATTCTCCTACATATCTTCATGGCATGTAGGAAAATATTTAATGTTATGTTTCTTCGAAAATGAAAAGCGTAACCCTCAATCCCTATTTTCCCATTTTATGATATGTTTACAACTCTATGTGCAGTTCCTTTAAAACTGCCAATGCTTTGTTCAAAAGTTATAGCACACCAGACCAAAGCCTGGCCATTTCTTTGTGTTAGTCTATCTCTATCATGCCTTCTCAATTGTCTTTGAATATGAACCCCTTGCATATTCTTTTGTTTCTCCATATAAAGTTGACACTATCACATTTTAGTCCTCCCTTAATCTATTTCTTTTGATTTAGTGCGATATATAGTTGTAATACAATGAGCTTAGTCACTCTCAGGTTACTCGCAAAAGGTGTTGTCCTTGGATAAAATTTAAAGATCCTTTATGGTTTTCACAAATATTTTCTGAATATACCTTTATTATACCCAAACCCTTGAGGCCTTTGGGTTTTGGGTCTAGATGAGGTACCCATAATAAAGGATGAACATATCACCCTCACATATGACATAAACATTCATTATTCGTATTTTTCCGTTTTGCAAATATAATTTCACCTCTCACGGTGTTGTCAGTCTTCTATAATGTGTATGATTTTTCCAAAGAAAAAAATGAAGTGGCTTCCCTGGAGACATTTTATGGTTTCAGGCCTGGTGAGCCCTGGTATTGCACTAAGAATGCTGCAACTCCCAGAGGTTGCCTTACTTTAATTTATCAACCCAGGGTTCATACAAACTTGGAGGTGACAGTGCTATATATACAACAGATGCATTCTAATCATGTCATCCTCTTGTGAGCTCTACGAAAGGTTGCTACTTCTAGGGTTTATGGATGAAGTCTTGCACACTTGTTAATTTAGGCCTAGGGCTAAAAATGATTCAAAGCCATGACTCTATCAACAAGTACAAAAATACACTACAACAAGCAAGTACATCTAACTACTCTGTAATGAAAGAAATCTACACATTAAGGCTATGATAAGAAATGAAAGCAAACTAGGAATCTTGCATGAAGTAAATTGCTGAATTGAAATTGCATAAAGGAAACTAACCTAATCACAATTTGCTAGGCCAAATGGCTAAACACACTCTATTCACTCTATGTTCTATCTGTCATGCTTTTAATGATGCGGCTAATCATGACTTAAATATGCTTGTAAATGTATTGTTTTGAATCTAGGAGGAGAAAGCGCTAAGGTGGCTTATGGAATTCTTGAACTCATGGGTGCAAGGCTGAAGGTGTCTAGGTGGTTTTGGCAGGTCTGGATGAGGTGGATGGTGGTTTCTGGGCTTAAGGAGGGGCTCACTAGTACTATTGCAAGTGCTACTATAGGTTTTCTGTAGTGCTACAGGAAAGTCTTGAATTGCTACAAGAAATAGTCCGAGGGTAATCTGAGACAAAAAATGGGTGAGAAAAGTGTAGGGAAGGTGGAGTGAAGGTGGGTTTTGAGGAGTGGAAGGTGTCCCACCCCTTGGCCAAGCTCAGAACCTCTTGGGAGGTATTTCTCGCACCTATATGGTTTTTTCACAGTGTAGGGATGAAAATATGAAAATTTTGAAAACAGGGTTGGTGGCGATTTTGATGAAAAAAATGCTGATGAAGGGTGAGAAATGAATTTGAAGGTGATGGTGAAGTCCTCCTTTGCTGTGCTACCTGAACCTGCAAGAAAAATACATGTTCATGCAATAAATATGGACAAATTCACGATAAATCAAATGGAAAAGATGAGTTGAATTTGGAAAGAAAATCTACTTTAGCCTGTAAACAAAGATCTAACACAGCATTCAAAACGCATTCATGGAACTAAAACAACCTAACTTATTCATTCCAAGAAATCATAAACTAAAAATAAAATTTGGCCTATGGGGAATGTCTACCCTCCTCAAACTCCAATGAAAGAGATGAGAGGGGGAGGCTTGACTCACAGCTTTCTGAATTTATAACCTACTCTACCAACATGTAAGCAACCTAAATCTACAACAAAATACAAATGAAAGAAAATTAAAAATAGTGAATTGAAATGCAACCAAACTGGCTAAATACTCATAAGAAAACTAGCTAAAATGAAATAAAATTAAAGAATGAATATAGAAGAGAGACTAAATCCAATGGATTAGACCCTAACCCACAAGCCTAGCCCTCTGAAACTAGATCAATGAAGCACAATCTGAATACTCATTTTATTGCAAAATATAGTCTCATTACACCAATATGAAAGTCTCAAAAAATTATTTCAAGAGCTAAGAGCCTGATAGCTTTCTCCAAAGTTTTAATCCTAATGAGCTCTTGCTCAGCCCTATTTAACCTTAAGGGTAGCTACCTGTTAGCTCCCTGTAATTCTAGCAGATTGGTGAGACTAAAGCTGCAGGGAGAACACTTGAACCACTTTGGGATTCTAGGATCTAGCCCTCCTGAATCTAGAGAGGGATCTCTCTATAAGTGTAAAGATTGATTTATCTTTCAGGCTTTTATGTGTGATATTAGGCTAGTTATTAAGAACAAAGGTTTTTGTTTGGTTTTGGATGGTTGTGCATGATTTTTAGTTGAGTGGAGAGACCTAAAATGAAAGAGTTTCAAAGGTGTGAAGTTGTAAGAAATCAGAACAAGACTTGGCTGATAGGGTAGATGTAACGCTGGTTTTTAGTCCATTGGGCTATGGAGTCATAAAAGGGATTTAATTGTGCAACAATTTCAAGAGTGGTCCAAGGGGCAAGTCATCTGTATCACAAGATATCTGAGATAAAATGATGGAATGGAATAATAAAAGTGTTGAAGGGGTGGAAAAAGACAATAATTTCAACTAGGATTTATCAGTCTTTCCAAAGAAGAAAAGCCTTTTTAAGTAACTGTTTAAAACCAACCAAAGGATAGGGCTAACCATAGACTTCTTTGGACAAGTTCGTATTAAAGCTAACTCATTAGACAAACAATCCAGTAATCCACATAATTAATTTCAGAAGGGATGAAAACAAATAAGAAAAACAAAGTGTAGCCTAAGATCAGATAAGATACTTTTAAATTTAAACTGCTTTCAGCATACTCTTAGGGAAACTTTCAGAATTACCTTTGAAGAAAGAACTAGAAGACAGGGAAAACCATAAAATTTCCTAGTCTAACTCTACTGAGTAGATAATGAAAATAACATTCAAGAACTTCCTTTCAAGCTTTGCACATCAAGATAGAGACAAACCAACATTCCTTGATAATGTTTATACTTAACTTAAGTCATTCTTAAACACACAATTTGGAGGAAAACATTGAGACAAAGCTTATCCGTTAGAGAAGGGTACTGTAAATAGTAAATCCTAACTCTATGCTTGTTTTTCTTTATCAGAGAATAAGTGGAAAAAATGGCATACATGAAAGGGAAACAATAACACAGAAAGAAGCACTTCACCAGTGATATAGACCAGGATCCCAAGAATCAGCTTGTATATTGATGTCAATCCAGTTACATTCTTCAAGTCCAATGTTTCAGTTCTGCAATCATCTTCTTTTCTTAGCCTAACTTATTTGATTACAAACAGAGCTTTAGGAGCCTCTGAACACTATTTACATGTAGAAAATTTTGAGCACAAGTATATTTCAAAGTTCTGCAACCAACCCTTTACAATGTGCTCCTCAAGAAGATTTTATAGGAAAATGAGGAGGTGGATGAGAGAAAAGATCTATACGTTCAATTAATACAGTTTAATGCTTCTCGGCCTTTGAAGGGCTCCATGGAGAAGATTACAGATATTTCTTATGTATTAATTGGTTTACATTAAGTATTAAGCTCGCTGGGAAGATTTTGTTGACTTTAAGGCTCTTTGTAATCCTTGTAATAACTCTGCTGACGGTTTACAATAAGTTCCTTTGATTGAATTAACTGTTCGGCTGTATTGGAGAAAATATCTTCTATTCGGGTAATAACTCTGCCTCTTTTGAATGCTTCGAGGCTGCAGGTGGCATTTGGTAGTTGAGAGGATTCAATTAGCCTCTGATGTGGCAGTGGAGGCTTTCTCGGACTGATAGATATTTTTGTTTGCTAGTTTGCTTTAACTCTATGTGTTAGGCTTAATTAGGCCTAAATTCTGTCTTCTATTCTTCAAACTATGTTTAATTGAGTGGATTAGGCTTTAGATAGTCGATTTAGGCGTAATCCCTCAAACTGTGTAAACCATCTTCAATTTTTTCATCTCTGTTGTGACTGAATCTTTAACACTGATACTCTCTATTTATTTAAGCTTTATTGTGTCTTGTTTATGTGCAGGTGCTACAGGGGCTTTATAACAGCATCAATGCTCATGAGGCACTGAATGAAACATGATATGGAACCCTGGCAGAATGATCTCTGTGATGTATAAAGGCCTGGGGGATTGTCATCCCCGGCCTTCAATATTCCTTTAAAATAATTGGAAAAACCATTAAAACCTGCACAAACCAATAAAAATTAGAAAAAACATGCGTATTTGGGTCTAGACTTCTTCAGAGGTTTAGGTTTAGAGTGCAGCCGTTGGATGAAAGCATTCAACAACGGGGATTGCTCGCAGAGGTTAAAAAGGAAGGTGGTTCGATAAACTATGCAAGAGATTAAGTTTGGGCCGTTGATGCATATTGATCAACGGTCAAGATTAATCCTGAATATATAATGCGAAGGGGTCATACTTTATAATGAAATGGGGAAAATACAAATAAAAATGGGCAAAAACCTTAATCGACAGCAAAACAAGGCGTTAATGAAATTTGGGGTTTCTCGGATGATTCTGGGCCGTTGGATGAGATCGGCCATAGAGATCAACGACGAAGATTGATATATGAAGTCCCTTGGAGGATGGCGGAGGGCAATGAACTGAGGGTGAAATTAAACTGGGACCATTAATCTACAGAGATCAACAGGGGAGAATGAACATGATGGAATGCAATATAAATGGGGGAAGGTGGTTTCGGCTATAGAAACCACTGGTTTCGCGCTGCAAAATGGAGGAAGGGCAGTTTTAACTTTTCGAATGCGATATGCATTAGAAGCTGACACATGGCATTTCAAAACCACCCTCATCACATAATTTTAAAAAATTATCTTTCGGGCTTAAATTTACGCGAAACTGCGTGTCGGCCATCAGATTTGGGGTCTTAGATCAGATGGTCGAGGAGAGAGTGCGATAAGACAAGATGCGTGGGTGGAAAGAGGTAAAGTGGTTTTAATTTGGACCGTCCGATCAGGGAATGGACGGTGGAGATTTGATTAGTGTGGGCCGTTGATCTGCAGAGATCAATGGCGGAGATTGGCCGAAAATAATTACATAGCGGGGTTTGTATGAAATTTAAACAAAGGTTGAGGGCTCATCTGGACCATCGGATTTAGAAGAATGGATGGCCCAAATGCAATCAAAAGATTTGTGATCAGAGGAGGAGAGAGGAAAGGGCGCCGATGCGATTATATGTGGACCGTTGATCTGAGGATCAGATCGACGATGGAGAATGTCTGCGTAGGTCCAAAGGCGGAGGGATGGGCTTTGGGATGGAGTGATGTGGGCCGTCAGATCTGGGCCTGGTGGGGAAGATTGACGGTTGAGAAGCCATCGGAAGATCGCCAATCGGGAAGGGGCAATAAAATATTTAAACGTGCCCAATGGAAATCTCTGATGTGAGATTTTGCCGATCGTTGATTGGTTTTAAGATCAACGGTTGGGAATGGTTTAGACTGTGAACCGACAGAACCCTTTGAAAGATAAGAAAATCAGATTTTTTACGAAATACAAAGAATATTTTGTATCGGGGAGGGGTTTTATATTATGTTTAGCACCCGATTGCGGGGCCTTTGGGTATATGAAAAGATGAAGGGATCAGGGGATATAAAGAAGAGGGGCCAATCGGAATTGGGACTTTTACTTTAAACAAAGAAACACGCCCATCGCAAAACTCTGATTGTGATAAGCGCTTGAGACTTTAACTCTTGGTCCTAAGCATGGGTATATGGTGGGGAAGTGGTTTAGGGCTTAGCCCAAAAAGGGGCTTATTCCTATAATGAAAATATGGGTTTTTTATGAATTTTCAAGGTTTTTCAAAGGATTTGAGGGTTTCGGTAAGGTTTAAAAAGGAGTTTTAAACCTTATAGAGGGGTTTTTATGAAGGGAAGAAGGAAAATGAGGGAGAATAAAGGAATTTCATGGGGAAAAAGGGGATAAAAATGAAGGTTAATAATGAGTGAAAGGAGGGGTAAAATGAGGGGAAAATGGAGTTTTTTGCAGCAGTCTTTTCTTCATGAAAACAACAGAATTTCAGAATTAAAAGGGAAACAGCAGTGAAGATTAACTCAAGGATAAGTCATCTTCACAAGACTTCAAGAATTAACAATTTGGCAATAAAACTTGTTTCTTGAAGGCTTTCAAAAAATGATTTAGCCACCATTTGATATGAAATTTTTTATAGGTGGTTAACAGTGGCTCCACATGGGGATGGTGCCTTCTTGAAGGCATCAAGAACTTCAGACTTGTATTCTCTGGGGGGCTGATCAATGCCTCATCCATTGGGCTGGAACTTTCTTTTCTTGGATGATCTTCTTTTGTTCTAACAATGTTAGAAGCCATGAAAAACAATGGAATTCTGTCAAACAAGCTTTCTACCTACCCAATCCTACTGATCTAACATTTTTTCTTCTTTGAGAGTGCATTTGGATTGGAAAAATATTTTACAAACATTTAATTCTTTTGAAAGCAAAAAAAATAATCTAAGTCTACTTCTTATTTCTCCATGAACTCAGATTAAACAGTTGAGTTCATATGCTTCTCTACCTAACTAATATCTGTTAGGATTAGACCGTCTAACAGATTTTTATTCACTAATTTCTAAAACAGAAATTCAAAAGCATACAAGTCAGGATTGAACAGTCTAACTTGTTGCTAATCTATGGCATAAAACAAGCTGCACATAAATTATTATTTGCAGAAAATTAAATCAAAATGGTGAAGGCTTAAGATCTGAAATTTTTAACCACATCCTTCTCTTTTCTTCAGCTTTGTTTTTGAGTTTGTTTGACCTGTTTTTTCTTTGTTATCTGGTTCAAGTTTTGGGCCCTTATTAGAACCAGTTTACTTCTATCTTTGACTCAGATTAAAAAAGAGTAGAGTCATTCTTTCTTTTGGAATCTTAGGTTCAGATTTTGAGCTTGTTTGAACCTTTATTTTCTATCCTAATCTTCATAACTGATAAGCCAAGATTAAGTTGTTTGGAAAATCTAATTCACTAACCTATCAGCAGTAAATTTAAAACTAATTAGTCATGATTAGGCTATATGACTAACTAGGAGTGTGTTTTTTAGGAGAGGCATTTGAGCTTGTACACTTTCAGACTTTGTTTCTCTTTTTGGTATGGGGCTATACCTTTCTTGTTTTTACCATCTGCCCTCTTCTCTCTTTCTATTGTTTTTGTATTTTTGACTTTTCTAAATTTGAATACAATTATGGATGGAATATTTATAATGAGAAAAAGATAAAAATGCTTTCAAACATGATAGGATCAAGAGAAATAATGTTTGAGCATCCTGCCATTGACAGGACTCCCAAACTGTTCAACTCCATTCAATTCCTGCAAGAAATAGGCATTGTTACCAGTAGTAGAATGAATGAGATAAGGGCTAAGCCATAAGTTATCAAATTTCCCATGCTTTCCCTTGTATTCTCTCCTTGAGTCCCATTTTAACACTTTGTCCCCAACATTGAAATTATTGGCATTTGTTCTTCTATCAAAAAGCTTCTTGATGCTCTCTTGCTTTTGTAATGCTCTGTTGTAGACCTCCTCCCTAGTTTGCTGAAGATGTATAGTCTGATTTATTCTTCTGATCATGTAATTGTCTTCAGACTGCACCTCTTGGATCAACTTCATAACTAGTACACCAAGGCTGGTTGGAAAATTTGCATCTATTCCATACACAAGCTGGTAGGGTGACATTCCAATAGATTTCTTAAGTGTCAATCTGTCAGCCCATAGTGCATGTACTAGCTTTGTGTGCCAAGACTTCTTGTTGTCCTCCAACAACTTCTTGATTATGTTCACCAAACTCTTGTTTGAGGATTTTGGTAGCCCATTACCTTGAGGGTAATAAGTAGTAGAATGACCCAATGTAATCTAATATTTGTGACAGAATTAAACCATTTTCTTGGATCCAAATGCAATTGCATTATCAGTGATGATCTTCCTAGGACAGTCAAATCTAGAGAGGATATGAGTCTTAATGAATTTTATGATGACAGAGTCATTGGCTTGTCTAGAAGGGATGGCTTCTATCCATTTGGTAAAGTAGTCTGTTGCAGTGAGAATCCATTTATGCTGGGCAGATGAGGGTGGATGGATTTTTCTTATGAAGTCAAGTCCCCACTGTTGAAAAGGAGCTTCAATAGTGATTAGATGCAGAGGTAAGGGAAGCAATTTTCTTTTGCCTTCAAAAAGTTGGCATTTATGACAGGCAATGATCATTTTATGGACATCCAGAAAGAGTGTGGGCCAATAGTAACCAGCTCTAAGGATTTTGTTGGCTGTTGTCTTCCAGTAGAGGTGGCCTCCACATTCTCCTTCATGGAGCTCGTGCTTAACCTTCTCTGCATCATTCTCAGGCAAAAATTTAAGCAATATCCCACTTGCATTTTTCCAATAAAGAAATTTATCTATAATGCAGTAGTTTACAACTTTTAACTTTAAAAACCTTGCCTTTGTTTTTGATAAACCAGGAGGTGTATTCAAATTAAGCAAAACATACAGAATATCAGCATACCAAGAGGAATTCATAAAATGGTCTTCAACAATGGGAGTTGAGAATTCCTCTTTTTCATCTAAAGTATTTATCATATTTATATCAAGAACTTCAAAATTTGATTCAGCCATTAATCTAGCTAGACCTTGGCCTTTGATGAGTTTAGTGGGCTTGATCTCTAAATCATATTCAAGTATTACAGCTATCCACTTACCTCTCTTTCCATCTGGGTCCTGTGTTAGAATGTCTTTCACAACGGAATTTGGGACAAAGGCAATGATGTGGGAGTGAAAAATATAAACCCTGAAGTCTTTTAAGGCTTTGACTAAGGCAAAGGCTTGTTTTTCCATAATGTTGTACTTCAGAGGAGCATCTTTCAATGCCTTGCTAAAGAATGCAATAGGCTGCTCTTGTCCTTGTGGATTTTTCTGCAATAGGACAACAACTATTGTATGTTCTGATGCAAATGAAAAAATGTAAAAATCTTTTGAGAAATCAGGACTTATTAGAACTAGTGTTTTGGTTAATGCTTGTTTTACCAGTTCAAAGGAATTCTTTGCTTCCAAGGTCCATTTAACCCCTTGTTCCCTTTTCAGCATGTTTGTAATGTTTCTAAGGAGCTCAGCTAAGTTGGGTATGAATCTTCTCAAGAAATTAATCTTTCCAATGAAATATTGTAGTTCCTTGATGTTTCGAGGATGAGTGATTTGCAATATAGCCTCAATCCTCTTTGGGTCTATCTTTATCACATCTTCTGAAATTATGTGTCCAAGTAGTTTACCTTCTTGGAGACCAAATAGTGTTTTCTTTGGATTTAAATATATCCCAAACTTTCTACATTTCTCGAATACTTTTCTCAAGTGTTCTAAGGGCTCTTCATCTGTCTTGGAAAAAACAGTGACATCATCAAGGTAAATGATGATGAAGTAGCCTAATTCTTCCGAGAATGCAATGTCCATGGCTCTCTGGAAAGTAGCACCAACGTTCATTAAACCAAAGGGAATTTTCACATACATGAAAATGCCCCAAGGTGTAGTAAAGGTTGTCTTTAGTTGATCATCGGGATGTACTAAAATTTGATTGTATCCTGAGTAGCCATCTAGCAAATAAATTCTTTTAGAACCAACTACCCTTTGTAAAATATGGTCCATCTTGGGTAAAGGGTAGTTTTATTTCAATGAGGCTTTGTTTAAGTCTCTGAAGTCAATACAAAGCCTAATCTCTCTTGTTTTCTTCCTTACTGACACCAGATTAGACACTCACTCTGAATATCTAATAGGGACAATAATACCATCTTCATACATTTTCTTGATTTCCTTCTCAAACAAAGGTAACTGAACAGGGTTTATTCTGCACAGTTTTTGTTTAAATGGCTTTTGGTTTTCCTTGAGAGGTATTTTGTGTTGAATTATTTCAGTGTCATAGGATTTCAGATCCTCATAACTCCATGAAAAAACATTAGAAAATTATTTAAACAACTCTATGTATTTGAGTTTAATGTGAGCTGGTAAAGTCTTAGACAATTTTATCATCTTTGGTTTTAGTTTAATGCCTATATTATACTCTTCAACTTCAGTTTCCACAGGCTCCAGCTTTGTCTTCTTGGCCACATCGTTGAAATCAAACAACTCTTCTAAAGGGACCAGACCCTTTGGCAAACTTTGATTGTTAGATGGTAGAGTTTCTAAGTCTTCTGTTTCCAACTCTGGACTAATCTCTGTTGTGTTTTCAAGCTTGTTAGACAACATATTTATATCAGCAATCTTTGGAGAATCTTCTTCTTCATCAAGTAGATTTTCTTCACCAGGTTAGTTTGATTCATAGTTTGAATCTGAACTTGGTAGTTCAAATTCATTTTTGGACTGTAGGAAGTCTTCTATTTTTTTGTCTCCATCAAACACTTGCCAATATTTCTCGTTATCAGGGACAGCTGGTCTGAATTTAATTTGAGTTGTACATTATTTGGTTTCAAATGGTGTTAAATATGTTCTAGCAGCAAAGGATAAACTGTGGGCACGAATGTTCTTTTCTCTTGGGACAAAAATCAGTTGTGATTCCTCAAACGTTTTTAATAAATCCATGACATCTTTCCTATAGGCTCTTAGTCTGGGGTGTTTAGCACTGTATTCCTCATTCACTTTCCTAATGATTAACTCTGAATCCCCATGCACTTTAATTCTCTTGGCTCCTAATTTCTTCAACAAGTGTAAGCCTAAAAGAAGGGATTCATATTCCGCTATGTTATTTGAACACTGGAAATTTAGTCTATAGGAATGGCCTTCTGTGTGGTTTTTCTTAGTGTTATGTATCCAGATGTCTGCTCCAGCATTGCTCCTAGTTCAAGACGCATTGAAGTTCATACTCCAAAGAAGACTAGTTTCGGGTTCATCGGTTTGGTTATTATCCTGTTCAACTAATGTGCTTTCGGCTTGTTCTTGAAGGTCAGCACTTTGTTGAATTTGTTTTAATTACTCAGGTTTTTCATTGCGTTTAGGACTACTTTCTTGAATCTCAAGGTTTAAAAGAAAATGAAAAATGATTTGTAGCTCTAGACCTGTGTTTTGTTTGCTGTAGTTTTCTGGTTTAGCAGACTGTTTCGACATTTTTGTGTTGTCTTCCTCCTCCTCTCTATCTGCCATTAATTCAGTTAAGGTCACTTGTTCACTGAATTTTTCATCATTAAAAAGGATAAATGAGTTAAGGCCTGTGTTTACAGAATAAAGAGGAGAGTTCTATGGTCTCTCTTGGCTAGTAACCATGTACTGCATATGAGACTCCCTGTAAAGTCTTATAGTCTGATTGAAAACAGGGATGGTTGCATATGTCATGTCCATCTGCATAGTTCCTTGTAACTTATCTCCTCAAGATCTTGATAACAACATACCATATTTTGGGGGTACATCAGCCACTACAATATCCATTACTAAACATTTGGCTAGAATTTGTGCTAAGTTAACACAAAGGTCTTTGATTAATCCTAAACATTTCACTCTGCTTGAGTCAAAGGAGTAAAGATCTTTGTAAGGTCTGGTGATTTCAAGGCTTAGGCTCTCCATTACAGCTTTGGGCATTGAATTATGAGAGGCCCCTGAATCATGCATAGCGTTGTGCACAATTTTTTCATGAACATTTAAACTAACATAAAAAAGAGGAATCAATCCCTCTTGATATCTACCTTCAATCTTAGGACCAAAAATGAGCTTTGGCTGGTCATTGTTAAGATTGACAGTGTCATTATTCTCTTCTATGTTTAAAGCCTTCAAAATTTGGGATCTATATACATCTTGGGCTGCTAATTCAGTGAGAGGAACAGAGATCTTGATTCTGGCAATTTCTTGCTCCAAACTAAAAGGCATCTGATTCTTTGAAGTGTTTGTTTCAGCCTTATTCACTGCCACTCTATCAGCAAAATCAGTTTGCTAATTTCCTCTATTTACATTTGTAAAAATTGTTTTAACAGGAGCACTAGCTGAGGTGCTAACGCTACTAAGGTCTGCACTCTGTTTTTTAGTGTTCTGAGTGCTTTTCTCTTTGTTCTTATCAGAATTTCCAGCCACTGTTTTGTCCTTCTGTTTTACAATTTTGGGTTTATTTACAGTGCTGTTTTGTGCAAATTTGTCAGAGGATTTGTTGTTGGGGGTTTCCAGATTATTTTTACTTCTAAGGTCATCTTCCTTTGTGGTTTCTATGATGACATTTTCCATTTCTTGATAGTAATATTCATCTTCTGGTCTCTTGTCATCATAGGGTGTATATAGACCTTGTTTCATATTGTAATGGACTTCAAAGTCATCATTATCTGCTCCCAACATGTTTATATCGTCCTCCTCTGTTTTTTCTAATGTTTCTTCAACCTCACTTACATAGTTTTGATGAAAAGGAGGAGTGATCTATTGATCATCCTCCCTTGGTCTGTTTTGAGGTTGGTTTCTCCTAAAATTTTGATTTTGGTTCTGATTTCTATTTTGAGGAGCTGTTTGGTTTTGACTAGCTTGTGCTCTATCAAGTATGCTCATCTTTTTCATCATCTCCTCCATCATTCTCTCCATATTTGAGCTATATGTGGAAGGTGTGGATTCCTCTGTAAAGGACACTCTCTTTTCATTCTTCATTCTTGCTCTTTTCTCCATTAAATTAACTTCCACAACAAGAGCTCCTTTTTTCATATCTTCGAGGGTTAAAGGATCTCTCTCTCTCTCTCAGCTGATAGGCCATTTCAGGATCAAATTCTTTAGGAAAATTGTTTAAAGCTGAGCCTTGTCGAGGTTTTAAATTTGGGGGAAGGGCATTATATACACTGTTGAACCTAGTGCAATAAGATTGTACACTCTCTCCAGCGTTTCTTTGGAGATTCTTGAAATCAAAAATTATTTGGAGAGGGTTTTTCCTCAATTCACATTTGTTTAAGAATAACTGATGGAAGGCTTGGAGATAATTAATACTGTGAGGGGTTAAGCCTTTGAACCATTTTCTTACTTCTCCCCCTAAAATCTGAGCAAATAGTCTAAATTTGACAGTTTCATCATCAATTTCATTTCTGTCAAAGTAGTCATTCATCTTATCCACATGTTGTGAAACAGTAGTAGCATTACTGGCATCATACAATAGTACCTTGGATTGATAGTCCTATGGAAGATTGACTAATGGTAAAGGAAGGACAAGGGGAGCATACCCTGTTGCCATGATAGGTGGTGGGGGTGGATTTACAAGAGGTGGATTAACAAGAGGGAAAGTGGGTTGAAGTCGAGTGTTTTGGATAATGGGTGTATGGGTAGTAGAAGTGGATGGGCCAACAAAAGACTGTTGAGCTGATCTTGGATGAGAGACACCTAAATCGCGAAGGAAATGTGAATCAGGTGGTGTAGTTTCTTTACTACCAGGATGTTCACTTCTTTCTGGGGATGAAAGTGAAGACTCTAAATCTAGCTGATCTAAATCATCAAGCGACCTAGTTCTAAATGGATTTCTTAAGTCAACTTGTGATTGTTGTAGAGCTGCAAGGATTTCAGGAACATAATTAGCTCTAAGGGGTGATATGAAAATAGTTGAAGATTTAATCTCAGGAGACTTCCTAAGGATTCTTTCAGGGTTATCAACTATCTCAGGATGGTTTGGGTCAGGATAGGCTCTAGTATAAATCTTTCTAGGAGCCACTATGCTGTGTTTTTCAGACCCAACTAAACAAGAAAATTTTAACCAAATATGATAGTCTTTAAGAGGCTAACTGATATTTTAACAAGAAAAATTTAATCCTAAAGTCCTCTGATTGAGTTTAAATGATTTTATGATGATAATGGGCCTTCCTAGTGGAGTCTTAAGGTCTGTTTTGGATTTTGGAGTCACCATGTGGAAATTTTTATCTCTTTTGGAGGTAAAAGGTTTTATGGTTCACCACCATGTTTATTTGAATACCATTCTGAAATATTTTTGGGTTTTCTGAGTTTATTTCAGTCCTATGGGTTCTAAGAGTGTCCTAAATCAGTTCCAACACTTAGCTATGGTGATGAGACAAAGAAATTCTGCTCTTATGGCTAGGCTAGCTGCTTCTTCAAGGTTTGATAATCTTTTATGAGAATCCTAAGGTTTCCTTAGTTTGTCACTGATTCAAATAAGTTTTATCATGATTAGCATTTTCTTCGTAGTGCTTGAAGAGGGCTACTTGTACTGCACTGAACAATGTTCTTGGATCAAAGGGTAATCTGACATCTTTAAAGGTATATCTAGGATGAAAACTACTCAAATTCCCCAGTGGAGTCGCCAGAAATGTTATGCCTGGTGGCTCAACTGGCTAATATACCAAATGTTCTTGAATCAAGGGCTTTCTTGGAGTCTTAAGGTGTATTTAGAATCTCACTAACTCAGAAGTCCCCAGTGGAGTCGCCATAAATGTTATGCCTGGTGGCTCAACTGGCTAACAGAGCAAATGTCATTGAATTAAGAGGTTTCCTGAGGTCTAAAAAGCATCTAGGATGAAGTTTTTCTCAGAATCCCCAGTGGAGTCACCAGAAATGTTAGCTCCTCGTAATTCCAGCAGACTGGTGAGACCAGAACTTCGGAGAGAACACTTGAACCGCTTTGGGATTCTAGGATCTAGCCCTCCTGAATCTAGAGAAGGATCTCTCTATAAGTGTAAAGATTGATTTATCTTAAAGGATTTTGGGTACGATATTAGGCTAGTTATTAAGAAAAAGGGTTTTTGTTTGGTTTTGGATGGTTGAGCATGATTTTTAGTTGAGTGGAAAGTTCTAAAATGAAAGAGTTTCAAAGGTGTGACGTTGCAAGCAATCAGAACAAGACTTGGCTGATAGGATAGATATAACGCTGGTTTTTAGTCCATTGGGCTATGGATTCATAAAAGGGCTTTAATTGTGCAACAATTTCAAGAGTGGTCCAAGGGGAAAGTCATCTATATCACAAGATCTATGAGATAAAATGATGGAATGGAACAATAAAAGTGTTGAAGGGGTGGAAAAGACAATAATTTCAACTAGGATTTATTAGTGTTTCCAAAGAAGAAAAGCCTTTTAAGTAACTATTTAAAACCAACCAAAGGACAGGGCTAACCATAGATTTCTTTGGAAAAGTTCATATTAAAGCTAACTCATTAGACAAACAATTCAATAATCCACATAATTACTTTCAGAAGGGATGAAAACATATAAGAAAAACAAAGTGCATTCTAAGATCAGATAAGATACTTTTAAATCTAAACTGCTTTTAGCATACTCTTAAGGAAACTTTTAGAATTACATTTGAAGAAAGAACTAGAAGACAGGGCAAAACATAAACTTTCCTAGTCTAACTCTACTGAGAGATAATGAAAATAACATTCAAGAACTTCCTTTCAAGCTTTTCACATCAAGACAGGGACAAACCAACATTCCTTGATAATGTTTATACTTAACTTAAGTCATTCTTAAACACACAATTGGGAGGAAAACATTGAGATAAAGCTTATCAATTAGAGAAGGGTACTGTAAACAGTAAATCCTAACTCTATGCTTGTTGTTCTTTATCATAGAATAAGTGGACAAAATGGCATACATGAAAAAGAAACAATAACACAGAAAGAAGCACTTCACCAGTGATATAGACCAGGATCCCAAGAATCAGCTTGTATATTGATGTCAATCTAGTTACATTCTTCAAGTCCAATGTTTCAGTTCAGCAATCATCTTCTCTTCTCAGCCTAACTTATTTGATTACAAATAGAGCTTCAGGAGCCTCTGAACACTATTTACATGTAGAAAATTTCGAGCACAAGTATATTTCAAAGTTCTGCAACCAACCCTTTACAATGTGCTCCTCAAGAAGATTTTATACGAAAATGAGGAGGTGGATGAGAGAAAATATCTATAGGTTCAATTAATACAGTTTAATGCTTCTCGGCCTTTGAAGGGCTCCATGGAGAAGATTACATATATTTCCTCTGTATTAATTGGTTTACATTAAGTATTAAGCTCGTTGGGAAGATTTTGTTGACTTTAAGGCTCTTTGTAATCCTTGTAATAACTATGCTGACGGTTTACAATAATTTCCTTTGATTGAATTAACTGTTCGGTTGTATTGGGGCAAATATCTTCTGTTCGGGTAATAAATCTGCCTCTTTTGAATGCTTTGAGGCTGCAGGTGGCATTTGGTAGATGAGAGGATTCACTTAGCCTTTGATGTGGCAGTGGAGGCTTTCTCGGACTGATAGATATTTTTGTTTTTCTTTAAACATTATTAGTTTTCTTTAACTCTGTGTGTTAGGCTTAATTAGGCCTAAATTTTGTCTTCTGTTCTTCAAACTGTGTTTAATTGAGTGGATTAGGCTTTAGATAGTCAATTTAGGCCGTAATCCCTCAAACTATGTAAACCATATTCAATTTATTCATCTCTGCTGTGACTGAATCTTTAACACTGATACTCTCTGTTTATTTAAACTTTACTTTGTCTTGTTTATGTGCAGGTGCTAAAGGGGCTTTATAACGGCGTTAGTGCTCATGAGGCATTGAATGAAACATGATATGGAACCCTGGCATAATGATCTTTGTGATGTATAAAGGCTTAGGGGATCGTCATCCCCGGCCTTCAATCTTCCTTTAAAATAATTGGAAAAACCATTAAAACCTGCACAAACCAAGAACAATTAGAAAAAACTTGCGTATTTGGGTCTAGACTGCTTCAGAGGTTTAGGTTTAGAGCACAGCCGTTGGATGAAAGCATTCAACGATGGGTATTGCTCGCGGAGGTTAAAAAGGAAGGCAGTTGGATAAACTGTGCAAGAGATTAAGTCCCAGCCGTTGATGCATATTGATCAACGGTCGAGATTAATCCTGAATATATAATGCAAAGGGGTCATACTTTATACTGAAATGGGGAAAATACAAAGAAAAATGGGCAAAAACCTTAATCGGTAGCAAAAAAGGCGTTAATGAAATTTGGGGTTTCTTGGATGATTCTGGGCCGTTGGATGATATCGACCACAAAGATCAACGACAAAGGTTGATCTATGAAGTCCCTTGGAGGATGGCGGAGGGCGATGAACTGAGGGCGAAATTAAACTGGGATCGTTGATCTACAGAGATCAACGGTGGAGAATGAACGCGATGGAATGCAATATAAATGGGGGAAAGTGGTTTCGGCTATAGAAACCACTGGTTTCATGCTGTAAAATGGAGGAAGGGCAGTTTTAAATTTTCAAATGCGATATGAGTTAGAGCTTGACACATTGCATTTCAAAACCACCCTCATCGTGTAATTTTAATACATTATCTTTCGAGCTTAAATTTACGCGAAACTGCACGTCGACCGTCAGATTTGGGGTCTTAGATCGGACGGTCGAGGAGAGAGCGCGATCAGACAAGATGCATGGGTGGAAAGAGGTAAAGTGGTTTTAATATGGACCGTCCGATCAGGGAATGGATGGTGGAGATTGGATCAGTGTGGGCCGTTGACGGTGGATATTGGATTAGTGTGGGTCGGAGATTACACAACGAGGTTTGTATGAAATTTAAACAAAGGTTGAGGGCTCATCTGGACCATCGGATTTAGAAGAATGGACGGCCCAGATGCAATTGGAAGATTTGTGATCGGAGGAGGAGAGAGGAAAGGGCATCGATGCGATTATATGTGGACCATTGATCTGAGGATCAGATCGATGACGGAGAATTTCTACAGAGGTCCAAAGGCGGAGGGATGGGCTTTGGGATGGAGCGATGTGGGCCGTCGGATCTAGGCCTGGCGGGGAAGATCGATGGTTGAGAAGCCATCGGAAGATCGCCAATCGGGAAGGGGAAATAAAATATTTAAACGCGCCAAATGGAAATCTTTGATGCGATATTTTTCCAATCGTTGATTGGTTTTAAGATCAACGGTTGGGAATGGTTTAGACTGTGAACCGACAGAACCCTTTGAAACATAAGAAAATCAATTTTTTTATGAAATACAAAGGATATTTTGTATCGGGGAGGGGTTTTATATTATGTTTAGTGCCTGATTGCGGGGCCTTTGGGTATATGAAAATATGAAGGGATCGGGGGATATAAAGAGGAGGGGCCAATCAGAATCGAGACTTTTCCTTTAAACAAAGAAACACGCCCATCGCACAACTCTGATTGCGATAAGCGCTCGGGACTTTAACTCTTGGTCCTGAGCGTGGGTATATGGTGGGGAAGTAGTTTAGGGCTTATCCCAAAGGGGCTTAGGCCTATAATGAAAATATGGGTTTTCTATGAATTTTCAAGGTTTTTCAAAGGATTTGAGGGTTTCGGTAAGGTTTAAAAAGGAGTTTTAAACCTTATAAAGGAGTTTTTATGAAGGGAAGAAGGAAAATGAGGGAGAATAAAGGAATTTCATGGGGAAAAAGGGGATAAAAATGAAGGTTAATAATGAGTGAAAGGAGGGGTAAAATGAGGGGAAAATGGAGTTTTTTGCAACAATATTTTCTTCATGAAAACAACATAATTTCAGAATTAAAAGGGAAACAGCAGTGAAGATTAACTCAAGGATAAGTCATATTCACAAGACTTCAAGAATTAACAATTTGGAAATAAAACTTGTTTCTTGAAGGCTTTCAAAAAATGATTTAGCCACCATTTGATATGAAAATTTTTATAGGTGGCTAACACTACCAACAGTTCCCTAAAAAGTAGGTGATGTTTCCACTTGACTGCAAGTGAAGTGTACCTTTTGTGCACTTGATCTTGAGTTTTCTTGGCTGCCTTTGATTTCGAGTTGTTGGAGGGGATCTCGAGGATCCCTTAGCTGCCTTTAGGAGTTAAGGAGGTGGAAAATCCCCATAGAATTTCTCCTTGCTGTCTACTCTGAGTCTTAATGGAAAAATCTTCATAAAAAGTGCAATATATTTGTGATTTTCTTGCATTTAACTCATGTTAGGCACTCTAAGTATGACAAGTCTCAATCACCATCTACACTAGCATCATAAGACCATAATATAATGAAAATACAATAAAAAGAGACTTAATCAAGCAAAAAGGTGACCATTAACCCCTCCAAATATACCTAATGATGGAGCTCATCAAGGCCCAAGCCATGCTTACCACAAACAAGGATATCTTGCCACTCTGACATCAATTTGTTGTAACTTACATCCTCTTTTGTTATTTATGTGTCATATTTTTTAAAATTTTACTTTTCAAGGTCACCAAATCTATACCTTCAAAGCATGAAAAAGAAAATATTTTCCTAACAATACAATCATTAACTAAAAAATATGATTGATTATTTTATTAAAACTACATCAGTGCACTTTCTAGACATGTCAGATTCTTATTTTTTGTACATGCATATTGATAGATTAATTTCGTCAATAATTCAAAAGCCATTTACTTTGATGCATAAATATTTCATTAAGATGTGTGTTATTCATAATATAGTTTCCTTTCCAATGCACATGGTGATAGTTTATTCACCGATGCACACATGAGTGCCTCCCTTTCCCTTATCAAAATTAATACCTTGTGTTTTTATTTATCTACCCACACAATAGTATAAGAATACATTAATAATTGAATATATTTCTTACAAAGTGAACATCATTTTATTATATAGCATGTGTTTCTTTTGCAGACATAGTCATGGTTAAGGAAGACCAAACAAAGGAAGGGGCCCATGGTTGAGAAGAAACATAAGACCTAGATTTTGAATCCATTTTAGTGGTGATTCTAAGGAAATCAACCAGTTGTTTTAGAATATTTACGCTAACCTCACCGGAGGGGAGCATGTTGGCTCTAACCCTCAATCCATGGCACCTCATGTTTCAGGCCATATCGTAGCTCTTCCAAACAATGGTTGGAAACATATTTTCCACCCTAGCCACATCAGCTTGTCCTAGAATTCCTAAGTACCTCATTACTTGCTCTGCCACCCCCACCACCCCGCCTATCCCTCCATTGATACAACCATTCCAACATTTACAGTCTGCTACATTGCAAGTTACTCATGTTTCAAAACGAATAGCTTGCAACCCTCACCTTGTTTTGAGCCAAGAGAAACAAAAAAAACTAAATAAAAAATCAGACTCCTCTCATAGTTCCTCACATTCTGTTACATCCCATGCTCACCATAACCAACATGAACAACATGAAGAGAGTAAAGATAAAAGGAAAATAGATTCACATGATAAATATGGTTTCTGATTGGTAGTTTGGTGTGGTTTCACACACACACACACACACACACACACACACACACACACACACACACTATATATATATATATATATATATATATATATATATATATATATATATATATATATATATATATTTTCATAGACAATTTGCATATTTAGCTTAGTTTTTCCTTACAATGTCATTTCATATTAGAATATATATTAAAAATACATAGTATAACATTGCTATCTCAGTTTTTGGAAAATTTTGATAGCATCATATGCACTATTTGGTTTTAGCATACACATTTTGGATCAACATCATATTTTGGGAATTTTTATGGCTTATGGTATGGATATTTTGGGAGGATATGATTTTTTAAATGGCTAAAATAGCATATGTTATGCGTTGTTTGTTTTTAAAAGTTTTCACATGCAACAGTGTTGGGAGCCATAAGGAGTTCTTTTTGCCATGGAAATTTTAGCCTTATGATACATGATTATTGACGGAAAAGAAGGGAGGCATAAGGTTGATATGTTTTCTTTTTATGCCTTATATTTATGACCTTTATGGCACATTGTTCCATGGTTTATTTTTGTTTATTAACAAATGTTAGATTACTATGTGTCAAGTTTTGACAACATCATTTTTTTAGAAAAATATACATGAATATTTTATTTTCAGATTACTTATTATTTGATTAATTTTAAATTATGTTGAGTAATTGAAATGAAAATAAAATAATTTTAAGGTAGAGGAGGGTACCACCTACCTAAATATTAAATAAGAGTTAAATTAATTTAACCTGCACCACCCCCCCCCTTTAGAATGTTCCATTCTCATAAATTAAATCAAACATGATTAAAAATTAAAATAATAACGAATCCCTAAAGGCGGTTGAACTAATCAACTTCAAGGAAGACATGTATAAGAGGATGGCGCCTATGAAGGGAAAATGGGATACACTCTAAGTAGAGGTATGCAATAACATTACTAAGCTGCCATTTTTCTCTTTGATTACATGTATGAGTTACAAAGACTAATCCTTGGTGAAAACAAACTTCTTTTAAGGAGATACAAGGCTAGAAAGAGGATATTTGTAATTCTTCTGCACTATATTGAGGTATACTTGTTTTTCCTGTAATCTATCTAGTTGGTAGAAGGCCCTGGATTTTTTGAGATAAAAAAAAAGAAAATTTTAATTGTAATATATTTTTTCAAAAGGCTTTACAAATGTTCTTTCACACCCTTATTTAGTCTTGAATTTTTACATATGATTATCTAACATTGTAAACATTTTGATCTAAGTCTGGTCAAAGGTTTTCATAGGAACCTTCCATTTTGGATTGATGTACTTATATTCATTAATATAAATCAGTCCTTTTTGCCACATTATTTCATATATATTTCTCTTCAAAATTTATATTAATACACAACATATGATATACAATATTTTGAAGTTCTAAGGTTTTGAAACACTGATTAGTACATTGTTCATTCAACTTTTATTTTAATTTTAGATTACTAGCATCATTTTCACAATGTATTTTTGTACAATATTTTCAGTTCTTTAACATCATCCTGTTAACATTTTAATTATGTTTTAATTTAGCATTTTTACAATTGTAAATACACTTGTAGATTCATCTGTCCATCAACTAATTTTATGGGCATAAAAAAATAGGGCATAGTCCCATTATCTCACTTGCTTGGTGAGATTCAAGGGAGTTTCTTAGAGAAGCATAAAATTATTATCTTGGTCAACATTCTTTTGGCAACCACACCGGGGAACAAAATTTGAAATTCCCCGGTTTCTTCAATCTATGTTAAATCCATGACCATCCAATCTACAAGACAACTCAATATTTAGAATCGAATTGATCCATGTGGATATTGGTGGTCACCCACCTATTCCACTTGGGGCCCCACCATTGTCTCTTTCAGTTTTTTAGTTTCGGCACAACTTACTATTTTTAGCAGTTTTTCGGGTCCTGAACTTCCAGAGCCGTTTTGAGGCCCTAAACGACGTTTTTTGGGAAAACCGGGAGCAACATGGGTCCATGGACTGATGTTTCTCAATCAAAATTTGTATTCCTTGGATAGGTCTTTCTAATGAGGCATGGTTCGCGTCAAACAGAGATCGTATTCCAAAGTTACGTCCCTAGGAAGTTGAAACACTAATTTACCCAAACGGGGCCCATAGTTTTGGCGCTTCATCTCCTAGGGTTAAGGTTTTGGATGTTTAGGGTTTTCCATTGTTTCTAAATTAGAAATAGGCCCTCGAGCCTAATTGTAACTCAGTTCAGAGGCCTGTAGCCACCACATCTATTCTCAGAGATAGCTACCAGCGCCCTAGCTAGTTTATTTCCATTCTATCTGTAAGAAAATTTCAGTTCTTTCATATTAATGAAATGAAGTGTTATTTCCACTGCATATTTATATTTATGGTTATATGTTTATTCTATTTCATTCCTACATAAATCCGGATCAGTGGTATCAGAGCAATCTGCTTTTTCTAGATCCTTCTTTGCGTTTCCCCAACGAGGTTGGGGTATAAGGAGTTAGGGCTTGATTTGGTGAAACCTTTGCAAGATCAGCCTCGCAAAGCCCGACGGATGCCCATGGGGGATGAAAAGAAAGATGGGGGAGCAGGAGATCCTATCAAAATATTGCTCGAGCAGGCCCTCGAAAAACAAAGGAACGCGATGATGGAAAACTTTGCCCAGATCCTTCAACGACTGCCCACCAGTGGCGCATATGCATCCAGCAGCCACTCTGGAGGTGCGAATCCTTTTAAGGTACAAGTAAATTTTGACATTCCCATATTTGAAGGTTAAATAGATGTAGACGCCATAGATATATGGTTGCATCTATTAGAAGGATATTTCTCGGTTCATGACTTTTCTGACCAGGAGAAGATTATTTTTGCACTCCTCAAAGCTGCCCCCCATGTCAAGGACTAGTGGGAAACCCATCGTGAGAAAAAGGACGAGACAAAACCCTCTCTATTCTCGGCCGTACCCACTTGGAATTCTTTCTGAGACGCCATCAAGGAATAATACTATCCCATGGGGAGATATGAGGACAAGTACATAGAATGGACCATGCTGTGACAACAAAGGGATCAAGATGTGCATGAGCTGACGAATTTGTTCCATACCCTACACACAAAGTTGGGTATCAAAGATTTAGATAAACATCTGGTGCTAAAGTATCGCAGTTGTCTACACAGATACATTCAGGAGGAAATGGAGTTCCTTGACATCTCCTTGCTTGGTACGGCATACCGGTATGCTACCAAGATTGAGCAGAAATTCAAACAGAAGAAGCGAGACTTTGGATCTTCGAATCAAAAGCAAGGGAAAGGTGCTCCCAAAACGCAGAACAAAGGATAGAGCTAAGGCATGGTGACTCAAGACAACCTGTCAAAGCCACAAGAAAATAACAACACTGCAAAGCCAAAGAAGGACACGGGAAAGTGGTGTGAGTTCCATAAGAGCTACACTCACAACACAAGTGAGTGTCGGGCCAAGCAGTCACTGGTGGCCGAGATGAGGGCTTCTGAGTCAGATGCATGCTCCAACTCTCAATCAGAACCTGACAAGGGGAATGACAAAGGGAAACAGATTATTGATGCAGAGCCCAACGCCACTGTTGCCACTACGAAGATCCAGAAGGAGGAACCGGAAGATCCAGAGGAGGAGGAACGTCTCTTCCACTCCTAGATGTAAAGGGCTCCTCTGCGCTAAATCGTCGACAATGGGAGCCAAAAGAACCTCATTTCAGCAGACACCGTGAAGCGGTTGGGCTTGCCGACCACAGCTCACCCACATCCATACACCATCCGGTGGCTTCACCAAGGACGAGATCTCTGCGTCAGCCGGCAGTGTCGCCTTCCCTATAGCATCAAGCCCTTCACGGATGAGGTATTATGTGACGTTGCTCCTATTGATGTTTCTGATGTATTATTAGGACAACCATACTTGTGGAAGCGCCATGTTGTGTATGAGTCTCGGCCTCGTGCTGTTATTGTTACTTTGGGAAATAAGTTGTACAGGATACCAGAGGTACCACCTCCTGCCGCTATCACTTTGGTTACTGAAAAACAATGTAGTAAGCTCATTTCCCAAACTAGGAAATTCGTTTTCCTGATGATACACCCCTAGGGCAAGAAGAAGACTGTGGCCACGACCTCCATACAGGGATCCTCTGCACAAAAACAACAAATGGATAAGGTTGTGGAGGAGTACGGGGAAATATTCACCTCACCCACAGGGGTTCCTCTGCACTGTCAGGTCAAGCACCCGATTGATCTAACCACAGGTGCACCGCTACCTAATGGACTGATCTATCGATGCTCTGTTCTGGAGAACGATGAAATCAAGAGGCAGATTCAGGAGCTGTTGCAGAAAGGTCACATCCGACCAAGTTCATCACCCTGTGGGAGCCCGATTGTTTTGGTACAGAAGAAGGATGGGACGTGGAGACTCTGTATTGACTATTGGGCGCTGAACAAGATCACTGTCCGGAATAGGTACCCAATCCCACGGATTGATGACCTTCTAGACCAACTCAAAGGTGAAAAATATTTCAGCAAGATCGACTTGAAGTCTGGGTATCACCAGGTACCAATTGAACCCTCTGATGTGTGGAAGACTACCTTCAAAGCCAAGGAAAGCCTTTTCGAATGGCTGGTCATGCCTTTCGGGTTGACGAATTATCCATCAACCTTCATGAGGTTGATGGATGACATATTGCAGTCATTCACCAACTCATTTGTAGTGGTGTAATTGGATGACATTCTGATCTTCAGCCAGACTTGGGAAGAGCACCTCCACCACATCTGATAAGTCCTCCAAACACTGCGGCAACACAAGCTATGTGCCAATTTGGAGAAGTGCACTTTTGGCATGACCCAGGTTCAATATCTGGGATACATTATTGATGAAAGGGGGGTGCATGTGGATCCAACCAAGATCCAAGTCATTTGGGATTGGACAGCCCCAACCACTATAACAGAGCTTCACAGCTTTCTGGGTCTTTCTAATTTCTACCGTAGGTTCATGTTGGGATTCTCTCATATCACTTGGCCCTTGATTCAAGTCACCAAGGGAGGAGCGAGAGAAAAATTATTTTGGTCGGAACCTCAATAGAATTCACAAAATTGAAAAATCGCCTCTGTTCTGCCCCAGTGCTCACATTACCAGACTTGCAATAGCCATTTGAGATCGAGACAGATGCCTCTGACTATGATATTGGGGTAGTTATTACTCAATAGGGACATCCAGTGGCATATCACAGTGAGACATTGTCTGACACAGTTTGCAAGTATCCCACTTATGACAAAGAAATGTATTCCATTGTGCAAGCTTGTTGACAATGGAAGCATTAAATTTTGGGGAAGGAAACAATCATCTACACAGACCACCGGCCCATGTAGTTCATAGAGACACAAGGGAAGTTTTAGAATGATCGCCATCAGAAGTGGTCCACATATCTGCAATGGTTTCATTTGAACATCAAGTACAAGAAGGGTAGCACCAATAATGTTGCAGACTGCCTCAGCCGACCACCGATCGTGGCGCTCACCACCGTTCTCAATTCTTGTGGGCACGAGACTTCTGAATGGCGCCTTCTCTACAAGAGTGACCCAAAATTTAGTCACACTTACAAGGCACTCTTGGGGGGTACGCAAGTTCCAAATTTTCACCTCCAAGATGCACTTTTATGTCACCTAGGACACCTTTGTTTTCCTTCAAGCGAGCATGCCAAGATGATATGGGAAGCACACTACAGTCGAGTCGTTGGGCATTTCAGGGCCTAGAAAACAGTAGCAATACTAAAAAAGTATTTCTATTGGTCGAACCTTCGAAAGGATGTCAGGAAGCACATCAGATCTTGCACTGCTTGTGCCATTGCCAAACCGACCATCAAGAAGCAAGGCCTATATACTCTACTACCTACCCCTAGTCGACCTTGGGAATCCATCTCCATGGATTACATGTCAGCCCTGCCTTCTACTAAGCATGGAAATAACTGTGTTTTTGTGGTCATCGACAGATTCTCGAAGATGGCCATTATGGCGGCCTGCAAGAAGAATATCATAGTAGAAGCCACTGCTAAACTATTCTTTGAACAAGTGTGGGTGCACTTTGGGATCCCATAGTCTATCATATCAGATCAGGATAACAGGTTCCTCAGCACATTTTGGTCCAGCCTCTGGTCAATGCTAGACACCAAGCTCACCAAGTCCATAGCTTTCCATCCCCAAATAGATGACCAGACATAGGTCATCAACAGAATGATTGTACACATTCTGTGCATGTACAATTCAAAGCATCCACGCACATGCGACGAGAGCCTCTCCTATGTACAACATAGTTATAACCGGCCTCTCCACAGTTCAATCATTCATAGCCCCTTTCAAGTGGGCTTGGGATTCTAGCCACTATGTCCCATTGACGTAGCCATGCCATTTGCGGCTACTTAGGCCGATTCGGCTCATGTCCAGTCTGAAGTTGACAAAGCAAATGGCTTCATCGAGCGCATTCAACACATCTGCCAACAGGTTCATGACATATTGGACAGAGCCAATGCTAAGTACAAGCAACACCATGATCAACATTGGGTACCACACAACTTCCAGGTGGGCGACAAAATATGGCTACATTTGTAGAAGGAGCGCCTCACTGGAACCAATCACAAGCTTCACCCGCTCCGATACGGGCCGTACACCATCACCAAGGCTGTAGGGAACAATTCCTTCAAGCTCATTATTCCACCATTCCTTGGTCTGCACCTAGTATTCAATGTGGACCGCTTTCATCCTTACTTCCCACCTCTACTGGACACCTCTGACACTGCAGAACAACTCACACCAACAGAGTTAAGCCTAGATTACATGGAACATGCCACCACAGATTGTATCATGGACATGAAAATCAAGAACACTCACCAACAAAATATCCAACTGTATGAGGTTGTCAAAGCTGGCCAACTCCTCCACCGAGGAAAGTGGTTCACCAGGGACCAAGTTCAACAAAAAATTCCCCATCTCATGGAGGAACTTAACGCAATGGGGACCATTGCTTCCTAAGGGGGGAGGGATGATCCAGGTGGATATTGGTGGTCACCCGCCTATTCCACTTGGGGCCCCACCATTGTATCTTTCATTTTTTCAGTTTCGGCACAACTTACTATTTTTAGCAGTTTTTCGGGTCCTGAACTTCCAGAGCCATTTTGAGGCCCTAAACGACGTTTTTTGGGAAAACTGGGAGGAATATGGGTCCATGGACCAATTTTTCTCACTCAAAATTTGTAGTCCTCATATAGATATTTCTAACGAGGTATGGTTCGCATCAAACGAAGATCGTATGACAAAGTTACGTCCCTGGGAAGTTGAAACACCAATTTACCCAAACGAGGCCCATAGTTTTGGTGCTTCATCTCCTACGGTTAGGGTTTTGGATGTTTATGGTTTTCCATTGTTTCTAAATAATAAATAGGCCCTTGAGCCTCATTGTAACTCAGTTCAGTCACCACATCTCTTCTCAGAGATAGCTACCAGTGCCCTAGCTAGTTTATTTCCATTTTGTCTGTAAGAAAATTTTAGTTCTTTGATATTAATGAAATGAAGTGTTATTTCCGCTGCATATTTATATTTATGGTTATATGTTTATTTTTTTGCGTTCCTGAATAAATCCAGATCACGAATTGATAATCAAAGTGACAATGCTCACTCTTTATTCAAATTTATTTTTTATCATGCTAAAAATATAAAATAATTTCAACATAATTGGGGTATCATTGCTCAAGATATTGATTTACAATAACAAAGAGAAGTATTGCAAAGACAAATTCGTGAGCACTAGCACCAACATGCAGCTCCTCTCCTTTGATTAATTATGACTAATGAGCCTCAATTCTCTAGAATGATATGAGGAGAAAGCCTTGAATTCACATTGGGGAAATTCAAAGACAAATATTAATTCTTGAAGTTGAGGCTCATCGACTTTTTCTCCAAAGTTTACCTAGTTCCTTTAGAACTACATATCCTAAAAAAAGAATCATGTTTGGAACTCAATATGGGACTCAGTCAGTCACTGCTTTTGGTTCTTCTTTAACGACTTCTAGATCATCTTCCTCACCCACAATTTCCATTGGCTCTCTATATTCATCTTTCAATCCTTTTCAATCAACAACGAATCCTGCTAAGTTAATTTGTAAGTATGAAATTTCTTAGTTTGAAGAAGACAAAAATAAAACCCAATGGTATATTTAATCATTGTTGAATTTAGCACCTTCCAATGCTCATATATTGAATTTTAAATATCACTTGCCTAAGTTCTTCGTTGATGGAACAATCACTACAAATGTGATTTTCGTTTCTTTCTCTAACGCCTTCCATAATATACGGGAAAATGATAATGGTACCTGAATGTGCTTGTTCATTAAGTCTCTCATGGGAGAAGATGTTACAGATTTATTTGAACTTCCCCCAAATATTTTTCAACCTGGGAAGATATTTTATTTTGGTTTAAGTCCACATATGGACAACCTAGGAGTCCAACTAACCTTTTACGAGAATATAATAATGTTTCCTTTCCTAAAGGAGAAACCATTAAATATTTTGATTTATGTTCCAAAAAATTATTCAATCATATTCGAGAAATAATTTGGCCTCGTAATTAGGAAGAAATGATGCAATATTATAGTGAATTAACCCCTACCTATTGTTAGTAGTTAGAGGAGAAAAATTCCAACAATCTAAAATACACCCTTCAAATCTACTTGGAGTATAAGGAGAAACACTTGCAAACTAACCTCCCCTATAGGACAATGCAAGTCAAACTAACATATCATCAATCCTCCAACCCATGCAGGACATGAGTAATAGGATGATATAGTTCGAAATAAAAATCTCCACGCGATCTCATCATGAGGCCTCTTCATCAACTCTTATTCATGCTCCATAGAAAAATCATCAGTATAATCCCCTCTTCTCTTGTCTATGATGTAACATCTTATATGAAGAATACCATGATGAAAAAACCCATTAATTAAGAAAAGTGCAAGAGAGAAAATTTTCGGCAAGAGACCTGACCCCACAATAGAAACCCTTAATTATTTTGAAAATGATGAAGTGAAGGCAGTAGAAACAAGAAGTGCTTTTATGGTGCATAATGTGAAGAATCAATCATTCAAGCAACCCAAAATCCAAAAGGTTACAGACTCCTCTCTTTCTCATCCATCTATAAATACTTCATCCTCTTCCCAAACTATAAATTCACCTCCTTCCTCTCCCATGCTTCCTAAATTAAACATTCTCAAAAAAATGACTAGCATTAAAGAAAATACCTCTTTGCTCGATATGGAAGCTATTCCTGAATAGTAGAGGCCAATTCAAAAATTTCCTAGAAGGAAAATTCCAGCACCAGTGAATTATTTAGAAATGCAACAAAGAGAGGAACTTCATGAAGAAAAGGTTTGTGTGGTACATAATTCACAAAGTTATTTAAAACTCCCCCATTATATGTTTCCATGAAGTACAAGACAAGATATAACATTTTTTTTCTAGTCGATGGGGGCTCAGGGCCAAATGTGATGCTCAAAATTATAATGGAAGAATTGGGTTTAGAACATTCAGAAGACACCCCTAGAAAACTGCTTTCATTTAATAATTCTTTAGAAAAGATGATTGGTGAGATTGATTTTCTCACCCTTGTTATTTGTGCTCATCCACATATGCATACCACCTGTAATGTGAAAGTTATGGACATGCCAGTTAGCAATTATTCCATCATTTTAGGCCATGACTGGAAGACTAGAACTAATTGTTACACCTCGTTGGATGGAACTCATATCATCTTTCCCAAGAATGGTAAAAACATCATATTTTATAGGAAGGTCAGATCAAGCCATACATAGAAGGCTTACCACAACCTCATATAAATTATGTCAAAGAGGATATAGGTGTATATTCCCTATTTACAAAGGAATACATGCCACCTTCACTTGATTTTTCTCATGATGATCAAATTTTACATTTACACTTTGATGGTTCCTCTTCTAGTGAGGAGAATGGTGCAAGCATTTATTATATTCTTTTCTTGAAAAAATGCATCAATATGCATTCAAGATAAAATTTAATTACACAAATAACATTGCAGAATTACAATCTCTTTATAGGCCTCATCTTCCAAATAATGAGGACTAGAAAATATTTTTTGATCATGAAATTATTTGCACACTCATCTAGAATCTAGCATTAAATAAAAAATAGATCATATCATTGAATGATAACAAATACCCAAATGGGAATTCCCGCCTTAAAAGCATTTTTTCTCGATCTATGTGTCCAATATAAAATGGGAACAAAAGGAAGAGTCTAAATACTGGAGGGGGGATTGAATCAATATTTCATTCCCAACTTACAGTTAAATTAACTTAATATTTCAATTCACAATTATCTTTAAACCATTACCTTCATTCAACAGATCACATTGTTATGTATAGCTTATCCAATAGATCATGATCAAAACCAAGACTAAAACATGTAAGGGCCATAAATCACATAAAACACATATGGATATCCAATGTGGAAACCCAATGTGGGAGAAAATCATTTTTGTTGTCATCGTTCAATATTTCATTATAAATAAATATTCTTCATTACAACATGGTCTTTTATTGGCGTAGATTGTTGATTTTTGTAGCATAGGATGTGCTCTAGCCTTGAGATTTTTCAAAGAGGCTAAGATACGTGTATTCTCCAAGACCTAGAAATCGTTTGGGGAAATTCCACCTAGAGATGTCTTAATTAAAATAATTAATAAATTTTCAATATTTCCTAAGTCTAAACTTAGGAAATATGATTAATTAAAAGGTATTAGATAATTAAGGTGTGAATCTTCTAGAAAAAGGCGTGGATCGAGTCTTAGTTAATATCAGCCATTGATTAAGTTTTAATCATGGTCGTTGACGTCTCAATGAGAGATTATAAGAACTCTATGGGCACTTGGATAACATAGTTAAGAGATCAAATTCAATGGAAGATCAATTTCCTGAGTAGAAACACTGAGTTTCCAGAGAGATAGTCACTTAGCTCATTGCTATAAGAGAGGGGAAGGGATAGTAAGGCCAAATGAATTTTTTCCATATTTGATGAGTGCAAAGAAGGGAGACAACAAGTTCCATAGAGAGGCGGCGCAGAGCTTCAGGAGGAGATTTCATTTTTACTGGGAGACAAAGTTGATTCAGTGCCAGATGCTAGAGTGAGAGATTAGAGGGCCAAGAGTGTCAAGTTTCTAGACAATAATTGATCATATAGTGAAGGTGACACAATTCCTAGTTGTTTGATGCAATACTGCGTAGGCTAACGAAGTGACTGCACATACTAGCTCATTCGGAGCTTGAACCAGTGTTAGATCACCAGTCACAAAGTGATAATTTTATCATTAACTTGTTGTCAGATTTACTCTATATGGTTTGCTTGATTTAGAGAAACCATAGAATTTTACTTAGAATTTACTTTTGCAGAATATACAAACCCTCAGTTGTTGCATCAGTTTTCCCAAGTTGGGTTTTTCTAGGGACTTAGTCTAAAAATAAAAGAGTTATTTGTGTGTGTGTTTCTATATTTCCTGTGTTGTATTTATTTTGTGAAGGTTGTAGCGTATTGATTTCAATATTTACCATAGCAAATAGTAAATAATTTTCTCAATAAATTAACAAAAAGAATAAATATAATCATTTGTTGCAGTAAGATTCCAAGTTGTGGAATTTTCACATGGTATCAGAGCGTGGATAAGAAGAAGAGGAGCTCAGTTGCAAAAGGAAATAGGGAGTTTTGAGGCATTGTGTATGAAGCTACTCGAAACCCTAGGAGGTTGCGTTGTCCATTAGCTAGCAAGGCATTTTTTGAGAAAAATATGTTTCTCTAAGTGAGTCGACAGAGAACAAAATTTCCAGATCGAAGATTGTTAGAGGTAGAGAGAGAAACAACGCTTTTATTGCAGAGCATATCTTCAACTAGGATGTAATTATTTTGCAGCAGTTTCTGGAAGAATAATGTTAGAAGGGAAGAAAAGCACACATTGAGGGAATTCCTTCCCAGGGAACTTCTAATCAAGAAGTTCAAATTCTCCACACAGAGTAGTAGTAACCGTGAGCAGATTTTCCCACTCTAGCAGGGAGTGTGTAGATTTAGTGAACAACTGCGCAAAGGAGAAGAGGTATAGTTTTACATTTCAGGCGATATGGCATCAACAGGGTTGAGAGATCAGAACTGATTAAATGGTTCAAAAAACTATATGATATGGAAGGCCATGATTTCATGCCTTTTAGATGAATATGATCTCAAAACCTATATTATTTTAGTGGTAGTTGTACCCACGGACCCAGATCGACATAAGACCTATAAAAAGGAGATGGAAAAAGAAAAGATTTTGATTCTCGATGGATTTCGAGATCACATAGTATCTCACATCACTAGCAAGGAAATTTCCAAGCAGATATGGGATGCCCTTGCTACACTATACCAGTGATCTTCCGAGTAGTAGAAGATTTATTTGGAGGAGAAGTTGAGGTATATTGGGATTCAGAAAGGGTAGCATAGAGACCCCTTCCTTAATAAACTTTTATATGTTTGGGATCACCTGTCCACAGTTGGGTCAATTCCCTAACCTACAAGGTTTGTACAATTTTCCCTAAATAGTGTTTCAGAGGAGTGGAAAGTATTCGTCTAGAGTATCCTAGGTAGAGAAAACTTGCTAGACTAGGACAAAATGTGAAAAGATATGCAACAAGAGGAGATGAGGCCAAACTTGGTGAAGAGCACCAGAGGTGGCAGCAACAATAGTGGGACGAAGGAAGCAAAGGAGGAGGAAAACACAAACCTTGCATCAAAGGGGAAACATGAGTGGTGCAGAAGGAAGAAGGGTGTATCAAAGGTGAAATGTTTCAAATGTGGTGAAATTGGTCACTACAACACCCAGTGTTCTCTCAGGAAGAGGGACAAAGAGGAGAAGTAAGATTAGCAGACTACACCCACTGAAATATATAGGTTGTCCTCTAGATTGGAGGAAGAGTTTTCCATGATAGTAGACATCCCTCCAGGAGTCAGGTGGGGTAACTTGGTTTTGTAGCCCTAGAGTGCTACAAGATGGGCAGGATTCTTGACGAAGTCCACCTCTTGGATCAATACCTTACTACAGGGGCCCATAGAAATAGTAGTAGGATGGAACAATGGAATTTGGTGCAGTAAGGTGCCAGAGTGATAGATGCAGTATCTAGTAGAAGTCAGAGACTGAGCACGACAGAGTTCCCACAATGCAGAGTCAGAAACAACACAAATGCTTTAGTGACAGTGAAAATACTAGCAGCAGTTAGGACTCGGGTGATAGATGCATTAGAATGGATACATTTGGTTTAGTATGATGGAAATATCTTAGTTGCAGTAGTAGCAACAACAGATGAGAGGCAGTTTTAGATGTTTCAGTGGAAGCATCAAAAAATTTGCAGTGCAAATGCAGTAGTTGAAAGCAATATGCAGGGTCAGCATCAACATGGATGCAACACAGAATCAAAGTTGCGTAGTAGTTGGTGGGAAACAATATCTAGACATCAACAAATATTACATGTCATTTTTTCACCTTGACATTTCACTATAATTATGGATTTATCACCATCCATATAAATTCTTCCTTTGAAGTAAAAAACGTTCATGTTCCTGAACCAAGTTTTGGAAACTGAAAAAAATCTCTTTAAAACCTTTTAAAAGTTACTTGCGTTCTTTTTGTGACCATTTCCTATGCATGCATTGATACTTCTTTTATTAGCCGCGGAAATCGCCGATTTGTTCACTAATAAAAACTGTGCACCCCCGCAAAAGGAAGTAAACACAAAAAAAGTAACTTCTAGAAGCCTAGTTGGGCAAATATTATCCCAATTGGAAGCCTCTAGAGTCGCGCCAGTTCAAGCTATATCCCTCCACTCATGGAGCTTATCCCTTGGATAAAGGGACCCTAATCCCTTCATTTGAGTATCTTATCCCTCTCTTGATGGATCTGAAACCTCCTCATTCTCTCTATAAATTGAGCTAAAGTTTCAGGTTTGAGGGTAGTTGGAAGTTTGTAGATTCTAAGTTGGTAGATACTGAGATATTGAGTTGGTATGATTTGATTGTACATTGAAGATCACACCTTTGTACACAAGACTTCATGTTAGTCATTCGAGAGAGGAAGGCTTGTCAAATTAAGGAGCAATATTGCACAGAAATACGAGAGAAATATGTACAACATCAAGGCTTAGGTTGTAAGATTTCTCTTTTTGATTATTGATAATACATATGGATTTATTTTTCTCATTGTCTTTTGAATTCATTGAAATTATGTCAATACTTATTCTCCTTGATCACTAAGTTGAACTGGTATTTTTTATTATTATATATTGCAAGTTCTTTGATCCTTTGCATTGTTTGTGATTGTAGGTTCTTCTCAGCATTGAAGGATTGCTTTGGAGCGAAAGGAAAAATGCTACATCAAATGTCTCATTGAAAGGTAGGAGCATAACCTCCTCATTTCTAAGTTATAATAATCTGAATGCAGAGGCATTCAAATGGTTGTTTGTTTCTAGTTACCTGTTGGGGTATAACAGAGATCGCTCTTGTCCTCAAGAGGGATTAATCCAAAAAAAAATTGGCGACTCCACTAGGGAATACAAGCTTAGTTTTCCTTTGATTTTGTTTGGTTTGACATTCCAGCTTTCCTAGTTTGAATTTTCTGAGTGTGGTTAGGTATATAACCTTTTAAATTCTTTGAACCAGAAAACGTTAAATTTGTTTTCTATAAATTTTATCTAGCATGCGTTGTTTTTTGTGGTAAACAGAGTGCAAACCTGCGCAATTTTCTAGTTTAGTTCAGTGTGCATTCACATTGGTTTGCACTAAAAACCTGTGCACCCCCTGGGAAATTTTAAAAAATATAATATTTTCTCTTCCAGAGTCAGATAACCAATTTCTTAAGGTTTAACTTGATCTATACCAAATCTCAGAGTCTGTCTATGAACTCCTCCTAAACACCTTAGAGTATTTTTTGATAAATCATCCTTTTTGCATAATTCAATTAGGGTTTGTCCTGGTTTGATGTATTGGTATTTTTGAAAAATAGATTCATTGCCAAAGATCACTGGTTTTCTGTTATTTCCTTCTTGAGCCACCAGGATTCTTGTCAGCCTTACTTGTTTGAGTATTTTTTTCTTGCTCATTTGCAAAAAGGAAAAAACTTCTAGATTACTGAAGTGTGATTTGTCTCATACTAGTCTTTTATTCTTTCATTTCTGCTAGTTCAAGTGGAAAACAAATTAGTTTTCTTTCAACTAAAATAAATCATTAAAAGACACTCATAGGTATCTTAGTTAGTATTGTTGGTTAAGAGCTTTGATTTTCTTTGAAGATTTTACACTTTTAAGGGTTTTTATAAGTTTCTTTTATTTTGAGAATTATTTGTTCATTAAATTGTAGTTATTGGCTCTGTAATCAACGAAATTTTTCATCACAAAAGAGATATTGGTCATGCTTGGAAATGAAATTGTTTTCTTGATGAAAAAGAAATCTTATGTGAATTTTTAGGAAGCTTCTACTTTTTGAGTCCAAAAGTCCTTCAAATTTCTCTTAAATAGAAATTCATCGAAATAAAGAGTTGCATTTTCATATTGGTGCATTTAGAGTATTCTGAGTCAGGTCACAATATCATCAAGTTTCATCTCCATGCCCCTCTGCGTAAATAACATCCAAACCAATACAACACTTAATAAAATTGATCTAGACATTTTTTACACTTTCTAGGGCTCATTCCACCAATTTAGCTTAGGGCTAGTGCTTTGGAATAGGTTGTAATTAACTTTCCAAAGCAGATAAAACAAACAAGTAGCATCTTGAGGTAGGGAAAAAACCAATTGTTGCAATTGTGCTCTGGGAAGCTCTTCTTAAAAGAGTCAAGAACGAGGTCATATCTGACCCAGTGAAGTAATTATCATACCTACTTCATTGGAAACTATAGAATATGTGCATGTAATATAAATGGTAAACCTCAAATTAACCATTTTCAAGGAGCCTGGGATCACTTGTTAGAAAACCTTGAATTTACCATGTCGAGGAGCTTTCAAGGGGATTGATATTTGATAATTTTCCCTTTTGTATATATTAGATCACAAACTGTTCCCCAGGTTCAATTGTCTCAATTGGCGACCTTAGTGGCCATCATCTTTAGGAATTTTCCCAAGGTGACAGTGGAGGGAAGGTCCCACTGTACTTGAAGCAGAAATTGACTAGAATCACTTGGACTTTCCGGAGGGTACTCTTCACTTCGAGATGGTATAGTGAATTTACTTGCACCAGACTATTTCATTAAGCAGGTTGTCAGGGTAAGTGTTCCAACTGCTAGTTTTCCACATTAATCTTGGCGACGTTGGATTTCATCACCAACTAGTGTTTTTATTGTGGAAATAGATGGTTTGTGTGTGGATTCTCTCCTATATTTTGTAGGAGCGTGCCCATTTTTTTATTTTTAGAGGCCTTAGGTGTGATTCTTTTGAATTTATTTGATTTCGTGTGTTAAAGAAATTAACCCTGGCTAAATTACCGAGACATTCACATAGAATGCATGGGAAACCCCCCGAATATACACCCAATCAATTAGAAAAATCAAAACTGAAAGATTTCAATCATCAGGAACCGAGTATACTGAAGAAGGAGAAAAATCCATTGTAATCCATCCTAATTTCGAAGTTAATCAACCTCAGATAACTGAAAAAGAACAAGAGAAACCAAAAATTTCCGAAGTAATTATAGTTGAATATGTTACTAGTGAGTTGTCAGATAAACAACTCACTAAACCTAAAATATCTAAGCCTGAATATGATTCCACTTCCTCTGAGTCACCTTCGGATCTTATAGCCCCGACTTCTGGTCGTCTCCGTTCACCTTGAGTAAAGCTTCTCATCACTGAGAATCTTCCTCCTGGCCTTATTAGCAATGAAGAGATATCTGACGTAGAAGAAGATATTACACTTCCCTCTTGTCAAGAAGCTTTAGATATAAGGCTTAGTAAACCAATATGCCCTTTCATTATTTTTCAAACGGATCCTTGGTATCATCAACTTTCTGATTTTCTGCATAGCTCTGGTTACACTCAGTCACCACGCCGAATACCATTCTACTCTTTACCCTGAAATAGTAACATGGCTTCTCAAAGCATGTCTATTGAGTCATCTATGTTTTCTTCTTCATTGGAAATTTTTTTGTATGGTGGTCCTTCTGTTCTCGCCGTGTACCAGTCACTTTCTAGCACTTTCTCAGGAGCATCTCCATTCTTCGAAACTTCTATCATGTCAACTAGTTTTTTTGAGTCTACCATCAAACCTTTGACAGTGAAACATTTCTATATGTTTTCCAGTAAAATCCCTCAATTTATCTCACAAGGTGTCTATATAGCACCTGGGGGGCAACAACCTCTCCAAGGACATCAACCTCTCCAAAGGCAACAACCTTTTCAAGGGCAACAACTTTTTCAAGAGAAACCATCTTTTCAAGGAGTACAACCTTTCACTAGAATCTATCCCATGGTTGTAGGGAAACATATTCCTGGTAATTATCAAACTTATGTTGCAATGCCTCAAACTGGTTATGGTCAACCTTATGCATCACAACCTTCAATGGGAACTCCTTACCTAGGGATAAATACTATGTGGAACCCTTTGTTTACTCATCATTATTTTCAACCTACATTGCAAGCACCTTATAATCAACCTACTCAACCAGCTGAACAATTTGGTTTTACCCAAATTCAACAGCTTGTTCAAAGTGCACTTCAAATTACCCCACAGGTATCTGTGCCAAGTAGTCAACAAGCTGGTCTGAGTACTCTTGGTACTCCTATCTAATAAGTTGTGCAAACTTCTGTTCAAAAACCAAGTACACTTATCCCATGAGTTTCTCAGATCCCTATTGTTACGACCCTTCAAATTTCAACGCCAACTGTTACACAACTTATTCCTCAGATTACCACTCATCAAATTGGGCCTAGAATCTAGTCAATTCCTCAAACCTCTATGGGGAAACCTAGTGAAATTACTATAGTCTACCTTTTACAGGTCAAAATTTTCAATTAAAACCCTTTATTGTTCAATCTGTTCAAGGGAAACCCTTTATAGGACCAACTATTCAGGGATAACCTTCAGTAGGTCAACCTTTTCAAGGTCAATTTTATCAAAGTCAACCATTTTAAGGGAAATTACAATATGGAAAAATGGGACAAAATCTTGTTTATTAGAGCCAACCATACCCTGGTTATACATATCAAATACTATCCCAACCTCCACTTGGTATGACTACTGTTGGATACCCTGGAGGTATAACAATTCCAAATTCTCAAGATATCCTAGGTTTTCGTGGATATCCTCCTTTGGGTACTAGGATTGTCCTTCAAGGTTATCAATTCGCTCAGAAATAACCTAACAAATGGTTACCATTCATTGCAAATTTAGATTTACCAGACTTGTCTCGGCTAATGAATGATCCAATTTACTATCTTCCTTTTTTGCCAACAATGCCTACTAAGTTTCTTAGCGACATTCCAAAGTTTGAAGGAAAATCAGGAGAAGATCTCTCGAAACATGTGATGAATTATCATTTGTGGTGTGCATCCAATTCTATAATCGATGATTCGATTCGTTTAATACTTTTTCAAATAACTTTGATCGGCTTAGCCACAAAGTGGTACATTGAGTTACCACAAGTCTCTTTCAACAATTTCAATGATTTAGCAACAACCTTCCTGACTCATTTTCAGTCACCAGTCCATTATGACAATGACATGAAACTTTTGACTTCACTTAAATAAATTACATCTACGTACATTTCAGATCACATACACGAACAACGACATAGACACTGCTTAGTCAAAGTTCTCGTTCCAGATCAAATTCTGGCTGAATGGTTCATCAAATCGTTACTTACAAAGATTACTAAAGATGTATCTAAAGGAGGAATTGTAATAAAAGAGAAAGTCGTTGCTCAAGCCCAGTATCTGGACCTTGTTTGTGACACAGTTCAGAAATTTGTATGAAAAAATTCTTGATTTACCATGCCCAGGTCAAATCATTGAAACACCTTATGGTTCTGAGTGTAATTGGTATAGTTAATATGTCAAAGAGGAAGAACAAATCATCTAAATCTACTTCTCCAATCATAACTCTACCAAATTCACCTAAAGGAGATCCTTCCCTAGAAACTTCTACCGAGATTCATGTTGTAGACTCATCTACAACCAAATCTAAATCATCCGGCAATAAGAAGAAATGCAAGGGTAAAAATAAACAAAACAGTTCTCCCAAAGAGTAAGAAGAAAAAACCGAACCATTAGAAAAAAAACAGAAACCTCGTTATCCTTGTGTTATCTATGACGAGGAACACTACACCAAAGAGTTCCCACATCGGGTCAAGGTATCTAGAATTGTTAAAGGTTCACCCACACCCGCTATCCTTAAAGATCCTATTCCATCAAAAGACAACAAAAAGATCGGATCTTCTTCCAATTCATCGGTCGATTATCCTGATGATGTCCCAGGTCATGGTTGCCATGTGATCTCAAGACTATGGATATATGAGTCCTGTAATTGGAAATGAAACATAATCATCCAATCAACCTCCAGTATTGACTCCTCCTATTTCCAAACCATTACACATCGAAAAAACTAATCCTGATTTAGTGATTAAATCTTTTGCCAAAGGTGTACGTTGAAAATTGGGTTTCAATCCACATGCGAGAGCCACTCAGAATTACAATATTGTTGAAGATTTGGCCATATACCCTTCAACAATGTCGGCCCTCGAGGTGATGCAATCTTGTCCAGCTCAGAGGAAATTATTGTTATCAACTATAGGAGCGATTGATCCTCAATATTTTAATATCATTTTTTTTTTTTTTTTTTTTTTTTATTTTTTTATTTTTTTTATCTCGAGAATTTTGTACCTAGACTCCCACACCAAACGGATTTTCAAATTCTGATTTTAGTAAAATCTAGGTGATTTTTTCACACAGTAATTAATGAGGGAGAATATACATGCATTATGTCCTTAGCTTGTTGGAAAACTCTTGGTTCTCCACCAATCAATCGATCACCTACGATTCTAAAAGCCTATGATGGAAGAGTTTTTCGCCCATTTGGAATACTCCAAGATCTTACTATAGAGGTAGAAGAAAAAATTGTAATGCTTGAGGTGGAATTTTTTGATGCCCCTCTTGATTACAACCTTCTTCTAGGTCAGAGTTGGTATTATGCTATGACTATTGTGGTTTCATTAGGCTTTCGAATGATCATGTTTCCTCATAAAGGAAAGATTGTTAAAATTGATTAGTTGTCTTACTTTGCTTCTAACCCTACCTCTACGGATAGTATCCAACATGTCAAAAAAATGATTATCCCTTATGAAGATGTTGGGGTAGGACTAGTTAAAGATTCTGCTCTTATGGGAACTTTCGCTATACCTCCTCCTAACGTACTTCAAACTATTTCCAATATCAATATGATTACATCAAGCACAATGCCATTTGATGAAACATGGAATGTGCCTTTAGAATCTGAATTGGACTTTTACAGTCACAAAATTACTTTAAGTCCATATGAATCAACATATGTAGTGGTACAATAACTTTTTGACATTTCATCAACTAATACTAATCAAATGAATGTGGTCAGTGAAGAGTCTTCTTCTTTATATAGCTCATCCATGACATCATTTTCTGATCCTTTTCAACAAATTTTTTCAACTGATGAAAATATCTGAGAAATATTGTCATTGGATGAATTACCATGGGATGATCTTCATCATTAGTATTATTTTTTACTTGACCTGATAGACTCAAAAATGAATTGTCATCCATCTTTTTGATTGATTTTGTCGAGGAAACTCAAAATCCTATGTCCATTCTTCATTCGGATCCTGAGACAAATTTAGGAAATATTTTCACAACAATTCCCATTGACATATCAATCAAATCGGGGATAAATAAAAACATTCATATAGGCACTTATTTCTCAATTGAAAAGATCAATCTGTACAAAGCCCTATTTCAGGAATTCCAAGACATTTTTTCCTGGTCTTATGAATAAATGCCAGGTATTGATCCTAAAATTGTGATTCACGAAATTAAGACATACCCAGATACTAAACCTATTAGATAGAGATAACCTCTGATAAATCTGCAAAAAGTTGCTACAATTAAACCTGAAGTTGAAAAATTACTCCATGCAGGATTTATTTATCCTATTCATTTGACAGATTGGGTATCTAATATAGTTCCAATAACCAATAAAGAAGGAACTATCAGAGTATGTGTCAATTATAGGGATATTAATAAGGCCTGTCCTAAATACAATTATCCTACCCCTTATATCAACAAAATTGTTGATGATTGTGCCGAAAATGAAATATTTTCGATTATGATGGATTTTTTGGTTACAATCAAATAAACATACTCCCTGCCGATCAACCCAAGACAACATTTATATGTCCGTGGGGAAAATTTTCATATTGTAAATTACCCTTTGGACTGAAAAATGTTGGCGCAACATTTCAAAGAGCTATGTCTTACGCATTTCACGAAATCAAACACATTGTGAAGCCCTACTTGGATGACTTACCTGCTCATTCTTTACGCAGACAAGATCATCCTACATATTTACGTACCATATTTATGTGATGTAGGCATTACAACATTCATTTGAATCCACACAAATGTGTATTTTGTGTACAATCGGGATGTTTACTTGGGTTCATTGTTTCAAAGGAAGGCATTCATGTCGACCTGTTGAAGGTTGATGCCATTATCAATTTACCTCCTCCTTCCACTCTTCACTAACTCTAGAGTTTGCAAGGGAAAGAAAATTTTCTACGTAGTTTTATCTTGAACTATGCGAAGTTAACTAAAGGTTTCACTCCAATATTAAAATAGGATGTTCCATTCATCTGGGATGAGCTTGACAATAAAGCTTTTGATGCACTCAAACACACGTTCACCCATGCACCGTTATTGCATCCGCCTGATCATCAACGAGATTACTTTTTGTATTTAGCTGCATTTTATTCCACGATTGGAATGGTTTTAGTTCAAGAGGTTGACTCGAACAATGAACATGTGATTTATTACCTAAGTCAGAATCTCACCCCAATAGAGATCAAGTATTCGCATGTGGAGAAATTGGCCTTCGCAGGCGTTTAAGTTGTCCAACGATTCCATCATTACATATTGTTACATAAAACCACAATGATATCTAATTTCAACCCTATGATGTAAATTTTGACGGAACAATTTCTCAGGGGAGAACATTATAAATGGATAGTTATCCTATAAGAGTTTTATTTGGAGTTAGAGAAATCCAAATCTAAGAAATCACTAGTTTTTGTTGACCTTATGTTTGATTTTCCCTATATTGAATTAGAAACAGTGGCATAGGACCATCATGCCAATGAATCTCTGTTTCTAATCACTAAATTAGATCCTTGGTATGGAGATATCATTATATATCTTTAAACCAAAACCTTTCAGCTAGACCTTTCACGATCTAATCGACGTAGAATACAACACCAATCTCAACAATACAATATTGTTGGCGACACTCTTTATCGTCATGGTGTCGATTCTATTTTTTGACATTGTATAAATCATGAAGAAGCCGAAAGGGTCTTAAATGACTACCATTTTGGAGCATGTGGTGGTCATATGTCTGAGTTTTCCAAAACCCAAAATATATTGTGCGTTGGCTATTTCTATGTGTCACTATTCAAATATTGTGTTCTTGCAGTTAGAAAATGCCATAATTGCCAAAATTTTTATCAAAATATGCGTGCACCTATAACTCCTCTTCACCCAATCATTGTTGTCGGTCATTTAATCAAAAGGGGCATCAATTTCATCACATGTAACGCTCAATCAGCTGGGGGGAATGGGTATATTATTCTCGTTGTAGATTACTTTACCAAATGGGCTAAGGTGATGCCTACATTCAAGGGTGATTGAAAAACTATAACTATTTTCATATTCAATCATGTGATTGCTAGGTTTGGTGTCCCTCAAGCTATCATTACGAACCATGGTAGCCACTTTCGAAACATTATGATGACTGAACTTTCCGCTTAACTTGGCCTACCCCATGATAATTATACACCATATTACCCACAAGCCAATGGCCAAGTTGAGGCTATCAACAAGGTTTTAACCAACATGATTAAATAGATTGTAGGAATTCATAAAAAAAATTGGCATACCATGCTTTTTTTGCATTGTGAGCATACCGTGCCTCTACAAAAACATCCACAGGGTTTACTCCTTTTCAACTTGTTTACAGTTTGGAAGCTGTGTTACCCATTGAATGTGAATTCATGTCGTTTAAATTAGCCATCGAGTTATTACCAGCTACCTCTAAAGAGGAAAAACACTTCTTATACCTAGCACATTTAGATGAGACTCGTCGCACCGCTGCATTAGCTTCTGAAGCTCATAAGAAACATGTTAAGGCTCAATATGATCAAAGTGTTAACCCTTGTATCTATTCGAAAAGTGACCTAGTTTTAGTATACGATCGAGCTCACGACAAACTGGGTGTTGGAAAATTAGAACCAATATGCCACGGTCCTTATATTGTTAAGCGTGTGCTTGTGGAAGGGGCCTATGAGTTAATTGATTATGATGACGTCTCTTTAGATAAGCCCAGAAATGGCCTTTATCTCAGGAGATATTATGCATGATTTTTGATGTGAAGATCTTTTTTTACATTAGTTAAATTTTAGAACAGTGTGCCTTAGATTAGCTATTTTTCTTGACGAGTTTTCGCTACTTTTGCTGCTTATCTTGATTACTCTTGATACTGCAAATTTTGACGTTCCTTCAGACTCACATGGGCTTTGCTAACGACGCCTGTTGTAGTACACAGAACATTTCTTCCGCTGCTTGGGTTATCTATTCACCCACCGATGAGTTAGTTTCTATCCATGGGACTTTCCTCATTCAAACAATGAACAATATTGCAGAATATAACACAGTCATAGAGCTATTATCTGATTCCAATTAATTTTGCATTCGATGTTTGATTGTTAGGTTAGATTTACAACTCATTGTATTGCATTTAAATGGTGTTTATGCTATCAGAAATCCATCTTTGTTAAGAATTTTTTTAAGGGTTCGTCTCTTGGAAAGAAAATTTGATTACATTGAATATTAACACATTTCAAGAAATTTAAACACATTGGATGATGCATTATCTAATCAAGTTTTAAATAGACATTTGCAGTGTTAAAAGTAAAACAAAACAATATTTAATCCATATTGAACAACATACTCAGAGATCGAAAATAGTAATATCATTAGGTCAAAATAGTTGTGTCTCAAAAATATATTAAATCATCTATGATCATAGGTTTCAAACACCTTATGATATAAAGATACTGATACACAAAACAAAATTCCAATCTAGATGGACCATCAGCTATCCATGATGATGATCATGGTAGCACAATATAACGTGCGCCACTTTATGCAGATATCACCTGAATGGACTTGGAACCCCAGTCATATGTCTTTGGAGCCTGAGAGGTAGCTCATCCGTCCCAGTCTCTAGGATGTCAATATTAAACCTCTCTAGGTTTTGTTCTAGGTATGCAAGGGCCTCTGCTGCATCGGTCAGTGGCTGAATTATCGCTATAGATTGTGCATCTCTTCTGTCAAAACGACGAAGCACCACTGGTCGTGTTGGGCCAACATATGAATTTTAATATTTTTATCAAGTATTGAATGATAAAAAAAAAATAAAAAATTAGCTAACTGAAAAAATGAAAATGAAATATTTTACTTGATGCATCCCACTATGTTCTCGGTGGGAGTGATGTGTCAGGGTCACCCATGAAATCTACCCCTGCATAAGGAAAATCCTCAATCATAAAGATTTGGCTCCCAAGCCATATAAAAAAATGATGAGTATATCGAACCACAATACCACCATCACCACCATGGCAAGCCATCGATGAAACGCACCGCAACATATGTGGTTCCCTTGGTCCCGTCGGTTCCACTGGTGACTGCTGAGGTTCCAGGAGTGGAATCCTCTCCAAAGAGAAAGATAAGAGAATGGCTCAATAGTCGAAGTTCTTGATCTCGTAAGTTGGCCTTTTATGTTGACCAAAACTCCTTCACACTAGTTGAAAATTGTTCCCTCAGAACACTCAACAATAGTCTGCATTTGTGCTTTGGTAGCCACATGTGGAGCTGCACTGTCACATGATCGGGTAACTGTAAAAGAAATTATATTAATTTCTATTCACTTGATGGTTTTGATGTCAATGTGACCATCCTTCAATTGTGAACCTTGGGTGCAATACTGCGCCATATAAGATGTAGTGGGCAGTCTCCCTGGTCATTTCCCAAATAAGGAAATACCTCCTCCTCTGCGGTGTAATCCAGTGAGGAAATAAATATCCTTTGTCTCGATCAAAAGCCTGTGATCCCCAGTGATGAAGCACTACTCCTAGACATTCCAGGCATTGACCAACCAGGTCATGAGTTTCACCTGCGCTTTCATTCCTTGTATTGCCCATAATTTATACAAACTGGACAATTATTCAACACACAAAGCATTGTTGGGTCACCCATGGCTTCATTATCATATAGGTCAGGATCTCTTTCTCTCCACTTTAACATGATTGCTTGCCTACAAATAATCATTTAGGAATATTATAAAACATTAGGGAGAATTTGAAGCAATTTTTATGGGTAGAAATGTAGTTTTGAAAACCCCACGATGCTTGCACAGTTTTTATTCACACAATGCATTTTTGCGTGTGAGTTATGTATAAAAACCATGGTAGCCCGATGACTTTTTATATTAAAAAATCATCGGGGTGTACGAGTTCTGCCATGAAAACCTGCACACCCCCGAGGGTGGATTCCAAAACCTTGTTTCCTCCTAAAAATGACCTAAAAACTTAAATTGAAAAGTTAAATGGATGAAAAGCAAGATAATGAAGAGATGAAATATCTGGAATTGATGGTTCTCGAAATGGTTGACTGGTTCTCGAAATCGGCTCGAAGGTTTATGGAAAAAATTCTTTTTGTGAGAAATTGTAAATATGGATTCCTACTGCATCAAATCTGAATTACTTCTCTTATTATTTTTCATAATTACTCCATTATAGTGAAATATCGAAGTAATTACTGAAGCAGTCTACACAAATAATGTTGTGGAATAAATCTAAGTGCTGAAACAAACTGAACAAAATACAATGAAAAACATCCACATTTGGCATAGTAATTTTTGGACTAAGTCCCCGAAAAAACCCAACTTGGGAAAACCAGTGCAGCATATTTGAGGGTTTTGTATTATTAAGCAGCATAATCTTGAGTACAACTAGAGTGCCAATATCCAGCTTACCCTTCAAAGAAAATCTCGGCAATAGAAGAAATATGAGATATACCTCACTCTATAAGTCCCTAGCTGATCCGGAACAACACTGGTGAAGCCCCTCTCTGCCTCTGCGTGATGCCTACACTAATACTGTGTATGCCTCCATGGGAAAGCTAAGAAACTGCAGTACCTCCCCCTCTGCAAAGATCAAGTTGATCTGGAACTGAGTTTTTTCCCTCCTGGCTCAGAAACCCCAGCTTCCAGCTATCTCCAGACTGAATCTAGAAGGCACTGCGTGACTTCTATGTGATCCCCTTCAAGGACTGCATCACCCCTCTAGACGACTACATTGCCTCTACTGCATCACTGTTTCCCCTCTCTCTGAAATGTACTCCTATTCCTCTTGACCAGTTACTACATCTACCCCTCTCTGGAATTGATCACTAGATTGAAATCACTTAGCCAACCTTGCCCTAGTGATTCGATCATGATCAAAAGTTGTGTCTCTCTCACAAGCTTGAAAATTCCAAATGCTCAACGTGTTTTCCATAGGCCCCTCACCCTCCTCCTTATAATATTTCGTTGACCCTTCAACAGCAAAGATTAAAACATAATTAAGGGATAATATTAACTGGGAGTTGATCCATGACTTTATCTAAAATATTCACACTTAGTTTAATTAAAACCATTTAATTAATCAGTCTCCCTAAGTTTAGAATTAGGAAAACATAAAAAAATGATTAATTAATTTAATTAAACCATCTCTAAGTGGAATTTTCCAAAATCCTTTCTGGGTATTATAATACATGTGTCTTAGCCTATATACAAAATTACAAGGCTAGAGCACATCCGATGTTACCATAAATCAACACTCCCTCTTAGCAAGGAAAGTGCTTTAGCAATACAACTCAATGTGCTGCTCTGGCTTTTGTAACATCTATTGCTGTGCTGTTGATGCTGCTCACCAATACTGTACAAATTTTGCAATTTTACTATTGTTGAATCTGCATGTCGCTGCAAACTGCTACTGTACTACAACTCCCTCTAAATTATGCAACCATGTTGTTGCACTCCGTGACCACTACTCTGCACTATGCTGCACCATTGTGCACTAAGTTGTTGCTACTCCATTGCTGCTGCTACTGCTAAAATGTTGTTGCTGCATGCACTGCTGCACCGTTGCTAATTACAACAGAAAAAAAAATCCGAAATTGGACAAGTAAAACTACATCTTGGATAATAAGACTATCTGCTGCTAAATTTTGCACTATCTCTCTAAATATGTTGCATTGCTACTGCTCTGCACTATGTGAGCACTGCACTACTCTGTGCTGCACCACTATGCACTGCGCTGTTATTGCTCAACTATTGTTGTTACAGCTCCTCTTCTGCGTTGATCAGGCTCTAGTATTGCTAGCCATTGCATTGTCTCTTCATCTTCCGCTACAACTATCCATCCTGCTACTATATTAAGTCTCCCATAGCTCGTATGTGATCCAAGAGTTCAAAAATACTCAAGGATCCTACCTCCCGTAGATTCTGGATCTACAACTCCAAGTCACCCCACTTCCCTCCTTTCAGAATATGAGCTAACATAGCACAATCAACTTCTGCCTCAATCTTGGCAGCTATGGCTTGAGGATCTTGCTTCTCCTCCTTATCCTTTTTCTTAAGAGGACATTTTGTGGCATATTTTCCTATTTCCCCACACCTAAAGAACTTTATCTTGGACAGATATTTATTCTTCTATCGTTGTTGCCCCTTTGATGCAAGGGTTGTGTTTTATTCCTCCTCCTTCTTAACTTTCGAACTGTTCTTGCCATCTTCAATACGGATTTTGAGGAGATCTCTCCTCAGCTCTTCTTGCTACAAGGCTGCCCACATCGCTTCCCATCCTGGGAGTTTTCCTCTGCCCAAAATGCTCTGGACAAAGACCTGATAGTCTTCTTAAAAAAATTTTAGAGTGAGCCTTACCAGCTTTGAGTTTCTAGGTGTTGACCCCATTGCTGACAGCTGGTCTCAGCTATCCTGAATTCAAGGTAGGAAAGAGTCAAAACGCTCTCCCTTATTTATCCTGGTGTTACACATCTTCTCCTCCAGATACATCTTCCACTGCATGGAAGATACTTGATATATCTTTTCCAACCCTACCCACATTTCTCTAGCAGTGTTCTTTGCAGCTATGTGGGGTGCAATGTGATCCTTTATGCCATCTAGGATCAATTGTTTGGCTCTTTCCATGTTCTTCTTAAAAGCTCTCAGATGTGCTACATTCAGAATCTCTACAAAAATGTTGTCAATGAGTGCCTTTAGATCATGCTCATCAAGGAGAAATTGAGTCCTTGAATTCTGAATGACATAGTTGGAGGCACCCTCCAACCTATCTTGGTCACACAATCTATTTTTGGCCATCTCCTCAACTGTCAACTTCTCCCACTAACCCTCTTCTCAGCTAGGCTTACACACTCCTTGAGGAGTAAGTCAATGCTTCTACTACTGTATGGGAAAATATGAGTCTCTTTGAGTAAGAGAAATCTCTGAGGTCAAGAAATCCCCAACTATTTTTTTCAGAAATTTTCTTACACTTATGCACCGACACTCACTACTGAGCAGTTATTGCATCCTTCAGCTACAGTGTCCTGCTACACTGCCTCTTTTGCAACTAAAAAATCTTACCCCTTTGTCAACTCTCTCAGAGGGATATTTCTCTACGTTGGATTTCCCTCTTGGCCTGGATTGCGTAATTACTGGGGCAGTCTACTATTGCTTACACAACACCCAATTTCTTCAGCACTGATCTTCTGGTTCTCTTTTGTTTCTCCTTCACTTCAGCTTGAATAAGCTCTGATACCATGTGAGAAATCCTAAATCTAGATTCCTACTGCAAAAATCTGAGTTACTTCTCCTATTATTTTTCATAATTATTCCATTATAGTGAAATATCAAAGTAATTACTAAAGAAGTCTACACAAATAATGTTTCGGAATAAATATAAGTGCTGAAACAAACTAAAAAAAATCCACATTTGGCACATTCATTTTTGGACTAAGTCCTTGGAAAAACCCAACTTGGGAAAACCGGTGCAACAAATCTGAGGGTTTTGTATTATTAAGCAGTAGAATCTTGAGTACAACTAGGGTTCCAATATCTGGCTCACCCTTCAAAGAAAATCTCGGCAACAAAAGAAATGTGAGATATACCTCACTCTGCAAGTCCTTATCTGATCTGGAAAAGCCCTGGTGAAGCCCCTCTCTGCCTCTATGTGATGCCTATGCTGCTACTACGTAATCCTGTGTGGGCAAGCTAAGGAACTATGTCACCTCCTCCTCTACAAAGATCAAGATGATTTGGAAAAGAGTTTTGGCCCTCCTTTCTCGGAAACCCCAGCTTTTAGCTATCTCTGGACTAAATCTAGAAGGCACTACGTCAGTTCTGTGTGATCCCCTTCAGGGATTGTGTCACCCCTCCAGATGACTGTGCTACCTCTATTGCATCATTGTTGCCTCTCTCTCTGAAATGTACTCCTATTCCTCCTTACCAGTTTCTTCATCTTCCCCTCTTTGGTACTAATCACTAGATCGAAATCACTTAGCCAAACCTACCCTAGTGATTCGATCTTGATCAAAAGTTGTGTCTCTCTCACAAGCTCGAAAATGCCAAATGCTCAATGTGTTTTCCATAGGCCCCTCACCCTCCTTCTTATAATCTTTCATTCATCCTTCAACGACCAAGATTAAAGCATAATCAAGGGCTAAGGTTAACTGGTAGTTGATCCATGACTTTATCTAGAAGATTCACACTTAGTTTAATTAATACCCTTTAATTAATCAGTTTCCCTAAGTTTAGACTTAGGAAAACATTAAAAAACAATTAATTAATTTAATTAAACCATCTCTAAGTGGAATTTTCCAAAATCCTTTCTGGGTATTATGGAATACATGTGTCTTAGCCTATATACAAAATTACAAGTCTAGATCACATCTGATGCTACCATTAATCAACACTTTTTTCTTTGCTCTGAAAATCGAAAGGTAAAAATGATTTGTTCTCACCACTTTTTATAGGTTTTAATGAATAAAATAATATTATTTTGTTTATTTTTACCTTTAGAAGTTAAATTTTGAATGTTTTTCAATGATTGAGAGAAGATTATTGTAATTTTTTTAATTTTTTTGTGCATAGAACAATTTATGATTGAAAATGAATCATTTTGACAATGAGTAGAATTTTATCACATTTTCGGGCTCTTAAAAAATACGAAAAAGTGAAACCCTAGAGTCCTCTTTTAAGCCTTTTTTAGACTCTCTAAACATGAAAATATCACTGAGCACTTGACTATTCGAACTCATTAAAATAAATGAACAATTTTCTATTCGGTATAAGTTTACCCCATTTCCGAACTCAACTAGACTATTTATGAAAAATGTATATGTTATCTAAGCATGGTCAACAAAGTTCTCTCCTACATTATTTTATCCTTTCTCAGGTTTGAGAGACTAAATTTATGAAAAGAACAATACAGAGTTTACTTATGTTTTTCTTCTGACTCCCTAAAACTAAAAAACACCGAGTTAATCCTCTGTTGGACTCATTAAAACTAAACAGTGAAGGACCTGTCGATTACAACAGGACCGAACCACTCCTTCTTAGGGTTCATTAAAAATACTGAGATGGACTCATCTGAAGGATGAGCTTCTATGACAAGAAAATGTTATCATCCTCGAGCTTGAAAAAAATAAAGAGGTACTTACCAATAATGGTGGGGGAAAAAGTGAGAAAAAGAATCCATATTTTATACATGTTTTTAAAAGTAGCTGTCACTGTTGAACATGACACTTTGTCACACTTGTGTTTGGGTTGGGTAATCCTTTTGTCTTACAGTTAATAAAACCTCATTGAAATTATTCAACCGGTTTTGGGTATTATCTTTAATTCAAATGTTTCCAAGTCATTTATAGTGTCGTTATGTATCCAAGAGAAAGTACAACTTCATAGTCACCATTCATTGCAAACATTTGTCTCCATTCACGTTGACCATCCCTGAGTTAATCATTAAAAAACATTTCTTCAAAAATTGACCTAATGGTTTCATTTCATAGGCCCTCCTTCGATAGATCACTTTCTATCGACATCAAATAATTATATAGAAAGTTGATTTAGAATCCTATCAATACCTTGGAATCTTCATGCCCTAATGGCAGGTTTCTCGCCTTCGACAATAGGTTTTCATCATTGAACTTTGATAGAATGATCTTATGAGTGTTCGACTGTAAATAATTCATTCACACTTCATAGATTGTACTGAATTAATTTGAGAGCCATTGTCATTATTGGTGGTTTTTCTCACACTTGTTAATGGTTTTCATTATTGACCGATAATCAAGTGGTTTTTGTTTGAAAATTTACCGAGAACATAAATATTTCACTGAGAGAAATAAACATAAAGAGCCCAGCAACAAATCATAAACATAAACACAATGTTTAACCGGGAAGACCCCAAGTCTGGGGAAAAACCCAACCAATGAAATCTCATTAAACATTGGCCAAAACCCTGGCCAATCCGGCCAAGTGAGCCTTCACCACTCACCTCCAGGCCTGCATTACAATGAAGTGTTCCCAACCTTTTTATAGGCTCCATTACATGCAATACCATGGGTCAAAAACCATGGGTGCACAAAACCATGTTCCCCAAAACCACTACTAGTTACCCTAGTCAACATTGACTCTACCCTGAGTCATGTTTACCTAACAATTCCCCCCTTAAACTTGACTTGGGGATTATTGACTAAATCCAGCCAAACCTGCTAGATGAGACAACCCCGCTCACTCTAGCTCTTCCCCCCTCAAATTTTTACCCAGGGTAATTGTTAACTTGACATCCCCCCTATCACCTAGGTCTAACCCAGACTTTACCAGTGATTACCCAGGGGTACGCATGCCATACTAGGTCTTACATCAGTATGCCCATTTACATGTAAAACATTAACTCCATTATAATAATTTTTTTTTGTTTCATTGTTGTTGTTCTTTGTATGACCATTCTACATTCATACATGATGTCCTCTCCAAAGAGGACATCATAGTTGTACATCAACATCATAGTTGTACATCAATGTCCATATAAAAAAAATCCATCTACTGGATTACATGGGTCACTAGCCTCTGTAACCGCCAGTCCTCTAGGAATTCTCTTCAGATACATGGTTCATCAATTTTTAATTAATTCACATGCAAATATCCTCTCTCATTTTAACGTTCTTCAAAACATTTGATTGACACATTCTGTCAAACACTTTGCTCTCCTAATCTAACTAATGGCTTGCTTTCTCAAGGATGCAGATAAATATAATTAATGAGGGTGGTCCCATTCCATTGTAGACATAGTTTTTTCCATCTCCAACATCATCATCAAAATCAATGCAGACAGTTCCAAACACTCAGATTCAACTTGACTGTGACAATGCCGAAGGTAATCTTTATGATCTGGACTCCAAATAATTTTTCTAGTCACTATTTAGATTCCGTGCAAAACAAGAATCTTTGTTTTTGTAAATCGAACAAATCCAAAAACTCCCTAGACCAGCTAAATTTTTGGGATCATTAGGCACTGAATTCGTCTAACTAATTCAAACAGTCGAAAACTCCGCCAAATTTGATCCGGGCTATGTTGAAATGGAGATTACCAACGATAAATCTTTCCCACCCTGCCTGCACAGGGCCCATTGCAACCACCGGGGAAATGGCCTTGTAAAATGCTCGTTTCCGCTTCCGCCGCAAACGCCGTTTAAGATATCGCCGATACCCCTCACTGCCACGATCTCGCTCTCCAATCCGGCGTAGAGGAGCCCTATGACGCCCAGTCGATTGCCGAAATTCATTCCCGTGTGGCTAGAGGCATTCAAGACCCTCTTCACTCTGAGCTTCATGGAATCTCCCGGCTCCCGGGCCTTCAAACGCTCGACCAGACCAACACTGGCACTAGAGACGGCTCCGATGAGGTACTCATAGCCCGTGTAATAGGTGATATTTTCACCGTGTCAACCCAATGGGGACTGGAATAACCCTATGAACACCTGATCCAGCCTGTAGACTACCATCCAGCACTCGATCCACTTTCTTCGATGCCTAATATTACATGCAACGTTCAACGCAGGTGGTAACCACTAGCTTATTCATTCTCTGACTATGGCGTAGTTTCCCATCTGAGCACTTCTAAAACCTTGTTCTTACTGCGCACAACTAAGAATTTTTCATTCTGAATAAATCCACACATATGGGCAGCTTCAAGTTCTGTGCATGCCAGATCTGACCAGTTCTAAATTTGGTTATGATCCATAACCACCATTTTCAATAATAATCATGCGAACAAACTATCATCAATTATTTCTTTGTCTACCAGGCCAAATAACCCTTGGCAAAAAAATTGTCCTTATGAATCCAAAAGACAACAACCTTCGGCTTCTCTTCACGCCTTGTCGTTGTTCTCCAGCAGGTCGTCTACTCCATTGCACAAGGCTTCTTCTCGGCCACAAAGGCATCCTTCTGAAGCCCAAATCTTGGACCATAGCTCTGATACCAGTTGTTAGGAATTTGCCGCAAACATAAAATATTTACCGAGAGAAATAATAAGCATGAAATAGAATCAGCAACAAAACATAAACATAAACACAAATGTTTAACCAAGAAAACCCCAAATTCGGGGAAAAACCCATCCTAATGAAATTTCATTAAACATTGGCCAAAACCCTTGCCAATCCGGCCAAGTGAGCCTTCACCGCTCACCTTCAGGCCTACATTACAATGAAGTATTCCCAGCCCTTTTATAGGCTCCATTACATGCAATACCATGGGCCAAAACCATGGGTGCACAAAACCATGTGCCCCAAAACCACTACTAGTTACCCTAGTCAACATTGACTCTACCCCGAGTCATGTTTACCTAACATTTTCTACCATGTTCGACTTCGAAACAATCAATCGCATGGATAGATTCATACTAGTTTCAAAAGAAGAAATCAAGACCCTAGACCTTGTCTCAACCATTCAGGCTACGAGGAGTTATGTATTCATGATATAGTAGACTTCTTTGTAACATATGGATGCACCCATACTGTGTCTATTTTTTGATGTAATACTAAATTCATATATGTACCATAATGTTTAGTTAGTTTTTCTCTGAGTATGGGAATGCCTACCTCAGCGATAATTATATATATTTTCATTGAATATTTCTTATAGGTTTTCGATTGGTGTCTCCAATCCAATCCTTGGAATGATAAAGCATTTCACTCCCTCAAAAAACTTTCTCATACTTCACAATTTAGGGGGAAATATGTTACATGTCATTTTGTCACCATGAAATTTGACTATCATTATGGATTTATCACCATCCATATCAATGCTTCCTTAGAAGTAAAAAACATTCATGTTCCTGATCCAAGTCATGGAAACTAGAAAAAATCTCTTTAAAACCTTTACAAAGTTACTTGTGCACTTTTTGTGACCATTTTCTCTGGATGCGCTGATACATTTTCTATTAGCTGCGGCGATCGCCGCTTTGTTCACCGATAAAAACTGTGCACCCTCGTAAAAGTAATTAAACACAAAAAAGTAACTTCTAGAAGCCTAGTTGGGTGAATATTCTCCCAACTGGAAGCCTCTAGAGTCGTGTCAGTTTGAGCTATATCCCTCCACTCATGGAGTTTGTCCCTTTGCTAAAGGAACCCTAATCCCTTCATTGGAGGATCTCATCCCTCTCTTGATGGATCTAGAACCTCCTCAATCTCTCTATAAATTGAGCTGAAGTTTTAGGTTTGAGGGTAGTTGGAATTTTGTAGATTCTAAGTTGGTAGATACTGAGCTATTAAGTTGGTATGACTTGATTGTACATTGAAGATCACACATTTTTACACAATACTTCATGTTAGTCATTCTAGAGAGGCATTAGGGGATTTTTGAGGTCTAAAATGGGCCTTATAAGGAAAATATAAAATAATAATGGAAATAGTAAAATAAGATTATATTACAACATCAAATTTTAGAGGGAAAAAAGAAAAAAAAAACTTTCAACTCGTATTTTCAACTTATCTCATTATGGGTTTACTCAAATTTCGAGCGGAATCACTTGTTTAATGAATAATTTGATTCCTCATCCAATGAGTACCCATGTTGCATACTTTCGATGGACTCTTCTACACAAAAATGAGAAATACATGAAAAATGTGTTTGTAATAACGTTTTTTCATGTATTTCTCATTTGTCATGTAGCAAGGTCCATCAAAAGTATGTAACATGGGTACTCTTTGGATGAGGAATTAAATTTTGCATCCAACGAGTACTCCCACTCGAAATTTGAGTAAAAACTTAGGGAGATAAGTTGAAAATTTGAGTTGAAAAAATAGTTTTATTATTTTATTATTTTTTAATCTTTTACTTTTTTACTCCAAAAATGGTGAATCATCCCCCATGGTTGACATCATCTTATTGAATCATATTGGTTCTTATAAAGTGTATTTTGGTTGTACATTTTTCTTAGGAGGCCCATTTTAGACCTCAAAATTCCCCTAATGAAGGCTTGTCAAAATAAGTAGCAAGATTGCGCATACATACGGGAGAAATATATACAACATCAAGGCTCAGGTTTTAAGATTGCTCTTTTTTATTATTGATAATACATATGGATCTCTTTTTCTCATTGTCTTGTTTCTGAATTCATTGAAATGATGTCAAGAATTAGTCTCCTTGATCACTAACTTGAATTGGTATATTTTATTATTATATACTGTAGGTGATTTTATCCTTTGCATTGTTTGTGATTTTAGGTTCTTCTCAGCATTGAAGGATTGTTTTGGAGCGAAAGGAAAAAGGCTACATCAAACGTTTCGTTGAAATGTAGGAGCATGACCTCCTCATTTCTAAGTTATAATAATATGAATGCTAATAGTTTAGAGAAAGAGGCATTCAAATGGTTGTTTGTTTCTAGTTACATGTTGGGGTACTAGGGAGATCACTCTTGTCCGCAAGAGGGATAAATCTAGAAAACAACAGCGCAACAGGAGATGGTGCAGAATCGAATTATTTTTATCAGGAGAGTAGCAGTATTAGAGCACACTCATTGATAAGAGCGAGTGTTGATTTTTGTAGCATCAAATGTGCTTTAGAGTTGATATTTTGTAGAGAGGATAAGACACATGTATTATCCAAGACCCAGAAATCGTTAGGGAAATTACACCTAGAGATGGCTTAATTAAAATAATTAATCAGTTTTTAATATTTCCTAAGTCGAAACTTAGGAAATATGATTAATTAAAAATCATTAATTAAGTCAGGTGTGAATCTTCTAAAAAAAGGCGTGGATCTAGTCTTAGTTAATATTATCTATCGATTAAGTTTTAATCATGGTTTTTTATGTATCAATGAGAGATTATAAGAATAACTCGATGGGAACTTGGAGAACATAGTTGGGAGATCGAATTCACTAGAAGATCGATTTCCTAAGTAACAACGCTGAGTTTCTGGAGAGAGAGTCAGTAAGCTCGTTGTAGTGATAGAGGGGCAGGGATAGTAAGGTGAGAGGAAGTTTTTCTATATCCAGTGAGTGCAAAGCAGAGAGGCAGCGTAGAGGCCATGGAGAGGAAGCACAAAGCTTCAGGAGGAGACTCAGGTTTTGCTGGGAGACAAAGTTGATTCATTTCCAAACACCAGAGTGAGAGACCGAAGGGACAAAAGGGTCAAGTGTCTAGACAGAAGTTGATCAGATAAAGAATGTGACGCAGTTCCTAGTTGTGTGACACAATACTGTGTAGGCTGACACGATGAATTCACAAAGGCAACACATAGTAGCTCATCCGGAGCTTGGATCAGTGTCGCATCACCAGTGGCAGAGTGAGAATTTTCTCACTAACTTATTGTCAGATTTACTCTGTATGGTTTTCTAGATTTAGAGAAACCATATACTTGTACTCAAAATTTACTATTGCATAATATGCAAACCCTCAGCTACTGCACCAGTTTTCCCAAGTTGGGTTTTTCCAGGGACTTAATCCATAAGTAACTGAGTTATTTGTGTGTGTGTTTCTATATTTCCCATGCTTTATTTATTTCCACTGTGTTAATTTTGTGAATGTTGCAACGTATTGATTTCGATATATATCGTAGAAAACAATAAATTTTTTTTTATAGTAATTTAGAAAATAGAATAATTATAATCAGTTGTTGCAGTAAGATTCCAAGTTGTGGATTTTTCACACAAAATCTTTCCAGCACACAAGCTTCTATCTGCATGAGGAATATATAACCTCCACTTGTTCTCCAACACCCACTAGAAGGGAGCTACAACCCACTAATCTCATTTACCGACTCCGACCAAAAGGATGTTATTACCCCCACAACGAGTTTACTAGCTACTACTGGAAGAAAACTTTGACTCCCTCACTGAAGGATCCAAATCTCAACACCTTTTGGATTTCATAATATTTCACACTAGATCGACCTATGTCAAGCATCCATCAAAACCTGTAGTCCACCTTTCATAAATTTTCAAAATTGACCCACATCCTACAATAAGATCCAACCAATTTGCCAAAACCAAACATTGATCAACTTAATAATTGAATACCAAGCCACTGAATAGCTAAATCACTAAAGAAATGTAAACCAAATGAGTCACTCAATCAATGCCAATATTTAATACCAATGTGCCAATCACTCAATCATTGAAAACAAATACTAAATACAAACACTAAAATTAATTGAATCACTACAACCAATATTGAAAATACCAGTTATTGAGTACCAAATATGAATACAACCATGCCAATCACTGGATCATTGAAGCAAGCCAATATACCAAGTTAAAATCAACTCAACAATACTTCCAATGCCACATTAAATAAGTTATAACATTGTCATGTAATTAACATAAGATAGTTTCCCATCACATCAACTGCAAGAAACCAAGACATCATATTCATTGTATCATTAGAATTCCAAGCCCCGCTCATCAATAGGAATTACCAATAGACTAAGCCACATAATCATGAAAAATCATTTTTGTCCAACACAATAAAATATTGTCATGTCATATAGCAAGCAGCCAAAATCCAAGATCTGTCAAGCATCAATTTTGTTCACATATGCTAACAAGATATCATTCACTATATCATCAAAGTGTTAAGCCCTCTTTAAATGTACAATAATATCCAATCAATATAATTACCAAAACCTCATAGATCCATGCAACATCTCACCATAAGGTGATCTCTATTTAGTTCCAAGACACACATCAATCATTATAAAACCATAAACAACTGGATTAGTCATTGTCAAGATGAAATACAACAACAACATATTTAACATTGATTCATTGTGAGATCATCTTTCAATCACATGAGACAAACATAAGTTCAATCAAAGATAAGTGAAGGAATCTAAGATCTCTGTAACAAAGATCATGTACTCTTTGGCATAATGAATCACATATCTCTACATACAACCTTCAATAGTTATGCAAAGACAAACTTTACATGTTATAGGCCTTTCTCTACATCCCAAATGTAGTGTCCCTTTTTTTTCCTAGTACGATTTTATGACACCTAATGAGGATGATTTTGATGGATTATGTATCATAATATATATGGTTGTGTGTATAAGACTGATTTTGGTTAAGTGTGGATTATTGACGTTCCTTTTTTTGGTATCCTAGTTTTGACTTTGGTTCTTGACATGAATGGCGATCTATGATTGTGACAAATAAGTCTATGGATTATCATCATTATGGAGAACATATGGTTGATTATAATTCTAATGATGATGCATAATTTGTATGATTATGTATTCTTAGCATTGTAATGAGAAGGATGTGGCAGGGAACTTTGTCACTTTCCAACAGGGATGCTCAAATCAAATATGGTTTTGGAATTCATTTATTCAAATCAAAATGGCTATTGAAGTCATGTTGATCAGGAGTTCATAAATTTTGCTCAAAATTCAAAGTTACGGGATTGGTTTGAAACTAGGATGGTTGCGTAGATCTCGTCTTCCTAATTCTGGTGCTGCAAATGGTTCGAAAAACCGATGTCGTATGAGGGAGATATCGCATTCTGATCAAAATCCCAAACATGTAAAATTTGCAATAGGGTTGACTGGGATGCCTAGTCAGCAGGGTGGATGTACAGTCAACAAAAAGGAATATTTTGAAGAATATTCCTTTTCTCCAGGCCAATCAATGGATGACAAGTGGCAACATTCTATTCGTTGAATGAGGTTGTACGTTTATGTTTTGGGCCAACCAGGGGTGACACGTGGCCATCCCTGAGACCGCTACGTGCCCCCCAAATGGAATGTTAAAATTTTCAGAGAAACCACATGACACAACTGCCCGAGCTGCACGTAGAACTTAACCTTATAAGTCTGCAGGTTTATTATATGGTTTAATACAATATGCATTGGGTGTTGGGGACCGCCGGCGGTCCCAACCCGCCGGCGGTCCCAACCCGCCAACAATCCTCGTGGGTGGTCACATGATAATAAAGATGTTACAACTGACATTTAACGTAACCGAAGTCTTTGTCGTTTCCACAAACCTTGTCACATGCCATGTTTAATGCTATCTTTGATGATTTCGCTAACCATGACTTCAACTCCGAGGTTTAAACTTATCCACCGAGGTTTATGTTTTGGTTTCGCCGACCTTCACAGTTAGGCCACGTGGTTTGGATTGGCATGTGGCCACCCAACCACTAACCATTTGTTTCTACGGTTAGTTTTGGAGGGAATTTTATAGCGTGCCTATTTTTGGGCGGATTCCACTATTTTGACTCTAGTTAAGTGGATTCCTCCACATTTAGTGGAGCTTTTCTAGTTGTAACTGGGCAAATGAGTAGGAGACATAATTTTCGCCCATTCAGGGTGAATGAAGAGTCATTCTTGACTAATTAGAGCATTATGGAGCCATTGGTGTAGAGAAAAAAACCATTAGAGGCCTACAACTACATGTATTTGAAAAATTTTGAGCATAATGAAAGATGGACATGTCATTGGGAGCTGGACTAGCAGATGTAGACCGGGAGGGGTGAACTGATTCATCATGCCTGCTGTGTAAATGTTATGTGGTGACTTATTTCTTTTTTTTACACTACTATTCAGTTCTATTTGTGCTTATTTCATTCTTATAATTCACTAAAATCATTTACAATTCATGGTTAAAATCCTCAATCCTTAAGCAAACTAATGAGACAAGTATGCACATGTTTATAAATTGAAAAGACACTTAGCACAGAAAAACTAATACATTCCTTTTAGATCAGTTTAGTATCAGAGCTAGAGTTTATTCTCTGGTGTTTTTTTTTGCAAATAATTTTTGAAATGTTTTCAAGTTTTTATATGCTTACTAGGCTCAAGCTCAAAAGAGGAGAAGGAAAATTGGTGGGAGCAGAATGGTCTCAAGAAGAGCCAAAGCAAAGGAGAGAAATATTGCCAAAATCCCCACCACCTAGTTCACCTCCTAAGGAAGCAGAAGCTACATTAAGCATGTACCATGAAGAAGTTGATCCCAAAGTGGAAGAAAGAGTGTTCAGGAAATAATTCATTGACATGATTGATATGGTTAGAATCCTTTATCAAGAAATGAATGAGAGACTAGAAGGAGAAGGATCCAAACTTCACAAGGAAGGACAGGAATATTTAGGAGGTCACAATGATGAAGATAAGTCAAAGAATGGCAATGGAGGAAATGGAGGAAATAGAGAGCCATCATCCTCACCCTCATCATCATCATCCTCTACTTCATCTTCAGTACATCAGCCACACAAGTCAAAGAACACTGTTAAAAGTATTTTTTTAAAACTTGATGTTAAGTTTGAATTGCCAATGTTTAATGGTGAAGTCAATACATAAAATCTTGATAATTGGATTAGGAGATTGGAGGGCTATTTGAGAATCTAGAACCTTCAAGATGATGATACCAAAATCCAATTAGCTTCATTGAGAATGGAAGGTGCAACACTTGCTTGGTGGGAAGCCAAGACAAAGGAGGAGATCAAGAATCATGGTAAGATTATTTAATCATGGTCAGATTTCATTACTGCAATAAAACAATAGCTTTATCCATTAGTTCATATGCAGAAATCCATAATGAACTGACAAAACTTTAGGCAATTGAGGAGACAAAATGTGCAAGAATACACCCAAGAATTTAGGATAAGAGCTCTCTTATTAGGGGTAGATTTGTAGAGACAAGATAATTTTCTCAAGTATATAGGAGGCTTACATAGCTACCTAAAACATACTATTCTCATGGTTAACCCCACAAGTCTAGATGAAGTATGTGTTTAGGCCACACATCTAGAAGCTAGAAGGAAGAACATTTCTGAAGAGGGTAGAAAGAAACATTTTAAGGGTAAAAACAAAGAGAAGACCTCAAAAGGTAAAAGAAAAAAGAATGCATCTGTTAAGAAAGAGGGAGAAAAATTGGTTTGTAAACATTTTTCAAAAGAAGGCCATGATGAAATTCATTGTTGGAAATTACATCTTGAAATGAGACCAAGAAATACAATAACAAAGGGAACAAAAAACTACAGCTACAACTCAACATGATTTAGGAGATGATTCAGGTGATGAATCTAAGATTACAGCCATGGGATTGAAGAACATGAAGGGAAAATAAATTGAAACTAAACCCAATACTAGTACATCAAACTGTCACATACATGCTCCAAATGAAGAAGAAAGAATTGAACTGTTTCATGTGAGAGTCATATCCAAGCATACCAAGATTGATACATTGTTTGACAATGGGTCACAAGAAAAATTAATCTCTGAAAAATTGGTCAAGAGACTTAACCTTGAGACCATACCACATCCAAAACCATATCCATTAGGTTGTATTTGTAAGGATGCAAATTTACAGGTTTAAAAGAAATGCATATTGCGGTTTGCAATCATTGCACATTTTGTTGACACAATTGAATTAGATATGGTTCTGCTTGACATAACATGTATTTTGTTCGAGAGTCCTTAATTGTATGACAGGAAAGCGATATTCCATTGCCATGAGAACAAATATCATTTATTCAAATATGGAAAGGAGTACATTGTTAGAGCACATCACAGGAAGACAATATTGCTATGGTAAATGTTGGACAGGTAGAGAGGCTGGTAAATTTAAGTAAGAATTTTGTTCTTCTATTGATTAAGCCTAAATATGATGTTAATCATGAATCATTTGAGGGATGTGATCCTCAGTTGAAATCATATTTATATAATGTTGTTGATGCACATCATGAGATGTTTCAGGAGCCAACAAGATTGCCTCCAAAAAGAGAGATTCAACATGAGATTCAGTTGCAGCAAGATTGTCCTCTTCCAAACATTGGTATGTATTGCATGTTGATAATGGAGAATGTTGAAATAAAAAGGCAAATCAAAGAGATGTTGGACAAAGGAATCATAAGGCCAAGAACTTCACCATGTGGTTCACCCATAGTCTTGATACCAAAGAAAGATGGGACTTGGCGCATGTGTGTAGACTTCAGAGCTTTGAACAAGATTACAGTAAAGAATCATTACCCACTCCCAAGGATAGATAATTTGCTTGATCAGCTGAAAGAAGCAAAGTTTTTCACTAAGTTAGATTTACGAAGTGGATATTATCAAGTAATAATTGCATAAAGTGATATATGGAAAACTGTATTCAAAACTAAACAAGGACTCTTTGAGTGGTTAGTTATGCCATTTGGTTTATGTAATGCACCAAAAACTTTCATGCGTGTTATGGATAGTGTTTTGCGTCCATTACTTGATGAATTTGTGATTGTGTACTTATATGAAATGTTGATTTTCAGCAAAACAAGAGAAGATCATGTCTTGCACGTGAATAGAGTGCTTGATATTTTGAAGAAAGAGAAATTGTTTCTTAAGATGTCAACGTGTGAGTTTGGAAAGACCTCTTGGGTTTATTTGGGACATATTGTAGGAGGAGGAGAGTTGAGAATTTATCCTTATAAAGTGGAAGCCATTATGAATTGGCCCACACCCAAAACAGTAACTGAAGTAAGAATTTTCTTAGGTGCAACTCAATATTGGAGAAAGTTTATTTCTAGCTTTTCGTCCATCGCAGCTCTTATGCATGTAGTGACAAGTGTGAAGAAAGGCTTCCAATGGGGAGGAAAACAACAACAATCTTTAGAAGCTTTAAAATACAATATCGATTTAGCTCCAGTACTTGCATTACCAAATTTCAGACAACCATTTGAGATTCAAACTGATGCTAGTTATTATGCCATGGGCACAATACTTTTGCAGCATGGTAAGCCTATCACTTTTCATTTTGAAACATTTAATCGTGCTGTGACAAATTATCCTACATATGACAAAGAACTATATGAGTTGGTACAAAGTTTCAAGAAGTGGAAACACTACTTGATGGGTAAAGAGTATTGTACATACCGATCACCAACCATTACAGTACTTGTAGTCACAAACAAAATTGTAGCAATGAAGACATTTCTGGTGGATGGGATTTCTTCAATAGTTTCACTTGGTTATAAGGTACAAGAGAGGTATTTTCAATCAAATTGTTGATATTCTTTCAAGACCAATCATTATTGCATCTACTTTACTAAAAAATGATTCTATTGTACATGAGAGTTACATAGAACAATATGCACATGACGTTGATTTTCAAGATGTGTATGCTAGTTTGAGTGAAGGGAATCAAGTTGAAGAAAAATATTATCACATGCATAATAATTTGTTGTTTCATTTGGGCAAGTTGTGTATAACACAAGGGGAGAGGCTAAGTGTCATGAGAGAATCTCATTCATCTCTTATTGTTGGACACTTTTGGGTAAGCAAAACAGTGGTGCATCTATAGAGGTATTGCTATTGGCCTCACATGATAGATAGTGTGTCACATTTTATAAGAGGTTGTTCTATGTGTGTAACAAGTAAGCCTAGTAATAGGAAGCTTGGGTTGTACAGGCCATTGCCGGTACCATCAAGGCCATGGGAGAGTGTCTCCATGGACTTTGTTGGAGGTCTACCTATGTCAAGAAAATAACATGACTATATTTATGTAGTTGTGGATAGATTCAGTAAAATGTGTATACATATGCCATGTAAGAAAACCATTACTGCTAAACAAACTGTTGAACTTTATTTTCAACATGTTTGGGTTCATTTTGGATTGCCAAATTATATTTTTAATGACAGGGATTCCAGGTTCATTGGGAATTTTTGGTCCAATATATGGAGTATGATGGACACAAAGTTGAAAAAGAGTATCGCTTTTCATCTGCAAACTGATGGACAAACCGAGGTGGTGAATATAACTGTTGTGCATCTATTGAGAGGATATTGCATAAAACATCTTAAGTTGTGGGATGAGTAATTGCATTATATTCGGCATGCTTACAATCGAGCAAAGCACTCTTCAACTCAAACATCATCTTTTGAAGTATGCTTTGGTTATTTTCCAAAATCACCATTAGAATTCATATTTGGGAAGGATGTTGCAATTGATGGCCATAGTGATATTGACAAGGCTCGAAAGTTCATTGAGAAAATTCATATTATACATCAACAAGTTCAAGAACTGCTTGAGAAAATTCAAATCAAATACAAAGAGTGGCATGAAAAAATTAGATTTGATCACAAGTTTCAAGAGGGAGTTGAGGTAGGGTTGCACATTAGCAAATAAAGGATGCAAGGGGATGGTAAAAAGCTCAAACACATTCGCTATGGTCCATTCAAGATCATAAAGCAAGTTGGTAATAATGCATTTCAGCTCGACCTGCCTTCATATATGAAAATGTATTCAGTTGTTAATGTTGAAAACTTACATTTGTATGAGCCACCTTTGATCGATGATCAAGGAAGTGATGTTCAAATGCCTTCTATTGAGTATTTCTTGCCGGAATTTTTGGATGAGCTCAAGGAAAATACAATTCTTGACAGGAGGACAAGAGCATCTAAGAGGGGAAGTGTTGACTACCTTCAAGTTTGGATCAAAGGAAATAAGCCAAGCAAGGCAAAGTGGATGGAGTTTGGAAAGGTGAGGGAGTTGTACCCTCATCTACTGAACAGGTAATCAAGTCTTTTGGGGTCCAAAAGCTTCCCAATGGGGAGGAGTGATCAGGAGTTCATAAATTTTGATCAAAATTCAAAGTTATAAGATTGGGTTGAAACCAGGATGGTTGCGTAGATCTCATCTTCCTGATTCTGGTGTCATGAATGGTTCAAAATACCGATGTCGTATGAGGGAGATATCTCATTCTGATCGAAATCCCAAACAGGTAAAATTTGCAACAGGGTTGACTGGGATGCCCAGTCAGCAGGGTGGATGTACAGTTTGGAAAAAGGAATATTCTAAAGAATATTCCTTTTCTTTGGGCCAATCAATGGATGAAAAGTAGCACCATTCTATTCATTCAATGAGGTTGTGTTGGGGCCCTTGTTTTGAATTTTTAATAAGGAACAAATTTTGGGTTGCGGATCGACAAATGGCAGGCGCAACAATGGTAGGTAGCGGAGCTGCCGAGGTTTCGGAAGAATAGGAGAGAGCTGATGAGGCTGACACAGATAATGAATAGAAGATACGACAGAGAACAGATAGTGGAACTCATAGGAAACAGAAAGAAGCCGAAAGCAGCTGAAGAAGAACACAAGAGAAACTAGTAGTTGCGATGGAGGGTGAATAAATAGGCCGTCACCCAGTCGAAAAGGAGATCAAGCATGGATGTAGAGGGATTGAAGAGGATCGAGCAGACGCTGCAGAAGATCTCTATTATTAGTATGACATACTTGTAGTTCATAGGCTTCTATTGATCTATCATGGCTATATTATCTATCTCTCTGTCCTGTGGGACATCTGTAATAGAAATGTAAGCTCTTCCTATTGAGCGATGTAACTGTGGATCCAGCTAAAGGTTATTAATATACTTGAAGGTTGTTGTCTTGTTATATGAGTTATATGCATGCATGATGTCTGTGGTACCTTAAAATTTTATTTTCTTAGTATCTGCATAATATTCTGGGAAGATCTTCTATGTATGATGTTATGTATGAAAATGATTCTATGTTAGCTTCGAGTTGCGGATCCATCCGCCACTACCGTAGAAATTAGCTGAATAAATCACTTATTCAATGAAGATTAACCCGATCATACATCAATTTCGAATTGCATGCATAACACATAACCTTCTTCTACAATTAATTGTCACATGCGGAAAGAATAGAAGCGATCGCACATCAAATCATCACACACATTAACACAATATGTATGGGGAAAGCTTATAGCTGAAAACCCCGCAGCTATAGTATATTATAAATGGAGAGAACATGCAGCAAATACATAGTACAAACTTCTCACAAGTACTCAGTACTATCTCCCAAAGCTACACAAAAACTAGCTTGGTTTTGAACAAATCACAGGTTCAAAACACACCCACTACTTCTCTGCCTCTATTGCGCAATCAAGGCTGGTCTAAATAGAGATCCAAGGTTCGAATCTCCTTGGCTTCACTGCGCAATTGTCATTGGTAATTTCCTCCAAGTGTTATGCAAATCCCATGCAAAACTGATCCTCCAACTGATAGCTATACTCACCCTTTCATCTACCTCTTTCACTGGTCTCCACTGAACTGTCCATGCACTGAGTTAAACCGATGTGTTCTTTAGTTGAATAATGAGTTAATAATTAGTGAATTAAATAATATTTAATTCACACAACTCATCTCTAGTGTATTAGCCAGTTAAACTAAATACAACTAGTTCAACTAGTTAACCAGAACACCACCTCCATTAACTCCTCAATCAACTCCACCAAAACTCTGCCACATGAGTCTAACTGAATTCTAACATGCAATAGCTCACTTAACTCATAGGAAATTCGAATTTCCTTATGTCAGCTGCATGCCCCACCTACGGGGGTCAAACTGAAGTGCTCCAAGAGAGTAAACTGTTGTTTATAGTCTAAATATTATTAAGGGTAAATAATATTTGACTTCCATATTTTTAGGAGACACAGTCTAAAAATAGCCTGGGTCCTAAAAATAAGGGTCTCATCTATTTTTACTGACATGTCGCATACTTCAAGAATCTCCAACTGGAATTCCCAAATTATGCTCCGTATGTCTAAAAATAGACATAGTCTAAAAATAGACTTTTCGACAAAAAATCACATGTGTGGTCCCCACCTAGTTTAGGTGATCACTTTCCAACTAGGATCAGGAAAGATGTTTTAGGAGGCCTCCTTCACTGTTTCTTGTTGCCATTTTCAACACTACCAATCTTGTTCCCCTTCTGCATGTGGTCGTGGCACGCCTCGGGTGAGACTCTTTGCTCTTCAGAGTAGGGTGAAAATGCCGGCGTGGTTCTAGACTACAGTGGACTCCTTTGTTGGCCCCAATCCCCGAACCTGGGTCTTGCCTGCGAGACCTGTTTCCTCGCCAACAAATGGTTCCGTTGCCGGGACCCTAAACTTCATTAGGGGAACTAAATCATGGCATCAAGGATCTTCGAAGGAGAAATACGGAGATGGTGGGATAACCACCTAGACCAGTTTATAGCTCAGCAAGCGGAGCTAATGAATCAAAAAGAGAAGGTGCTCAAGGATCTAGTCATTTTCTCGGATTCTGCCAGTGATACCTACGAGATCCTCTGGGGAAAATTCCCTAGCGACCTCTATAATTGGTTGCGGAGGTTGCAGACCAAGGTGACTAAGGACAAATTGCGGAATATCAACCGCAAGTGGGTGCACGGAGATCTGGTGGCCCTACATCGGCTGGATACTGAGTTGACCCGCGCTGTGGATTTTTGGGTAGAGTCTACCTTGGACGGGTATATTGTGGAGTTTGCAGCAGAGTGCTACCAGTCCTTCTCCAGAGCCGAGGCTATATTCCGATCCGGACTAAGAGAGAAGCTGCTTAAGGAAATTCCATTGTGGATTAAGGCCCTGATGGTGGACGAAGGGCTGATGGAATTCCAGAAATCGGGCATGGAAGCATAAACCTCCAGTGCTGGGGGAAGGGCCTGAGGGAGGAATACTACGTGAAATGTGAAGCGGGGGAGTGGGGGAATGGATGCTGAGACCGCAAGGAGGTTGAGGGAGCGACGTGCACATTGGAGTGCGCAGATCGCCGACAGGTGGCGAGAAAGGGTGATGCGGGAGTTGAAACAGCGAGGGAGTAGTCGGAAGGATAAAGAGGAGGCGCCTCAGAGGATAGTGGATATGGAAGGCCAGGTGGGTCCCCAGGAGATGGGAGGGACCATGGTGGGAGTACGGCGGGTGCATGGGAGCCCAGCCAGGAGGAAGAGGGAGATGATGTCTGATGAAGGAGATGCAGATGTGCGGCCCGAAGAAGGTTCCGATGGCGAGTGGTACGTCGCGATGCAGCGGTTATTCCAAGAAAGGACGACATTCATATCTCCAGGTATTCCTACATCCCAAAGTTTGAATGGCAAGGATCCCTACCTTCCCCTGGTACTCTATAAACCTTTAAGTGATATTTTCGTTAATTTAAACGAGTTGAGTCGATTGCATAGCAGTCCATTGTCAGCAGCGACGCATGCTAATAGCAGCATTACTGGTAGTATAGCAATTACTAGTGGCATAATTACGCAACCAGGACCCGGAGGGTTCATTCTAGTCACACCTTCGCAAGTGAATATGGCGGGGTCATTCACTCGGTACCTAGAATTTTCTGGGCGGGGTAATGACGATGTGGAACAACACTGGTACCTCTGTGAAGCCATATGGAGGGCTCGGCAGATGCCAGATGCAGGAAAGCTAATAGAATTCCAAACCACGCGGGAAGGCGTTGTCTTTGTGGACACCGTAAAATTGAATTTTGAATCCAACAATTATGGACATCTAAGCAGATTTTTCAGGAGGTTGCAAACACTAATGACGGACCAGCAAGGTATGTCTGAAATATGGTATATGTGAGAAGGAGAAATTGCATAGGAGGGCGAGGCGCGAGGATTCAAGAATGCGATCGGGAAACTTAGCTGCCATCAGCGAACGCCGGAGGACTGGTTCATCAAGGCTCTGCTTCCCTTGACACGAACCCCCCTCACTCAACAAAATATTGACAACTTGTAGGATGCTTTGGAATAGGCTATGAAGATAGAGGCGATGGCGGGATACCCTCAGGAATATAGGGGAGGGTCGGCCCTGCAAGACCCATCCCTACTGGGACTACAACATCAGATTGCCAATATGACCGAAAAAATTAAGGAGATGCAGCCTATAAGACCAGCCAGGTCGAATGTCTGGTGCACACACTGACTAGTAGAAGGGCACGTGGCAACTGAGTGTCCTCAGTTGCGAAGCCCGGGAGTGGGGCCCTCAGTAGCAGCAGTACAAGGGACTCCACCTATCGGGGGAGGCGCACTGATAAAACCGCAAGGGGTCTATCCGCCGCAATAACCGTATGTAGGGTTCCCACATCAACCAACCCAAGCCACAACATAGTATTGTGAAATTTTCTGAAAGGTGGGTCATCAACCTCAGATGTGTCCAATTTTGCAGAATTAATCCAATGTTTCGAACAATGTATACTGTGAGTCCTGTGCTTCCACGACTCACAACACCGAACAGTGCAGAGCTCTAGATGCATTAGCGGACGGAGTGGACTGACCCACTCCTACGGGGTGGACAGAGCCAGAGGTAAGAGAAGAGCGAGTATGCGGGGCGCACGGAGGACGAGGTCACTAAAATCCTACAAGCTGTAGGTGGGGAGGGTCATGTGGCCCGTGAATGCCCCCTACCTAGAAGACCGTGGTGTTCCCAGTGCCGCGTGAACACCCACACGACAGAGGACTGCCCTGAACTTATCAAGAAGTGGGAGGAACAAGCAAGGCAGAGAGGCAAAAATCTGGTAAACGTAGAACCTTGAGGGACAGTGACTCTGACCATGCAAAACGTAGCCATAGTGACGCGAGGAGGAAAGAAAACGGGAGAGGGCGCTCGTGAAAAGGAGCTGATACGGGTGATCAGGCCCGCATCCCCGAAACAACTAATCAAGCCGGAAATGCAGAAGAAATATTTCCAGGAGGCGGTAGATATTTTTTCCTAGCTGGGGGGAGACAAAGGTATTGAGGTACCTATGAAGAACAATACTAGAGAATAGAGCACTATGGGGGCTCTAATTTAGGAATGGTTCCACCTATTCCTCAAAATTGTTAACAATGCTTCGATGTGGGAACAGCTCAAGCATACCCTGGAGGATGTATTGTAGGGGAACCCAGGAATGAGGGAATCCTCGAACACAACACCCTAGTATGTACAGTGGGTCAAGCGGAACAAAAGAATAATGGGAAAAGAATTCCAGTTAAACATGTAGGTTGCGGGATTTCAAATTAGAGACACCATGCTCGACTTGGGCTCTGATGTCAATATCCTGCCTTGGAATATGTGGGAAGCTCTAGGGCGGCCACAGCTGACTTACTCGCCAATCCATCTCAGGATGGCGAACCAGTACTGCATTGTGCCGATCGGCAGACTCGAAGATGTCGAGGTCGACATTGCAAGGGTAAAGACTTCCATGGATTTTGAAGTAATAGATATTATGGGAGACAAAGATCCCTACCCTGCATTGCTAGGAATCGACTAAGCTTTTGAAAACTATGCCATCATCGATCTCAAGAAGGAGCTGATGATTTTTGAAGATGGAGAGGTCCGAGTCACTCAACCTCTCGACCCGTATCAAGGTCCAAGATATACAGAAACTGTGGATAAAAGGGAGGATTCTTAGATATTGGACAACCTCTATCGGATGATAGCAGGGAAGCGGGAGGATTATATTAACCCGATAGCAACCGGCTCCGTAAGCTGGCGAAGTGTCCATAGCTCGGAGCTGGGGTCGGAACTAGCTTGGGAGGACTGACAGCAAGGTGGGTATGAGACCAGAACAAGGATATGTGCCAATATTGCCAAAGTCCATTGGATTGGAGTTGAGATAAGGGATTACCCCACCTTGTCCAACATGCAAGCAGTAAATAGCTTCATTGCAAAGGTAGAAGACAAGGTACCAGAGGAAAATAGGATACCACTCTTGGACATAGCACTACAGTCCACATCAGCCAGGTGGTAAAAATCACTACAACTCCCTGTCGCGGTGGAGTTGTGTGGCGGAGGCTTTGAGGGCACGGTTCAAGGAAGACAAAGGACCTCAAAGCAAGCAAAGGTACCAAGGAACTTCTGATCTAAGAGACCACCTGAATGCCTGTCAAGAGCAGTGGCAAAGTGTAGGGTACCCGGGGGAGCTGTGGGTACATCTGTTTTTCCACTCCTTGGATACCATCCCACATGCCTGGTACTTAGAAGAAGAGAGAAAGAGAGGGACCAGTTCTTGGTAGGAGGTTGCAAACAAATTTTTTCAGTGCTTTTCATTTGAGGGGAAGACAGAGCTAGTGTCCCAAGCATTATAGGCCATAAAAGGGGCACTATTTTTTCCCGATCCGGGCACCAACGGGAGGCCATTAGTACTAAATCCTAAAGGTAGACATAAGTTGGCTTGCCAACGGATCGATAGCGAGCCACACGATGACAGTTTGGAGGACCTGAGGCACCTATACTTTGAAGAGACAGAAGGAGAGCGGAACATTAAAGAAGAGCCTACCACTGAAGGAGTCCATCTACTTTCGCTGAAGACAAAGAAACTAAACATCAGCATGGAGGAAAAACCCAAACTGGCTATAGTTGGGGACTACTGGGACGAGGAGACGACAAAGGAAATTTTCAGTCTCCTCCAGGAATACGAAGACCTATTCCCTTCATCAGTCACGGATTTAAAAGGCATCAAAGGGGACCTCGGAGAAATGAGAATTGTGCTAAAACCGGACGCCAGGCCAATGAAGCATCAACCTTACGAGCTGAACCCGCGAATCAAGGAGAAAGTTAAGCTAGAGATCGACAAAATGCTGAAGGCGGGTCTAATCTTCCCTATGGAAGAAGCAGAGTGGGTGAGTCCCATCGTCATTCAAAATAAGAAGAACAAGTCAGAAATCCGCGTCTGTGTGTATTACCAAAGTTTGAACAACGCCTACATATGACCCATTTCCTACCCCATTTAGCGATGAAGTATTGGATAATGTTGCTGGAAATGAGGCCTACTCCTTCACTGATGGGTTCTCAGGATACCATCAGGTGCACATCATGGAAGAGGACAAGAAGAAAACGAAGTTCACCACCGAGTGGGGGTCTTCTGCATATCACGTGATGTTGTTCAGGTTGAAGAATGCCCCTGCTGTGTTTTCCAGGATTGTCATAGCTGCTTTCCAGGAATACATTCATAAGTTCTTGGAAGTCTACATGGAATATTGGACCGTCTACAGTTTGTTGAAAGACCACGCCACCTTGCTACGCATAATGTTTGATCGGAGTCGACAATTGAAAATTTCCTTGAACCTGAAGAAATGCATCTTTGCGGTTCCATTCGGAACGCTCCTAGGACATGTGGTGTGCAGGCAAGGGGTCTGCGTCGACCCCGCCAAGGTAGCAGTGATCATTCACATGGAAGCCCCGGAAACGGTGAAGCAATTTGAGGTCACTGCTGGGGCACACGAGTTATTACAGATGGTTCATCAGGAACTATGCGAAGATAACTGCTTCTTTGAAAAATTTACTATGGAAGTCAGAGATGTTCCAGTGGACGGATGACTGCAAGTTAGCCCTTGACACTCTAAAGGAGAAGCTGGCAACGACGCCCATTCTGGTCCATCCAGATTGGGATAAGTAGTTCCATGTGCATATCGATGCTTCCGGTATTGCACTTGGGGCTATCTTGGCGCAACCAAGGGAGATGACAGTTGACCACCCAGTCTACTTTGCCAGCCGCAAACTGTCTAATGTGGAGCGGAATTACACCACCATGGAGAGGGAGGCCCTCGCAATGGTGTACTCACTCCAGAAGTTTTGCCATTATCTCCTAGGTGGTAAGTTTAAGTTCTTCACTGATCACTCCGCATTGAAATACCTAGTCAATAATCCCGTTTTGGAAGGACGGATATGCCGATGGCTCCTATTCTTTCATGAATTCACCTTCGAAGTGATTGTCAAGCCCGGGAGTTTGAATGTCAGGCCCGATCATTTATCCAGGTTGGAGACGGGTGAGAACTAGGGCTCTCTAGATGATCAGTTGCCTGATGCTGATCTTTTCCAAGTAGAATCCATACCAGATTATTTGGCCGACATCGCAAATTACCTAACCAAGAGACAGTGTCCTCAGCACTATACCTGACCCAAAAATGGCACCTGGTCATCCGCGCCGCTGAATACCAACTGATTGCAGGGAAGTTGTATAAATTGGGCCTTGATGAGATTCTGCGAAGGTGTGTCCTCGACCATGAACATGAAGTCGTGCTGTGGAAGTTCCATAGCGGCATCGCGGGAGGACATGTGGGGGCGAAACCCACCACCAGGAAAGTGCTAATAGCTAGACTATGGTGGCTGACGGTCCATGTAGATAGTAAATCATTTGTCAAGAAATGTGATGTTTGTCAGAGAACAGGGAGGCCCTCTCATAGAGACGAGCTACCACTACACCCAGTGAATGTGTTGCAACCATTCGGGAAGTGGGTTGTTGACTTCGTAGGCCCCATAGCCCCTGTAGCTAGGCCTTGGTACATCATCACCACCACGGACTACCTCACCAAATGGGCCGAGGCAGTGGCGGTACGGGAATGTACGACAGATATGGCAGCCAGGTTCATATTTGAAAACATCATCAGTAGGTTTGGTTGCCCAAGGAGCTTAACCAGTGATCAAGGTACACACTTCATTAATGAAATGATCAAATCGTTGCTGGACACCTTCATGATCCAACATCACAAAAGCAGCCTGTACCACCCGCGGGTAAATGGCACTGTTGAAGCATTCAAAAAAATCCTTGAAAAGGGTTTGACGAAGATCTGCAATGCCAAGAAGGATGATTGGGACGAATGGTTGCCAGCCACACTATGGGCCTACAGAACAATGGTGAAGCGTTTGACTAATAAAACACCTTTCCAGCTGGTGTATGGCTGTGAAGCTGTGATTCCGGCCGAGTTCACCTTACCAAGTCTTCTGATCGCCACCTCCCTAAAGTTTTCAGAGGAGGAATCACTACAGGAACGCCTACATGAATTACAAGAACTTGATGAGGCCAAGTTCCTTGCCTAGTTTTATCAAAAGGTTCAGAAAGACAGGCAAAAGGGGTGGCATGATTGCCACATCAAGAGAAAAATGTTCCAGGTTGGAGGTAAGGTTCTCCTATACGATAGCAGGGTTCAGAAGTTTCCAGGAAAACTGCAGATGTACTGGTTGGGACCCTACTTCATCGTCGAAATTAAGGATTCTAGAGCCGTTCAGTTGGCTCAAATGGACGGTATTGTTTTACCTGGGTGGGTGAATGGTGCACGCCTGAAGCCCTACCATGACTAAGTTTCTTTAGCTTTCTGTTAATAACTCTCACACCCGAGAGAAGTTCGTAGAGTAGAGTAGTTGAATAACTCTCCCGCAACCAGGATGAGCATAGGTAGTGTTCTTTGTCCATGCATAAGTTGTCGATAACCGCTAGGTTGCGAGGACCAAAACACAACTGATTGTGGTCGGGGAGGGGTGCGTCCAGCATGTCATCCTCGTAGGATAAGAAAGTGTGTCAAGTGTCAGTCCCCATCATTTCATTTAGTACTTGTGTCAGTGCGTAGGATCGCCAAGATTGGAAACATAAATTGCCATAATTAGAAGTAACCTTGCAGTAATCATTTTTCCATAATTAGGAGTAACCTCAGCCGTCGCATCCGCCCCTTTCCCCATACCACCATCAGCAGATGTCAAAACACACCTCAGCAGGCGACTGATCACATGATTATTTCCATGGCGAAAGCCAGCAGGAATTAATTCATTATGGGGTCTCATCAACCTCACTCGTGTCGGTTAATTACATAGCCTGCATGAAGAAAAGCATGAGAATGCTGGAGAGATCCAAGTTAGAGTTAGAAATTTCTGAAGACACAAAGGCAATTGGAGTAGAACCAGAGCAGCAGAGGTGTCCCAAAGCAAAGGGCCAAGAGAAGGGGCCGAGAACTATTCTGAAGGTGTATCAATGCCGCGCAAAGATGACAAGAGCCAATCCAGCAGTAGTAGAATAGGAGCTCGACAGTCGGATTCATAAAATGGAGTCCCTCGTCAGGAAGTATGACAATGTCGCCCTCATCGATGCAGACCTCACGGACTCTTTTGAGTTCCCAGTGCTTAAACACCAAGTGTACATGGAGAGCTATACCACAAAAGCAAAGCGAGCAGCAACAAGGATTTTGCCTGATTTTCGAGGCATCCAGCAATCCTCCATACTGAATTTGAGGAACCTGCCAGTATTCGGGATGACAGGAGTAGCCATGCAATGTACCAAGTTCTTGCTCAGTGGAATTCAGAACAGGTCCTTGTGGTTGGGCAAAGAAATTCCAATCCATGCCGAGGACATTCACCGGCTCACAGGGCTCTCACAGGAAGGTCAAGACGTTTCCTCTGCATGCCAGACCATCTCCAAAAGAGAAAAGAAGTCGGGGGACACAGATTATTATGCAAAATATGGCACCCGGCAAGGAGGAAAGGGAGCGAAAATGGAACTCATCAACAATCCCGAAGTCAGGTTCGTGTGTTACCTCATTTCCAGTAAGACAATGAGGCATTACACCAAGGGGGAATGTACCCTGGACACCATTTCCATCTCGGAGCACTGCGTCCAGGGAACTAGGCTGAACTAGTGCTCCTTCCTGATGAAGGAGCTGTTCGACGCATGCGAGGATAATTACAAGAGGGCAATGGGCTTCATCTATGGATACTTGATAGTCGCGCTGGCCATGTGGAAGTGGCATGCCCCCCTCGTCAGGCTGCCGACAGAAATAGTGGAGGGTCAACCTCTGGCAATGAGATTCGCCCCATGGAAGGTGTCGGGAGATCCCAGCACCAAAGAGGTCAATGCAGAGGCCTTCCGGAGTTGGTATGGTTTAATGACTGATGTGTTGACAAGCCAGTAGAGGATTCCCAAAAATCTGCTGGATGGATACAGCGAGCAAGTCTGGTTCGAGGTCAGCCACAGGCACATGTTCCTCTGACCTACTTGCGTGCTAGAAGAGACATTTCAGATGAGGCTGCTGAAATTCAAACTCGACAATGCAACCTTCCACAATGAAGTTTGTTCGTGGCCGGGGGTCGCGATGGAAGTCTGAAGCAGGGTATACACATACAATTTCGACAAGATGCTACCACATCAACTGCTTGGCGAATCAGCAACGGAGGCGGCAAAAAAGGTCTCCAACTTGCAAATCTTCCCACTCATTTGCCAACTAAATACACAGGTATGAAGCTTCAATGAAGTGGTCCAAGTAATCTCAAGCAGTGCCACTCCTTTCCCTGTTTTTTCTAAATTTCAAATTTCTCAGTTCACCCCGCTTCTCCGTACAACCTCCATCACCTCCCGCATTCCCAATGTTTTGTTTACTTCACCAAGTCCAATGACCACCCTGCTGGGGGAAAATAATAAGTCCGCAAACACGCTAGTGGTTCCCAAGGCTAAGAAGGCCAAAACCACGGAGTCAAGTCCGGTGGTTGACCTCACTGAGGAGGATCCACCCCGGAAACTAAGCAGAGGGGTACCCATCCAGGAAGAACCACTCATCGAGACAGGGGAAATAGGTGGGATTCCACCTCAACCTCCCATTGACCCCTCCGCCTTCATAAACATCCATATTTCACCACCCCGTACTGACCCACTCCCACCTACCACTTCATCTGCACCATCCAACTCATCTGCCACCGTATCAGACCCAGTAATCCGGGAACTAATCAATGGGGACCATAGGACCAAGGCCGACTCAAGTACAACAGTGATACCACCGGTCAACCCCGCTGGGGACCCCTAGACCACTTTTTCTGATTTAATCACACAGATGGCACAAATAGTTGCAGACACGGCTGGGGCACAGCCTGAGTCTACTCCACTCCAGCAGACCGTCCAAGCAGATCAGGGGGAGCGACTGGACCTGAATATGGCGGACTCTGCACCCCATCCAACTCCACCACCATCCCCTCAAGGGCACTCCACCAGATCAGTTGCTAGTGGGAAACCACTGCAGGAGCGGCGACCAGATCAAGGTACTTCAGGGGCTGAAAGCATGGAGACGTGGGGCACGGCCCAGCTATACCATTTCATCTAGAGGGCAGCCCAATAGGCAGAAAGGCTCCACTCTGAGCTGCAACAGAGGTGTGAGCAATAGCAGCAGCAGATAATCACGCTTACTGAACAACGTAAGCAGCTCACAATGGCACACGGGCAGCTCCAGGACTAGATGAACGAGGTGGCCAGGGTTTTCGCAGGACTATGGCCTGCAGTAATGGCTCACTACAATCAAATGCCCGCGGATGTGCCAGAAATGGATATATTACAACGAGAAATCCACCTCAGGGTGGCGTACACCAACCTCCACCAGGAAAATGCAAAGCTCCAGGCAGCATTAGTAGCACGACCAGCGCTTCCCGACCCAATGGCAGTCTACACAGCACAGATTTCGGAGAAACAGGGCCAGGTAACCAAGATGCAAGAAGCTCTCAGTACTGCAGCTCGAGATTCCTATTACCTCCTAAAAGGTCTACAGGAATGCTCGACAGCCCTTACAGTAAAGACTCAGCCCATTTCAGCTCAGCTGCAACAACTCTCAAAAGAAATGTAGGATGCCACGAACCCCTCGCAGCTGGACCAGCTATACGCCTAGGTGGATGCTCTGGAGGTTTAGATCCAGCAGACAGAGGCCAGTTTGGTAATGGCCAAGTAGGCAATTCAAGATCTTCGCTAGCCCCTACAAATCAGCGCCCGGACAATGCAGCAATTAGCTGCCGAGGCCGGAACCCAAATCAGCACGGTATTCGGCGCTGTACCGGCAAACGTCGGGGAGGAAGATATCACCAAGATCGCCATGGAGATGGATGCATTATTATAGGGGTGGCAGCAGGCTATGGTAACCTTCAACGAGCTTAAGGCTTCAGCGTTGAGCAAGGTCTCGAAGTTGGGGCCCTTGTTTGGATAGCAAAATGAAGGTGCGCAGCAGGAACAGGGCATAGGGTCCGACGGAGCTATGGAGGTGGAGACAGTGATTTGAGATTGACTCGGGATGAGTCAACAAAACTATGGTTGGGGAATTTTGGGGCCCTTGTTTTGAATTTTGAATAAGGAACAGATTTTGGGTTGCAGATCGACACATGGCAGGTGCAACAACGGTAGGTAGCGGAGCTGCCGAGGTTGCAAAGGAACAGGAGATAGCTGATGAGGCTGACGCAGATAAGTGCAGACGAAGAGAAGATACGGCAGAGAACAGATAGCGAAACTCATGGGCAACATAAATAAGCCGAAAGCAGTTGAAGAAGAACATAAGAGAAACTAGCAGTTGCACTGGCGGGTGAATAAATAGGCCGTCACCCAGCCGAAAAGAATATCATGCACGGATGCAGAGGGATTGAAGAGGTTAGAGAAGATGCCACAGAAGAGCTATGTCCTAAGCACGACATCCTTGTATTTCCTAGGCTTATATTGATCTATCATGGCTATATTATATCTCTCTCTATCCTGTGGGACGTCTGTAATAGAAATGGAAAGCTCTTCCTGTCGAGCGATGTAACTATGGATCCAGCTGAAGGTTATTAATATACTTGAAGGTTGTTGTCTTATTGTATGAGTTCACGTATGCATGATGTCTATGGTACCTTAAAATTTTATTTTCTTAGTATCTGCATAATGTTCTAAGAAGATCTTCTATGTATGATGTTATGTATGCAAATGCCTGCGAGACCTATTTCCTCACCAACAGGTTGTATGTTTATGTTTTGGGCCAATCTTGGGGTGATACGTGGCCAGCCCTAAGTCTGAAACGTGTCCCCCAAATGGTATGTTAAAATTTTGGGTTGAGGTCTGCAGGGCTCGACCCTGCGACCTCTAGTAGAGCAACCACACGACACAACTGCCCGAGTTGTACATATAACTTAACCTTATAATTCTGCGGGTTTATTATATGGATTAATACAATATGCATTGGGGGTTGGGGACCGTCGACAATCCCAACCTGCCAACGGTCCCCGCGGGTGGTCACACGACAAAAAACATGTTACAATTGAAAGTTAACATAACCGCAGTCTCCTCCATTTCCACAAGCCTTGTCACATGCCATGTTTAATGCTATCTCTGACGGTTTCACTAACCACGACTTCAACTCTGGAGTTTAAACTTATCGATCGGGGTTTATGCTGTGGTTCCGCCGACCTTCACGGTTAGGCCGCGTGGTTTAGGTTGGAATACGACCACCAACCACTAACCATTTATTTCCATAGTTAGTTATGGCAGGAATTTTAGAGCGCGCCTATTTTTGGGCGGATTCCACTATTTTGAATCCAATTAAGTGGATTCCTCCACTTTTAGTGGAACCTTTCTAGGTGTAACTGGGAAAATGAGTAGGAGACTCAATTTTTTCCCATTCAAGGTGAATGAAGAGTCATTATTGACTAATTGGAGCATTATGAAGCCATTGGTGCAGAGAAAACAACCATTAGAGGCCTGTAAGTACATTTATTTGCAAAATTTTGAGCATAATGAAATATGGACATGTCATTGGGAGCTGGACCAACATATGTAGCCCAGGAGGGGTGAATTGCTTCATCATGCATGTTGTGAAAATGTTATGTGGTGAATTATTTCTCTGTTTTACACTGTCGTTTAGTGCTATTTGTGATTATTTCATGCTTTTAATTCACTAAAATCATCTACAATTCATGGTTAAAATCCTCAATCCTTAAGCAAACTAATGAGACAAGTATGCATATGTTTATAAACTGAAAAGACACTTAGCACAACAAAACTAATACATCCCTTTCAGATCACGTGTACACCTATGAGTAAAATGTAATTATGTTAATTTCATTATGAAATTCATTAGATGTTTTCAATCTATCAAAATTTTGATGCGTGCAGGCCTTGGGATAAGACCTTTCCAATAAGACCAGCAAATGGGTAGAGATCAAAATCAGTATCTTGAAGGAAACATGGAGTTTCAGGAAGAATAAATGAGAAGTGATGAAATATTAGGGTGCAGAGTCCTAAATCTTTAAAAGATCAAGACATGGAGTCTTAGATCTATGTAATAAATCAAGGTGTGGAGTCTTGAATATACTAGGGTGTGAAATCCTAATTACATGGCAGGGACGTGGAGTCCTAATATATCTAGAGAGGTATTTAATGGGGATGTGAAATTCCTATTCTCCAACAGAAAAACACCACTCAGGGGAATTTAACCAAGTGAACAAACCTAGGATTAAACTTAGATTAATTTAATTCCATACCCACTTTGAATGGAATTTTAAGTTAAAATATTATTTTAATAAACTAGTAAATTATTTATTTAAATAATAATAAATAATAACAAAAAATTAAATAATAACAAACTATAAATAAATGACATATGGGGATGATGAATTTTAGATAGTTTAAGTAATTAAATAATTATGTAAAATTGAGGGATTGCCACTTCAAATGGATGGTGATGAATAATAGGAAATATTGAAAATTAAAAATAAAATAATCTTGCAAGGAGGAATGATGTTTCAACCCACTCAAAGGCGATAAATATAGATGGATCCCTATGGTTTGTGGGGGGGGGGGGGGGGGGGTGACCAAGAGAGTACCCAAATGATGTTGGAATGGCTCCATAATTTTTGAGTTAGATATATGGGTTGTATTACTTGGTTAGGTGTGAATTGAGTGGTGTTAGAAGGAAGAGAGGAATCTTCCTTATTTTTTCTTATATCTTCTATTATGGTTTTTTTTTTGAGCTCTATTGTACCTTAAGAGAAAATCCCTTAGCTGTGATAAGGAATCCGTGCTTAAGACATTTATATAGTTGTGTCATAGAAATATTGGTCTTTGTTTAATCACCTTCAAATATTTATCATTAAACCCTCAAAGATCGAATACAATAAATGTTCCACGATGCTATTATCTGATGATATAGAATGGAATGATCAGAAGAATATGTAATAAAGAAGTCCAAACTAATATGCTGTTGCACAGAATATATCAACTCAAAATCCAGAAGAATTATAAGGAAAGAAACAGTTAAAATGAATGAGTGCCTATTAAGGATTTTAACTCTTATTTACACAAGTAAAAAGAGACATGCAACTTCATTACTTCATTTTATTCAAATATGGAAAGTACACAATGTAAACTAGAAGACACATCAACATCAAAAAATATTAGCAACTTGCTTTTCAGTCATTAATAATTTGAAATCTGAGTACAAAAATTGCAGTTTGAAGGTCCAGAACTCGGAACCTTTCTCTTTTTTCTCTATCCCATTAAATACAATAGAAAGCAGTTTGCAACTGCTATAACTAATCTTAACTACTTTAACTACTTAGGATGTCGTAGAATATCTATTACATGTCTTCAAAAATGTCTTATTACAATTACATTCTCTCTTTAAAAGAGGAAATAACATGAAATTAAAATTCTAATCTATATGCTGAATATGGATTGATGACGATGCTGCTACATTTCCTTGACTGTTTGATTTATCCTTCTTTGCAATCAAGGGATCCTTTGGTAAATCTGTTATCGAGGCTCTGAACTTCTTCCATATTTAGATGTTTGTCTTTGGTGAATGAATCAGCTTGTGAAACTCCAATCTGAAAGAAATGATTATGTTGAAATATGGTTTTTCCACAAACAAAGTTTTCACTAACCACAACAATTGAAAATGTCTCTGAAGGAAATTGATCACTGTTGCTCCTTTAAGAACCCGAGTTTTCTCATGAGTGTTGTCTACCTTACTTTTTTCCAAAACTAGCAAGGGCTCATAAGAATTCCATGACATAAGACCACCTCCAAGCCCCCAACATGATGGAAAACCTGCTCTTGCTATTTTATCAAATAATTTATCAAATTGACTCACTGCTTCCTTTAACTCAATCAACTTCTTTTCTGCAGAGTTCCTACAATCATTTTGTTAATTTCTACTGCATATAAAATTATTTATTTAATTTCATTTTCTTCCAATTCCTGATTTGTTTTAGAATCAATGAAATTAATGAACTTCCATGCCCAAATAGCCCTATTGATTGTCTTCTATTTTTCTGTCATGAATTGCTCTTCAAATTCCCTGATATGCTTTTTTCTTCTGTAATAATAGTCAGAAAATCCTAGATTGTTTTCATTTATTCAATAATATCATTCCAGATGATATCCTTAGCCTGAATTAAGGATATATTCCCCTTCAATATTTCTTTGAGATTTTTAATCTCAGCATTAGCAGTTTGGCATTCCATTTTTTGTTTATTGACTTCTCCCTCAGTAGCTTTTATAAACTTTGTTGTTGTTTCCAAATTAGATTGTGCCTTTTTCCAATTTATTTCTGTCATCTTCAATTTAGTGGTTAAATGAGATATTTGTGCTAATGGATCTTCACTACCTGATGGAAAAGCAAAAGTGCAAGTATGAGATTCAATATGGTTCTGCAATGATAGTGCAGTTTGCTTTAATTTAGTGACTTCTTCTTCTTTTTGCATGAGCTGCTGAAAAAGTTTTTCTTTCTCATTTTCCACCTCCACAACCTCTGCTTCCATGGAATGTTCTCTTGTAGGCAATTTCAATTTTTTCTTTAGCAGAGATATTTCTGATTCAGCACTTTGAAGAAGCTTCTACACATCTGACTCGTCATTAGGATCTACTCCAATATTTACTATGATCTTCTTGAGCTCTTCGTTCTGGATTGTCAAAGCCATGGAATTGGCTTTTTCTAACTTCAACTGCTTTATCACTTTTCCAATCATATTCTCTGCCTTCATTACCATTGCATTAGTTTTTGTTAGCTCATTCAAAATCATCTGACCTGTTTTCATGTGTACATTCACTTTATCTAGCAATGGGATTTTCTTCACATCTACAGTCAAGTTTACAGTATTGAAATTGTTAAAAGAACTGATTGAAATATCAGAAGGATGTGAAAGGACAATTTTGAATTGATCTTTTTCAATATCCATTGCAGTTAGAAGTCTTGTTTGGTATGAAACTATCTGGTACTTAGCTTGAGCTTCCATACTTGCCTTTATCTTCTGATTTCTCTCTGCAATATGGGAAAACATTTGTTTAATTATAGGCACTTGATCCTGAGTGCTCTCATGCTTCCTGGGTGAAGCAGGGACATTTTGTTCATCTCCCAAATATAATGAAAAACCAGGTTGAGTATCTGCAGACTCTTCATTGAACTTTTCTCTCTTCTCTGCTCTCTGTTCCTCATCCTCTGAATCAACAACTGCCTCTTTACCTCTTTTATTTTATTTTTATGATATAACAAGAGTCTGAACATTTGAAATTACTGAACTCACAACACCTTTACTTGGAATTTTTTCTAGATCTGGTCTGCTCTCATGAATGAAGGCTAAATATCCATTATCAATTATTCTACTAGAAATGACACCGTGAGGGTCATAAGCCCACTTCTCTCCTAACAATAAGTGCATTCCATCTAACATCTGAGTGATTTCATCAAATGCTTTTCTCATATTAACTATAAAGGGACCCACAGTCATCGGAAATTTGAACATATGACCCTTCTTCATGGGCAAAAAGTGAATTTGGTCAACATTAGACTTTTCCTAATAAACTCTAGAGCAAATAATCTCATAGGAACAAACACAGGAAGCCTATAAGGTTTTGCACTAGCTCCATAAAGTCTAATTTCAGAATAATCTTAAAAAACAAACCAATCACCAAATTTACAACTTGCCCCTAAATGCACGAACTCTTGAGCTTTGGGCAAAAAATAGGGGACAAAACTTCCATTCAAAGTTTTATATGTAGAGGACATAAAATGACCAGCAAAATCAAACAAACCACCCTCATTCTGTTCTTTTCTCACTATATTTGTCCAAAATATCATTGATTTCCTCCTCTTATTCATATCCATAATGTTTAACCCCAGACGCATGAATTCTTCTACATTTTGATATAAGAATAAGTAAACAATAAGTGAGGGAAACCTACATTAACCCATTAATGATAAGCTCATGAGTTGAAAGTTAAAAAATTCTTGCCAATAGGATGGAATATCCAACACCACTATTGGCTTCATCATCATGGTGAACATCCCCAAAATTGACATGTCCACTGTACTGTCATTGTCTTTTCCGAAAATATTTGCAATGCAGCTCAACACCGGTTTGACTTCAATATCAAAAACCTCCATAGGGAACTCTCTACTGTCAAGTTAAAACTACTGTGTATTTGGCTTCAGAAAATGAATGAATTGATTAAAATCTTGACCTGCAAGACTGTCATAATACGCTATCAAGGAATAATCAGAGAATTGAATATATGACTTCGACTCAGGGAAACAAAGGGCTTGGCAAATTAACTGAGCTGACACTTGCATAATGTTCTCCCCTTGACAATTCATTACAAAACATTTCCCAGGGTACATAACAGACACTAGCCAATGGATAAATTGAGGAAAAAGATGAGTTTTTGGGATAGATGCAGAAAACACACCAGTTTTTTCCATGGTGGTGTAAATTGGAGAATCATTATCGTTTAGGAGGATTTTCTGGTAAAAGGAAAGGTGGTCAATGGAACAATTTGTGTCCTGGATATCCCTCTCAGTATCCATGAGAGGGATGTGACTAGTAGAACCTAACATGGATGATCGTTTAGCCATAGTTTAACTTTAGGATGGTAGAAAACTTACAGGGTGACCAATAATTGGCAGGGTGACAGAAAACTGAAAAAGACGCAGGACAGAAAAAATTAAAACACCAACTAACCAATGATAATTTCAGAAAGAATGAGAATTTCCCTTAAATAGGTGGCGTGGCTTTGAATTTAAATTCTGATAAGACGTGCCAACAAACCATTAGGAAACCCTAATGTGGATGACAATTGTAACCAACTTGGCAGCAAACGTCACTGCGGGGGGCCTCGAGGTATGGAGGATTCATTTGGCTTATTCCCCCACAGTCAATCTCGACCATTCATCTGGGTTACTCCTGCACATTCAACACAGTTAACTGTAAAGGCACCCTCCATGTTAACTCACGCACTAAAGGTGCTCGCGAGTTGAGCCCTTTGCTCAGTGCTTAATAAATCATCGAATCCCACTCGATAAAGTGATCGATAGTTAAAATTTGAACTGGGACCCACTTTCATAAAGCCTAAAATTATTTAAACTTTTATCTTTAATATAATGAGAAGATCTATTTTTATGCTATAGTATATGAATTGTAATACTCTAACATATCTTTTTAGTAGTTTTCTATTTTTTTTTTTTGAAAATTAAAATAAAAGGGTATTGCAAACGAGCAGATATAACATAAGGTTGAGCTTTGAGTTTAAGAGCTCTATAATTTGTTCTGTTGATTAAGGGAGGGCAAGAGAAAAAGCACAGACAGTGAATAATATCCTTATACCAATCCGAGCAGAGAAATTTGTACTTGATTGCTAACTTTGTGTTAATTTGATTTGTTTCCTCAACTACTTCATCCAAAGGTACAAGCAAACTAATTCCCAGAGCTTGGAAATTAGATTCTGTCAGCAATTTTTCCAATCCTTGTCCTTTGACCAACTTAGTAGGCTTAGTATCCAAATCATATTCTTGAATTTTGGCAATCCATTTTCCTCTTTTTCCCTCCACATCACTCTGAACTAGCACACCTTTTACAGTTGAATTAGGTACATATGCTACTATTTGAGAATGAAGTACATAAGTCCTAAAAGCTTTTAATGATTTAACTAAAGCATATACATGCTTCTCTAGGATATTGTATTTGAGTTCTACATCTCTGAGAACTTTACTGAAAAATGCTACAGGTTGCTCATTTCCCTCTTTGTTCTTTTGCAGCAAAAGAGTAGCAATAGTAGAAGGTGATGCAAATGAAAAGATTTGGAAAGGTTTTTGATAATTTTGGCTGATCAGTACTAGAGCTTCTTGAAAAGCCTCTTTAATTATGGCAAATGATTCTCTTGCATCTTTTTCCCATTTCACTTCAAAAAATTTCTTCAACATATCTATTATGTTCCTAACTATCTCAACATAATTTGGGACAAATATTCTCAGAAAATTAATCTTTCCTAGAAATCTTTGAATATCTTTCTTACTTCTAGGCAATGGGATTGTTTGTATAGCTTCAACTCTTGCTGGATCGATTTTTACCCCTTGATTTGAAACTATATGTCCTAGCAACTGACCTTCCTCCAAGGCAAACAAAGATTTCTTAGGATTCAATGATAACCCAAAATTCCTACATTTTAGGAAAGCCTTATGTAGATGCTCCAAGTTCTCATCATCAGAACCTAAAAAAATAGTCACATCATCCAAATATATGACTACAAATTTTTCATCCACAAATTCTATATCCATTTCTCTCTGGAAAGTAGCTCCTGCATTCATGAGACCAAATGGCATTCTAGCATACATGAATGTTCGCCAAGGTGTGGTAAAAGCTATTTTCTTCTGATCTTCCTTTTCAACAACTACTTGATTGTACCCAGAGAAACCATCAACCATGGATAACCTATGAGCTCCAGTCACTTTTTGTAGAAAATAATCCATCTTTGGCAAAGGATAATTATCCTTTAGAGAATCTCTATTCAAGTTCTTGAAATCAACACATAATATTATCTCTCCATTCTTCTTCCTGCAGGAACTAGATTTGAAACCCAATCTGAGTATCTAAGTGGGACTATGATTTTTGCTTGTAACAATTTCTTCACCTCTTTTTCAATTGGGGCAAGTAACAGTGGATTAATCTGCCTGAGCTTCTACTTGTGAGGCTTAACCCCATATTTCAGTGGTATTTTATGTTGAATAATATCTAAATCATATGTTTTTAAATCTTCATATGACCATGCAAACACATCCATATACTTCTTGAAAAGATCAACATACCTTTATTTATAATCCTTAGGAACTCCTTTAAACAACTTGACCATTTTTGGATCCTGCTGAGTTCCTAAATTACAGTTCTCCATTTCTCCCTCCTGAGATACTTTCTTCTAGTTCACTGCTACATCATTAGTATCAAAAAATATTTCAAGAGGAACCAGACCTCTGGGCAATGTATTATCCTTCAATTGAATTATCTTCTGATCACCTATTGATTGCTTCAGGTTTTTGAGTACATCATTCTGATCAGTTTGTTCACTTTCTTGATCTATTTATCTGTCTTAAAAATTTCCAATCATTATTAAGAAATTATTGATCTTCTCACCATCCTCAAAATCCTACCAATGCTTTATATTATCAGGAATTGAAGGCCTATGTCTCAACTCAGTCTCATATCTCAGTCTTGGATTAATTGGTGGCTTAATTGTACTGGCTACAACTGCCAGTGAATCTGCTATTCTGTTTTCTTCTCTTGGAATAAAATGAATATTCAAGGCTTCAAAATAATTTTCAATAAGGTCCCAGACTTCATTTCTATAAGACCTCAATCTGGGATGCTTGTTTTGACATGAATTCTTAATCTGTCTTATAATTAACTCAGAATCACAAAAAATGGAAATACATTGAATTCCCATTTTTTTAGCAGTTTGAAGACTCAAAATCAATGCTTCATACTCAGCTACATTATTGGTTGATTCAAATTCAAGCTTAAAAGAAAAAGGTAAAATATTACCTTATGGAGATATGAATAAAAACCCAGCTCTCGTGCCATCCTTTGAGTAGGCACCATCAAAATAACACTTCCAAATTTTATTTGAATTCAGATCCTTATGTGCGCTTGTTGAAGAGAGCTGCTTCTGTGAGTCTTCAGCAAATTCTGCATCTTCATGCAGCATAAAACAAGAGAGATCCTCCTTCTCTTGGCCATAGATTGGGGAATTTCCTCCATCCTTCTTTGTGGTAGTCTTAACAAATCTGGTTTCTCTATATAACCTTCTCTCTTCCCCATTGAAGACTGGAATGATTGCATAAGTGAAGTCCAATTTTAAGACACCTCCAAGCTTTTCTCCCCAAGATCTGGACAACAACATACCAAATCTAGCTGGAATATCTTCAACTACTACATCCATCATAATACTCTTGGCTGGAATTTGAGCCAGGGATACCACCATGTCTTTGATAAGCCCAAAAAACTTCACCCTTTTTGAATCAAATGAATAAAGGTCTCTATAGGGCTTAGTGATTTGTAAATTTAACTGTTTCATCACAGAAAATGGCATCAGATTATGTGATGCACCAGAATCTAACATAAAATTATGTAGAATGAAATCATGTAGAAGCACTGATATATAAAAAGGAGGAACGGAGGAATCCACCTCTTCAACATGTGGACCAAAGGTAACCATTGGTTTTTCTTCTTGCAAATTCACAATATCACCAACGTCATCAGACTGAGAGAGATTAATAAACTCTGTAATTTCCTTCTTATATCTAGGTGTCTTAGCTAACTCAAGAAGGGTACTTGAATTTTAACTTTTTCTAACTCTTTAGACAAACTGAAAATTTGATTTTGTTTAATAGTATTCTCAGGTTCTTCTTGATTTTTGTTAGGATTAGCATGCTTCTCAGGTACAGTAACAATCTTCTCCAAAATATTAGAATCATTAGACTTACTTTGGGAAGCCACAGTTTGCTGCTTCTCATTTTCTTTTACTGGATTCATGGGTTGTTTTCCCTTGTATAATTGTTTTACTGAGTTCTTTGGTTGTGGAGTCGCCATTGGAGAAGGAACTGGCTCTGGTTCTTTTTCCTCATCAGCCTAATTTCTCAATCTCTTTTTTGATCTCAAGTCATACTTCTTATGCAATTCTGCTTGCATAAAAACAGTGAATTTCTTACAATAATCATCCATTTCTTCCTGGTCAAATGATACACCAACCTTTGTACATTCTTCTTCACATTTCTCTTCTTCTTCATCATCCTCCATATAAACAATAGAGACTTGATATTCAACCTCTTTTTGATCATTATCAGCAGACTGTGAAGGTGATGCTTCTATATATAAGGGTGCTTGAACTTGGTCCTGATCTCTTCTTTCCCTCTGCAAAATCTGCAAGGGCTTCTTTCTGAATTGGGGATTAAAAACCTCTTTGTTTTGTTGTGTAGTTTTTTTATCATCCGATTCAATCTTCACTAATTTTTTTGAAATTTTTTTGATGAACTTAGCCATGTCGTCAATCCTTTGATCCTGTGATGAATCTTCCTTGGCTTTACCTTTATCTTGAACTGACTGCTTTTCTTGTGCTTTTCTAGAAGCAGTCATATTTGCTTCAATATCCAAAGCATTAGTTTGGATTTGTTCAAGAGTAGCAGACCGTCTCTCTCTCAAAGTGAAACTAAAATCTGATACAAATGCTCCAGCAAAAACAACTCTTGCTCCAATATGAGGGGGTTTCATTTTTGCGGGCAAACTATTATACAATTTGTTAAATATTTTTAATGAAATCATTCATGCTTTCATTATAATTTTTCTTAATAGCATTAAACTCTATCAATGAATAACCATGATCTCTCTTTTCACCCGATCTTTGGATGAATTGTCTTTCTAATTTGTCCCAATTATTAACTGAGCCATTTGGTAATCCTTTAAACCATTTTCTTGCCTCTCCATTTAGAGACTGTTCAAAAAGTATCATTACTACATCAAGATGTTCAACATTTAAATTTTCAGCAAAGGTGAAAAACAAAGGCAAGTGTTGTTCTGCAGTTATTTCATCTTCACCAGTAAATCTAGGAAACAATTTAAGGTATTCCTGAGGCATTGCATTCACTGGTTGTGGAAGATTTAATGGTGCATATCTATTCATCAAGAAATCAGGAACATGGGCTACCATGTTTATGCCTTGATTAACTGATCCTTGAGTAGGTGGGGTTTGCATACCAGTTGTAGATGTGGATGGATGAGGTGAAACAACTGATATGGGATGGGGTTGATGAAAAATAGCAGAAGAACTAGCAACTGTATTAGGGTGAGTTTCTGTAAATTTGAATGAAACAAATTCAAAATACTGTTCTTCTAACTTTGGTTCTTGCAAAATGAATATGTGGGGACAAGGGTTCTTGTTCCGAGAAAATGAGCTTCTGGGAAATATCCTTGGATGAATGGGTATGGGAACTGCTGCCTGGTGCAGGCAGTGTAGCATCAGGGGTAGAAAGCGTTCTTGATTTCTGGCCTTTTTTAGAAACCAGCTTTTCAGTATCTGAAAGAATGGGGGTTTTCTGCTGAGAGGTATCTGACCTCATATGTGGCCTTTTAAAGGCCAGAATTTATGAAATGAAAACACAGCTTTAATATTTCCTCCTTTCTGAACAACCAGAGGAAATATGAACAAAACCCAGGGAAAAACTTCGCTTCTTCGTCCCTGGCAACGGTGCCAAAAAATGTTGTACCTTAAGAGAGAATCCCTTAGCTATGATAAGGAATCCGTGCTTAATACATTTATATAGTTATGTCACAGAAATATTGGTCTTTGTTTAATCACCTTCAAATATTTATCATTAAACCCTTAAAGATCAAATATAATAAATGTTCTACAATGCTATTATCTACTGATATAGAATGGAATGATCAGAAGAATATGTAAGAAATAAGCCCAAACTAATATGCCGTTGTACAGAATATATCACCTCAAACTCCAGAAGAATTATAAGGAACGAAACAGTTAAAATGAAGGAGCACCTATTAAGGATTTAAACTATTATTTACACAAGTAAAAAGAGACCTGCAGCTTCATTACTTCATTTTATTCAAAGATGGAAAGTACACAATGTAAAATAGAAGACACATCAATGTCAACAAATACCAGAAACTTGTTTTTCATTCATTAATAATTTGAAATCTGAGTACAAAAGTTGCAGTTTGAAGGTCCAAAACTCATAACCTTTCTCTTTCTTCTCTATCTCATTAAATACAATAGAAATCCGTTTGTAACTACTATAACTGATATTAACTACTTTAACTACTTAGGATGTCATAGAATATCTATTACATGTCTTCAAAAATGTCTTATTACAATTACATTCTCTCTTTAAAAGAGGAAATAACATGAAGTTAAAATTCTAATCTATATGTTCAATATGGATTGATGACGATGCTGCTACATTTCCTTGACTGGTTGATTTATCCTTCTTTGTAGTCGAGGGATCCTTTGGTAAATCTGTCATCGAGGCTCTACACTTCTTCCATATTTCAATGTTTGTCATTGGTGAATGAACCAGCTTATGAAACTCGAATCTAAAAGCAGTGATTCTGTTGAAATATGTTCTTTCCACAAACAGAGTTTTCACTAACCACAACAGTTGAAAATGTCTCTAAAGGAAATTGATCATTGTTGCTCCTTTAAGAACCTGAGTTTTCTCATGAGTGCTGTCTACCTTACTTTTTGCCAAAACTAGCAAGGGATCATAATAATTCCATGACATAAGACCACCTCCAAGCCCCCAACATGATGGCAAACCTGCTCTTGCTATTTTATCAAATAATTTATCAAATTGACTCACTGATTCCTTTAACTCAATCAGTTTATTTTCTGCAGACTTCCTAAAATCATTTTCTTCTAATTCCTGATCTGTTTTAGAATCAATTAAATTAATGAAATTCCTTGCCCAAATAGCCCTATTGATTTTCTTCTGTTTGTTTGTCATGACTTGCTCTTCAAATTCCCTGATAATGCTTTTTTATTCTACAATAATTGTCATAAAATCCCAGATTGTTTTCATTTATTCAATAATATCATTCTAGATGATATCCTTAGCCCGATTTAAGGATATATTCCCCTTCAATATTTCTTTGATATTTTTAATCTCAGCATTATCAGTTTGGCATTCCATTTTTTATTTATCGACTTCTCCCTCAATATATTTTATAAACTTTGTTGTTGTTTCCAAATCAGATTGTGCCTTTTCCTATCTATTTCTGCCATCTTCAATTCAGTTGTTAATTGAGATATTTGTGCTGATGGATATTCACTACCTAATGGAAAAAAAAAGTGCAAGTATGAGATTCAATATGGTTATGCAATGACAGTGCAGTTTGCTTTAATTTAGTGGCTTCTTCTTCTTTTTGCATGAGCTGCTGAAGAAGTTTTTCTTTCTCATTTTCCACCTCCACAACCTCTGCTGCCATGGAATGTTCTCCTGTAGGCAATTTCAATTTTTTCTTTAGCATATATAATTTTTATTCAACGCTTGCAGAAGCTTCTGCGCAACTGACCTATCATTGGGATCTACTGTAAAATTTACTATGATCTTCTTGAGCTCTTTGTTTTGGATTGTCAAAACCCTCGAATTGGCTTTTTATAACTTCAACTGCTTTATCACTTTTCCAAGCATATTCTCTACCTTCATTACCATTGCATTAGTTTTTTTTAGGTCATTCACAATTAGCTGACCTATTTGCATGTGTAGATTCACTTTATCCAGCAATGGGATTTTCTTCACATCTACCGTCAAGTTTACAGTATAGAAATTATTAGAAGAACCAATTAACATATTAGAAGGATGTGAAAGGGAAATTTTGAATTGATCTTTTTCAATATCCATTGCAGTTAGAAGTCTTGTTTGGTCTGGAGCTATCTGGTACTTAGCTTGAGCTTCCATACTTGCCTTCATCTTCTAATTTATCTTTGCAATTCGGGCAAACATTTGTTTAATTAGAGGCACTTGATCCTAAGTGCTCTCATGCTTCCTGGGTGAATTAGGGAAATTTTGTTCATCTCCCAACTGTAATGAAAAACCAGGTTGAGTATTTGCAGACTCTTCATTGAACTTTTATCTCTTCTCATCTCTCTATTCCTCGTCCTCTGAATCAACAACTACCTCTTTACCTCTTTTATTTGATTTTTATGATATAACAGGAGTCTGAAAATTTGAACTTACTAAAATCACAACACCTTTACTTGGAATTTTTTCTAGATCTGGTCTGCTCTCATGAATGAAGGATGAATATCCATTATCAATTTTTCTACTAGAAATGACAGTGTGAGCGTCATAAGCCCACTTCTCTCCTAACAGTAAGTGCATTCCATCTAACATATGAGTGACTTCATCAAATGCTTGTCTCATATTAACTATAAAGGGACCCACAGTCATTGGAAATTTGAACATATGACCCTTCTTCATGGGCACAAAGTCAATTTGGTCAACATTTAGAATTTTCCTAATAAACTCCAGAGCAAATAATCTCATAGGCACAAACACAGGAAGCCTATAAGGTTCTACACTAGCTCCATAAAGTCTAATTTTAGAATAATCCTAAAAAACAAACCAATTACCAAATTTACAACTTGCCCCCAAATGCGAGAACTCTTGAGATTTGGGCAAAAAATAGGGGGGAGAACTTCCATTCAAAACTTATATGTAGAAGACATAAAATGACCAGCAAAATCAAACAAACCACCCTCATTCTGTTTTTTTCTCACTATATCTGTCGAAAATATTACTGATTTCCTCCTCTTATTCATATCCATAATGTTTGACCCCAGATGCATGAATTCTTCTAGGTTTTGATATAAGAATAAGTAAACAATAGGTGAGGGAAACCTGAATGAACCCGTTAATGATAAGCTCATGAGCTGAGAGTTAACAGCTTCTTGCCAATAGGATGGAATATCCAAAACCACTCCTAGCTTCATCATCATGGCAAACATCCCCGAAATTGACTTGTCCACTGTACTGTCGTCATATTTTCCCAAAATATTTTCAATGTAGCTCAACACCGATTTGACTTCAACATAAAAAACCTCCATAGGTAACTCTTTACTGTCAGGTTCAAATTGTTGTATATTTGGCTTCAGAAAATGAATGAATTGATTAGAATCTTGACTTGCAAGACTGTCATAATACGCTATCAAGTAATTATAAGAGAATTGGATATATGACTCTGACTCAGGGAAACAAAGGGCTTGGAAAATTAACTGAGCTGACACTTGCAGAACGTTCTCCCCTTGACAATTCATTACAAAAAATTCCCAGGGTACATAACAGACACTAGCCAATGGATTAATTTGGGAAAAAGATGAGTTTTTGGGATACATACAGAAAGCACACTATTTTTTTCCATGGCGGTGTAAATTGGAGTGTTAGTCATCAATATTTTTTTATTTTACCCAAAGATGACTAAGTTATTAAAAAAAAAAAAAAAAAAAAAAAAAAAACTCAGATTTATAGAAACAATATTTGCAGAAACATTGTGAGTTCTAGAAATCTCACAACCTTCATTATCATAAGTCTATTAGTCTCTCATAAAAAACTTCACTCAAAGCTTCAAAATAACCCTGCGGTTTCAAAAGAAGACTGTTCCAAACCCCTCATTTCATTCATTTTCTCCTTCAAAACAAGTGTTCTTTTCCCCCCCCTTAAAAAGCCCATTTTTCCCTTTTCCTTATCCTCCATTTCCTAAAAAATCCCCCTTAAAACTTGTAAATCCATTTTACAAAGTTTTAAACCCTTTTTTCCTCTATCGGAACCTCAAAAAAGATAAAAAACCAAATTTTCGGCCTTTTTCCGACTTTTCATAAAAAATAGGCCTTAAGCACTTTTCGGCTTAGGCCCTAACCCCTTTCTCCACCATAAAAATACGCCTTGCGACCAAGTGCTAAGCTCATCGGCCATCGCATTTTGGCGTTTCACCGTTTCCACTTCCCAAACTTCTTTTTCCCCCCGTCGATGCGATTTCCCGAATTAAAATCTCCACCGTTGATCTTATTTCCGATCCAACAGTCTTCATAGCATCACGCCATCGCGTCACGCAATCGAAATCTCTATTTCCCTGGTTCTGCTCCCCTTTTCTATTTTCTCGCCGATGGCTGACCCCTGAGGAGATCTCAGCCGTTGGTCTCATTTCCTGATCCAATGGCCCACGCTTCTTCACAATTCGGCGTTTCCCGTTCTCCCCTATCTTTTTCCTTTTCTTTCTTTTTTCCACCGATGATCACCCCCATGATGAAATCTCGACCGCTGATTTGGCCCTCCAGATCCAATGACCTTCTCTTCGTTGCACTTCGCTCCACCTCATCGGCCATCACACTTCGCAGTTTCCAAAGTCTTCGTCCTTGCTCCTATTTTTTTCCACCGATGGTCGATCTGCCGAGTGAATCGCAGTCGTCCATTCCTCCTAATCCAATGGCACAGGATCATTGCGGAGGAACCCTGCCGGCGAGATCTTTCTCTACCCCGGTCCCTTCGTAGTCGATCACAGCCGTCGATCTTTTCCAGATCTGACATCTATCAGCTCCTCCCACCATTCATCTTCTCGACCGTTTTTTATCCCCGTGCCCCTTACGAAAGAGCATTTTCCTTTGTATTTCCCCTCCATATATGTCAAACCCCGCATCAAATCTGAGCCGTTGATCTTTCCCGATCAACGATCCTTGCATCACCTCCCAGTTTTCCTCCACCAAACATTACCCCACGTCAGCTCGGCCCTACCATCTCTTTCCACCGTGCATCTCCTCTTGTCGCGCTTACCCTCCACCATCGATTTGGTTGCCCCAGATCTGACAATCCACGATGAATTTCGTGCAGTTTTCGGTGTCAGGGTTTAACGACCCATTTTCAAGCGAAACAAGCGGTTTTTCCGAGGACATGCATTGTTCTCTCGACCGTATCACATTCGAAAGGGCATAAAAAATTTACCGCCGATTGTCAACGTGAAAACCACCCCCCGGTTTTGCAAAACCGCCTTTCCATTCTTGCGCCATAAACCAAGTTCAAACACTTTTTTTTATGGTTTCGACCATGGAATATCTTTCCGCTGCATTCATTTTCCTCCGCACAGCTCCTTCACCTCCGCCAAGCCTCTGAAGCAGTTTTTAACCCACAACGCAGGTTTTTATAATGTTTTTAAATGTTTATGTGCAGGTTTAATGGTGGCCTGAGCCCCAAAGGCCATCTCACAATATACTGAAATAAAAAACGCCTATGGATGACGATCCATGAGACCAAATGCATAAAGATAAAGATAAGGGTTTGATCTGAAGGGCAAAGTCAATGATTCATGACCATTGATCGAATAAAAAAGAAACCCTCCATCACACCAAAGGGAAACCCCTGAACACAGCAAATAGAAACATAAGATCAGTGAAGGAGACTGAAGAACAAAATATTAAAGCTTAAACAAAAATCAAAGGATAAAACACAGTTAAAAGACAGATGAGTAGAAGTTTAAAGTAATCCTGAAAAGAGATAAAGATAGCATGAAGTATTATAAAGGCAAAAGGTAGAATCAAGCCTAAACATAGTTTAAATGAATAAATTAAGGAAATTTAGGCCAAAGCAGCCTCGAATACATCAACAGGAGGCAGTTGCTTCTCCAAAAATATCTAAAAGCCACCTATAGCCTACCTTCTATCTCAAAGGGAAAATTGACAATTATTACACTAAAGAAGATATTTTAAACTATCAGGACAATTATTGTAAAGATAAGAATAAGCCGTGAAAGTCAATCTTTTCTCCTATCTTTATATCAGAAGTTAAGACATAATTATTAAAACAGAGAAGTAGTTGAAGATATTCCTACCTTATGCCTTACATGGTTTTCAAGGTTAGGAATGCATTTACTCTGTAATTAATAACCCTTGAACCCTAGATTAGTTCCACCTCCTCATTTGTAGTATAAATACTACTTTTTAACTCATTTTAAAGGGGGCATTTGATAACTCTTTGAAGTAATACATAGCTCTGTTGAAGTTGAAAGAAATTTGATGTTTTGGAACCTGTGGATGTTTTGACCTGTTTGTTGATGGAGAAAGCTCTGTCATTAGATCCCTGAGCTTGGCTATTGGTGAAGTATTCTAATCTGTTAATGTTTTTCCTATTTTCCATTCTGTTTTCATCATTTCTTACTACAGTAGAGTAAAATTTTTAGGCTAAGAAATGTCTCCTGGAAGCACCTTAGACCTGTTTACTCTTCACTGTTTTATGTTTTTTTTCTGCTGAGGCATTCTAGAGAATTCTTAATTACTCTCTTGAACCCTTATGCTTGTTTAATTCTTAAAAAGTTCAATACAGTTGGCCTCAAGAATGATTTATGGTTTTCCCTGCTTACTTGTTGCTACTTAAAAGATGTTTATGAAGTCTCCTTTCAAAGTACCATTGTCCAAAGTTTGCCAAAGAGGTCTATTTTGATCATACCCTTTGTACTTGCTCAAATAATTGTTTTGAAGGTCTTTATAGCTGTAATCAAAGATTTCTAGGAGTTCCCTCTTCTATGAATGCAATTATTTGTGAATCTTGAATTTTTTCTTATCCTTGAAGTGAAATCCTTGGATGAAATAGAGCGTTCCTCAACTCCTAGATCTCATTTTGAAAGTTTGTCTTGAAATTATTATTTGCTGAAGTATGATTTGTAGAATTCATGGTTAGCCCTATCTAAGGAATGCTCCTTCATGTTCAGATAATGTTTTAAACTCCCTTTGTTGAGAAGTACATATAATTAAGGATTCTTAATTTCCCTTAGTTCAATTTTCATTCTAAACCCTTAATGTTCATTCCATTTCACCTGAAAGACTTTGAATATCCAATAGCCAAGTTAGATTTTCCCTTTCACACCCTTGATTCATCTAAAAACTTGTTACAACTTCTACTTGACTCCATTTCCCAATGACTTAGAGATTTCCCTTTCCTATCTATGCTGCCTAGGTCATCATGTCCCATCAAACAATCAAACAAACTCAAGCTTAATAACTAGCCTAAAATCAACCTTTTACAAGCAAACAAGTCATATCTTTGCAAAAAATTGAGAGATCCCTCTCTGAGACTAGGAGGGCTAGATCCTATAGCTCTAAAGACTGGTTTATATGTTGCCTTGTCATTTAGTATGCCAATATGCTAAATTACAGGATCCCAAAATTTTGGCAATCATGGTGGGACCTTTTTGAGTAAAAGTCCCTAGAAAAGACACTCATTATTCATTCAAGTGAACTATAGCTTCTTCAAGCACTACCAGCATAATGGTAATCATGATAGGATCTGTCTGAATCAGTGGCAATCTAAGTAACCCTTAGGATTCTAAGAGACCCTTATCAAACCTTGAAGAAATCAGCTAGTAAGCCATAGAGTAGACTCTGTTTGTTTCACCACCTTAGCTAAGTGTTGAATCAGGTATAGGACACTCTCATAACCATAGAACCATATAAAAACTCAGAAAAACCAAAAACATTTCATATTAGTTTTCAAATAAACCACTAGTGGTGGACCAAAAAAAATTTTACCTTCAGAAAAGCTAAAATTTTCCGCCTGGCGACTCCATTAGCCCCAGTAGGCCTATTACCTCACTAGTACTCTATATTTCCTTAGGAATATGTTAAATCAGCCTTGAGGAAGTTTAGAAACCTAGTCCCCTATTATAGAAATCACTGTGACAGGAAAAATCTTGAAAAACAGTAAAAAAAAAAAACTTCAACCTCTCTAAAAATTTTGGAAACTGAAATCTGGCTTCACATAGGATTAACAATAGATCCCATCCAGATCCTAATCCCCCTACCATAGTTTACAATCAAGAAAGGATTTTGTGGAAAACTTCTGGATCAGGAAAACCAACTATTGATAGGATTATCCCAAGAACAAGATATGTCCCTGAAAATCTTAAAGTCTTGAAAGATCTTCATTTTGACTTACCTTACACAAAGAACTTATTCAAAAATAAGTCTCAAAGTGATTTAAATCAAGCTGACCTTAAAACCACAGATTTTCAACAGAGCTTTAGCAGAGAAGCTTCACTTTCTACTCCACCTGATTCTCAGCTTCTTCATCATTTCAGCTCCTTCCATAACAAATATGTTCATCATCAGTTTGCTGGCCCAAGTGTTTCTTCTACTCCTATCCACACATACACTATTCAAAACACTCCATTTCAGCCCACTTTCCCTCTTGTTAATCCACCTCTTGTAAATCCCCATTTATTTCCTATCATGGCAACATGGTATGCTCCACTTGTGTTACCACAACCTCTGGTTCCCTTACCCAGTGATTACCAATCCAAAATTCCCCATTTCACTGGAAATGAACCTACTACTGCCCAACAACATCTAGATAAAATGAATGATGCCTTTGATTACATGGAAATATAAGAAGAGACCATTAATATGAGAATCTTTGCTCAAAGTTTAGGAGGAGAATCCAAGAAATGGTTTAAGGGCTTAGCTCCTCACAGTATTAATGATCTTCCTTCTTTATATCAAACATTCATAAACAAATGGGAAATCAAGAAGAACCCTCTCCAAATCCTTTCAGAATATACCAATCTCAAAAGAAGCAGTGGGGAAGGTGTCCAAGAGTATTGCACTAGATTAAATAGTGTCTATAATGCACTTCCCCCAGACATGAAACCTCCATTAGGCTTAGCCTTAGCCAAATTTCCAGAGGGTTTTGATCCTGAAATGGCCTACCAGCTAAGAGAAAGAGACCCGAAAACTTTAGAAGATATGCAGAGGGGAGCATTAAGTGTAGAAACAAATTTGATTGAGAAAAGAGCTAGGATGAGAGCAGAGAAAAGAGTTACATACAGGGGTGATATAGTGGCATCAACCTCATCATCAGATACTAAAATTGATAACTTGGTGAAGGTAATGGAGAGGATGCTTGAAAAGATAAATCTGAATGATAGAGTGCCTCCTAGAGAAAACCAAAACAGAAATAGAAACCAAAATCTCAGAAGAGACCCTAATCAAGATAGGCAAAGAGATAATGACCAACAGATAAGGCCTCCCTTTCAACAAAACTATATTGATCAAGAAGATGAAAGGAAAGTTGAAAGGTTGGAAGAAAATCATGTAAAATTAATAGGATCTGACAGTGAGACAGATGTTTTTCTCACTGAATAAGAACAAGGATTCTTCTCTTCAGAACAAACTGAATACAATAATGAGGATTCTGAAGATTACAGATTGGGGTTTGAAAATGATATCATGGAGGTACACAAACAATATGATCTTAGAAGCAAAGGTAGCCCAGAGAGTTCTAGTGACAAAAATACTAATACTGTTGTTAAGAAAAACTCAAAAAATCAGCCTAAGAAGACAATGAGTAACACCAACACTTTAGCCAAGAAAACTGATCAAAATAAAAACAAAAATAGTCAACAAAGTGTTGACAAAGCCGCCCTAGTACTTCTGTTAGTGGCCCTAACAAATCTGTCCCAAATAGCAGTCTCGATAAAAATAAGCAAATCAGAATTGTTGATAGAATTGTAAATGACAAAACAGATGTAAATATGTCAAGAAAAATAGTTCCTTTCAGTCTTGAAGGGGAAATTTCCAAGATTAAAATCACCATACCCTTAGCTGAACTAGTAACTCAGGATGTATATAAAAAACAAGTTTTGAAAGCTTTGAATATGGGCAGTGACACTAATACTTTAAACTTGGCAGATGACAAACCAGAATTATTGTTTGGTCCTGAAGTTGAAAGGAAATACCAAGAAGGGGTTGTCCCTCCCTTCTATGTCAGCTTGAATATACATGATAAAATCTTGCACAATGCTATGCTAGACTCAGGTGGTTCACACAATCTTATGCCCAAAGTAGTAATGGAAAGCCTAGGCTTAGAAATTACTAAACCATACAAAGACCTATACTTCTTTGATTCCAGCAAGGTAAAATGCTTAGGCCTAATTAAAGATTTATGTGTTAACTTGTCTCAAATTCCTATTAAGAGTCTATTAATGGACATAGTGGTAGCTGATATTCCCCCTAAGTATGGCATGCTTCTATCTAGATCATGGGGAGCCAAAATTTAGGGGAGCCTTCAAATGGACATGTCTTATGCCACCATCGCAGTATTTAACCAAACTAGAAGATTATACAGGGAATCCCACATGAAATACATGGTGAGAAATATAGATAGACCAAAAAATTCTCCTATTTACTCCATCCATTCAAATTTTGATTCCTTTATCTTATATAATGAAGATGAAATCAACCAACAAGAAAAGGAAAACAAACGAGAATTTAATCTACCAGAACAGTCAAATTTGCTAGCAACTCAAGAAAAGAACAGTCTAGATTTGAGCAGCCCTGAACAGTAGAAAGAAAATGAAAATGAGATTGAAATACCCTGGAAAATAAACTTTGATGGCTCTTGTAGCAAATTAAGTGCAGGGGCTGGTGTATGGATACAAAACACAAACAAAGGATTTTCCTATAAATTGGATTTTCCATGCACAAATAACATTGCTGAATATGAAGCCCTCCTTATTGGCCTACAATTACTCAAAGATTTAGGAGCCAAAAGAATATTAGTCCAAGGGGATTATGAGCTAATTATCAGACAAATCAAAGGGGAATATTCAACCAAAAACCTAAAACTCAAAGAATATTGAAATGCTGCCCTTGATCTCCTACAAACCTTTGAAAAATATGAACTCATTTTCATCCCAGGAGCTCAAAATCATCTAGCAAATGAGCTTGCCTTTGCTGCTAGTACTTTCCAAATACCAGAGAAAAATGAACAATATGATATAAAGGTAAAAAATAGACCTGCAATACCTGACAATGAAGATTACTGGCAAGTATTTGAAGGGAACAAACACATAGATGATTTTCTACAATCAAAGAATGAATTTGCCATACCAACACCTATTCCAAGCTATGAGGAAAACCGTTTTAATGAAGAACAAATCCCTGAAACAACGTTGTCTTTGTTAGCTGATATAAACCATTCTGAACATCCTTTTAGAGAAAAAATGGTTGACAATACAAACCAGAAAGACCTGGAAGCTTTACAATGTAAAAATGATACTATTCCAAGAGGTCTTACACCATTAGAACCGCTTTTTTATTTTAATTATGTAGCTAAAGAACCAAGAATAGAGCCTATGGAAACAAACATAGAAGAACATAACATATGCAGCCCATCAGAACCAAAGATGATAAAATTATCCAGCACTCTCCCAGCTCATATCAAATAGAAATACATAGAACTTTTCAAATAATTTAAAGATGTGTTTGCATGGAAATACAAAGATCTAAAATCACATGACACCAACATCATTCAACACAAAATTCCTCTTAAGGAAAATCAGAAACCTTTCAAACAAAAACTCATAAGGATAAACCCTATTTTATTTCCTTTAGTTGAGAAAGAGATTAAGAAAATGTATGATGCTGGTATCATAGTTCCCATCAGGTATTCAAAATGGGTTTCCAACTTAGTATCTGTTAGGAAAAAGAATGGAGAAATTATACTCTACATTGATTTCAAAAATCTAAATAAATCCTCCCTAAAAGACAATTATCCCTTGCCAAAAAAGGATCATATACTTCAAAGGGTGGTTGGGTCTAAAATAATTTCACTATTGGATGGGTTCTCAGGCTACAATCAGGTTTTAGTACTCCCAAGTGACCAACGTAAAACTGATTTTACTACACCTTGGGGTACATTCATGTATGTCAAAATGCCATTTGGCTTAATGAATGTAGGGGCCACCTTCCAAAGGGCCATTTACATAGCCTTTTCAGAAGACATAGGCTATTTTATAATCATTTACACTGATGAAGAACACTTGATTCATTTAAGAAACGTTTTTGAGAAATCTAGGAGATATGGCTTATATTTGAATCCCAAAAAGACACTCTTTGGTCTCCAGGAAGGAAAGATTCTTTGCCACATAATTTCTAAAGAGGGAATCAAAATAGACCCTAAAAGGATTGATGGCATATTGAAAATCAGCCATCCTAGAAACCTCAAATAATTACAATCTTTCATTGGGAAGATAATTTTTTTAAGGAGATCCATCCCCAACCTTGCTGAGCTATTAAGAAATATCACAAACATGCTTAAGAAAGAAGTAGGTGTTAAATGTACAACACAGGCTAAACAATCATTTGAACTAGTGAAACAAGCTTTAACTCAAACACCAGTTTTTATTAGTGTTGATTTCACCAAGGATTTTTATATCTTTTCTTTTGCATCTGAACATACAATAGCTGCAGTATTACTACAAAAGCATGACATGGGGCATGAAAAACCTATATCATTTTTTAGTAGGGCCTTAAGAGATGCTCCACTCAAGTATAACATCATGGAGAAAAAAGCTTTAGCCTTGGTAAAAGCATTGAAAGACTTTAGAGTCTATATTCTGCATTCTCACATCATTGATTTTGTTCCACACACAGTTGTCAAGGATATTCTAAATCAAGACCCTGATGGTAAAAGGGGAAAATGGATTGCTATTATTTTAGAATATGACTTAGAAATCAGACCCACCAAACTAGTCAAAGGGCGGGGATTAGCAAAACTCATTGCTGACTCACACTTCCAAGCACTAGATATGAATATGGTTGATGTATTAGAAGAAACAGAAGAATTCACAGCTCCATTTATTGAATAAACTTTTGTGAATTAACCTTGGTATGTAGATATCATATATGTGTTGCTTTATCTGAATACCCCTCCCTCTCTGTCTAAAACTAAAGCTAGATTTTTGAAACAGAAGGCTTTAAATTATTGCATATTAGATGGGGTTTTATATTGGAAGAATGTTTTTGGAATATTGCTTAAATTTTTGCTTGAGATTGATGCAGGAAGAATCATGCATGAGTTGCATGAGGGAGAATGCGGAGCACATCTTTACTGAAAGACTACAACAAATAAATTCCTTAGATCTAGTTACTATTGGCCCACCCATTTCCCAGACACTCAGAAACTTGTCATGTCTTTCCATAAGTGTCAAATTTTTGATGGAAAGAGAAAAATCCTTCCTTTAACCTTACATCCCATCAGTGTTGAGGCTCCCTTTCAAAAATGGGGCTTAGACTTCATTGGGGAAATTCACCCATCTTCTTCAACCCAGCATAAGTGGATTCTCACTGCCACTGATTATTTTACCAAGTGGATAGAAGCCATACCTTCTAGGAATGCTACTAAATCTGTCATTATCAAATTCATTGAAACCAACATATTATCCAGATTTGATTGTCCTAGAAAAATTATCACAGATAATGCTGCTGCTTTCAAGTATAAAAGAATGGTTGACTTCTGCCATAAATACCATATCACCTTGGGTCATTCCACTGCCTACTATCCTCAAGGAAATGGATTAGCTGAATCCTCCAAAAAAAGCCTTGTCAATATTATCAAAAAAATGTTGGAACAGAATCAGAAATCATGGCATAGTAAGCTTATTCATGCTTTATGGTCTGATAGATTAACCACCAAAAAGTCAGTAAATATGTCCCCCTATCAGCTAGTTTATGGCATGGATTCAATCTTCCCAACCTCCCTAGGAGTTCCAGTCATGAAACTCCTTCAATAAGTACAAATTGAAGAAAATGATATGCAGAGAAGAATAAATCAGGCCATTCATTTACAGTAGTCCAGAGAAGAAGTGTACAAGAGAACACAAATAGTCCAAGAAAAAATCAAGAAGTTATTTGACAAAAGGACTAAAGAAAATGATTTCCAAGTTGGGAATGTTGTTCTAAAGTGGGATTATAGAAGGGAAGAAAAGGGAAAACATGGAAAATTTGAGAATTTGTGGAAAGGGCCCTACATTATTCATTCTATCAGGGGTCATAATGCATTATTTCTACAAGAGTTGAATGGAGAAGATCTATTTGGAGGTCCTGTCAATGGCAAGATGCTCAAGCACTACTTCTGCCAAGAGTCCTAATTTTCAAAGCTTTTATTTTTTTCACTGTATATAACATTTCTTTTCAATTCGAAAAAGAAAAACACAAAAACAATAGAAAAGAGAAAAGAGGGCAGATGAAAAGAATAAAGGTACAACCCCATACCCAAAAAAAGAGAAATTCTGAAAGTGTGCAAGCTTAAATGCCACTACTTTAAAAGAACACTATTATTTAGTCATACAGCCTCATCATGACTAGATAAATTTAAATTTATTGTTGATAGGTTAGTGAAAAAGATTTTCCAAACTGTTTAAACTTGGCTTATCAGTAGAATAGATTAGGATAGAAATAAATTGCTCTAATCAGACCAAAACTTGAGCCAAAGATAGAGGAAAATGGTTCAAATAGATCAAAATCTGAGTCATAAGAAGAAGGAAGGATGTTCATAATTTTCAGATCTTAAGCCTTCACAATTTTGTTTTAAAATTATGTAAATTTCAGTCTATGTGCAGCTTGTTTTATGCCATAGTCTTACAGAAAATCAAATAGCTTAATCCTGGTTTGTCTGTATTTAAATTTCTGTTTTAGAATATAGTGAATAAAATCCTTTAAACAGCTTAATCTTGACAGATAGTAGCTTAGGTAGAGAAACAATGAGTTCCACTGTTTAAATTGAACTCATGGAAGAAATAAGAGTAGATTTATATTAGTTTCCTTCTTTCAATAAAAAATAAAATGTCAAAGGAGTTTGCTAGTTCAAATGCACTCAAAAGAAGAAAAAATGCTAGGAAAAGTAGGAATGGGTAGGTAGAGGTGCTGTCTTAAAAGTGATTTTCATGCTGCAGGTCATTGAAGAAATACAAAGAAAATTAGCAAGAAAACAAAGAAATTCTGCCCAATGGATAAGGCACTGGTCTGCTAAAAGCCAGGAGATTGATAATCTGAGGTTCTGGACACCTAGAAAGACAACTGTCCTCCCCAAGTGGAGCCACTATTAGTCATCAATAATTTTTTATTTTATCCAAAGATGACTAAGTTAAAAAAAAAAGCTCAGATTTCTAGAAACAATATTTGCAAAAACATTGTGAGTTCTAGAAATCTCATAGCCTTCATTATCCTAAGTCTATCAGTCTCTCATAAAAAACTTCACTCAAAGCTTCAAAATAACCCTGCTGGTTTAAAAGAAGACTCTTCCAAACCCCTCATTTCATTAATTTTCTCCTTCATAACAAGTGTTCTTTTTTTTCCCCCTTAAAAAGCCCATTTTTCATTTTTCCTTATCCTCCATTTCCTGAAAAATCCCCCTTAAAACTTGTAAATCCATTTTACAAAGTTTTAAACCCCTTTTTCCTCTATCAGAACCTCAAAAAAGATAAAAACCCAAATTTTTGGCCTTTTTACGACTTTTCATAAAAAATAGGCCTTAAGCCCTTTTCGGCTTAGGCCCCGACCCCTTTTTCCGCCATAAAACTACACCTTGCGACTAAGTGCTAAGCCCATCGGCCATCGCACTTTGGCGTTTCATCGTTTCCACTTCCCAAACTTCTTTTCCCCCCCGCCGATGCGATTTCCCCATTTAAAATCTCCACCGTTGATCTTATTTTCGATCCGACGGTCTTCATCGCGTCGCGCCGTTGTAACCTCTCTTTCCCTGGTTCCGCTCCCCTTTTCTATTTTCTTGCTGATGGCTGATCCCCCGAGTAGATCTCAGCCGTTGGTCTCATTTCCCGATCCAACGACCTGCACTTCTTTGCAATTCAGCGTTTCCCGTTCTCCCCTATCTTTTTTTTCTTTCTTTCTTTTTTCCGCCAATGATCACCCTCGCGATGAAATCTCGACCATTGATCTGGCCCTCCAGATCCAACGGCCATCGCTTCATTGCACTTCGAAGTTTCCAAAGTATTCATCCCCGCTCCTCTTTTTTTCCATCGATGGCCGATCAGCCGAGTTAATCACAACCGTCCATTCCTCCCAATCCAACGACACAGGATCATTGCGGAGGCACCCCGCCAGTGAGATATTTTCGTAGCCTTGGTCCCCCCGCAGTCGATCTCAGCCGTCGATCTTTTCTAGATCCGATGGCTATCAGCTCCTCCCACCATTCGTCTTCTCGACTATTTTTAACCCCCGTGCCCCTTGCAAAAGAGCATTTTCCTTTGTATTTCCCCTCCATATATGTCAAACCCCGCATCAAATCTGAGCCGTTGATCTTTCCCGATCAACGATTCTGGCATCACTCCCGTTTTTCCTCCACCAAACATTACCCCACGTCAGCTCGGCCCTACCATCTCTTTCCATTGCGCATCTCCTCCTATCATGCTTACCCTCCACCATCGATCTAGCTCCCCCAGATCTGACGGTCCATGATGATTTTCGCACAGTTTTCGGTGTTAGGGTTTAATGACCCATTTTCACGCGAAACAGGCGGTTTTTCTCAGGACACGCGTCGTTCTCTCGACTGTATTGTGTTCAAAAGGGCATAAACCATTTACCGCCGATTTCAATGTGAAAACCACCCCCTGGTTTTGCAAAACTGCCTTTCCATTCTCGCGCCACAAACCAAGTTCAAACCCTTTTTTTTATAGTTTCGACCATGGAATCTCTTTCCGCTGCATTCATTTGCCTCTGCATAGCTCCTTCGCCTACGCCAAGCCTTTGAAGTAGTTTTAACCCACAACGCAGGTTTTTATAATGTTTTTAAATGTTTATGTGCAGGTTTAATGGTGGCCCGAGCCCTAGAGGCCATCTCACAATCAACTGAAATAAAAAATGCCTATGGATGACGATCCATGAGATCAAATGCATAAAGATAAAGATAAGGGTTTGATCTGAAGGGAAAAGTAAATGATTCATGACCATTGATCGAATCAAAAAGAAACCCTCCATCACACCAAAGGGAAACCCCTGCACACAGCAAACAGAAACATAAGATCAGTGAATGAGACTGAAGAACAGAAGATTAAAGCTTAAACATAAATTAAAGGATAAAACACAGTTAAAAGATAGATGAGCAGAAGTTTAAAGTAATCCTGAAAAGAGATAAAGACAACATAAAGGATTATAAAGGGAAAAGGTATAATCAGGCCTAAACACAATTTAAATGAATAAATTAAGGAAAGTTAGGCCAAAGCAGCCTCAAATACATCAACAGGAGGTAGTTACTTCTCCAAAAATATCTAAAAGCCACCTATAGCCTACCTTCTATCTCAAAGGGCAAATTGACAATTATTACACTAAAGAAGATATTTTAAACTACCAGGACAATTATTGTAAAGATAAGAATAAGCCGTGAAAGTAAATCTTTTCTCCTATCTTTATATTAGAAGTTAAGATAGAATTATTAAAACAGAGAAGTAGTTGAACATATTCCTACCTTATGCCTTGCATGGTTTTCAAGGTTAGGAATGCATTTACTTTGTAATTAATAACCCTTGAACCCTAGATCAGTTCCACCTCCTCATTTGTAGTATAAATACTACATTTGAACTCATTGTAAAGGGGGCATTTGATAACTCTTTGAAGTAATACATAGCTCTGATGAAGTTGAAAGAAATTTGATGTTCTGGAACATATGGATGTTTTGACTTGTTTGCTGATGGAGAAAGCTCTGTCATTGGATCCTTGATCTTGGCTATTGGTGAAGTATTCTAATATGTTAATATTTTTCCTGTTTTCCATTCTGTTTTCATGATTTCTTACTACAGTGGAGTAAAAGTTTTAGGCTAAGAAATGTCTCTTGGAAGCACCTTAGACCTGTTTACTCTTCACTGTTTTATGTTTTCTTCTGCTGAGGCATTCTAGAGAATTCTTAATTACTCTCTTGAACCCTTATGCTTTTTTACTTCTTAAAAATTTCAATACAGTTGGCCTCAAGAATGATTTATGGTTTTCCCTGCTTACTTGTTGCTACTTAAAAGCTGTTTCTGAAGTCTCCTTTCAAAGTACCATTGTCCAAATTTTGCCAAAGAGGTTTGTTTTAATCATACCCTTTGTACTTGCTCAAATAATTGTTTTGAAGGTCTTTATAGCTGTAATAATTGACAAGGTGACAAAAAATTGAAAAAGACGCAACACAGAAAAATTTCAAACACCAACTAACCAATGATAATTTCAGAAAGAATGAGAATTTACCTTAAATAGGTGGCATGGCTTTGAACTTAAATGCTGATAAGATGCACCAAAAAACCGTTAAGAAACCCTGAAGTTGATGACAACTGTAACCAACTTGGAAACAAATGTCACTACGGGGGGCCTCGAGGTACGAATGATTCATTTGGCTTATGCACCGGCAGTCAATCTCGATCGTTCATCTAGGTTACTCCTGTAGTCAACACCGTCAACTGCGGAGGCACCCTCCATGTTAGCCCACGCGCTAAAAGTTTCCGCGGGTTGAGCGCTTTGCTCAATGCTTAATAAATCATCGAATCCCGCTCGATAAAGTGATCGATATTTAAACTTTGAACTGGGACCCACTTTCATAAAGCCTAAAAGTATTTAAACTTTTAACTTTAATATAACGAGCAGATCCATTTTTATGCTAGAGTATATGAACTGTAATACTCTAACATATATTTTTAGTAGTTTTCTATTTTTTTTTTATTTTTGAAAATTAAAATAATAGGTTATTGCAAATGATCCACAACAAGCTCTACAACTAGGGGGATTCAGGTGGAGAACTTCTCCCTGGATATGGTTGGGTGGAAAATGGGTGGGTATATTGAGTTGGGAAGTGAATTTATTGACAGAGAAGATGGGTTGAGTATCAGGTATCAGGTATAATTTCAATTATGTTACCTTCATCATTAGTTGAATTTTCTTAGAAGGTATCTTAGGACTAGCATTAGTTTATTTCCAAGATTGTACTTATGTTTTTAATATTTAGTGTGTCAATTATGAGCTAATATACAGGGAATTAAATCTTATTAGTTGTAACAATTAGTTGCAAATGGTTTAATCCTTGTATTGAAACAATGGATGTAATTTACTTGTAGGTGGTTTAACATCTCACATGGTAGCTATGGATGCAATTTTTTTTTCTAAATGCCCCATTGAATGTAGCTTTCATGGATATGTTTTTTTCTCTAGTTATGTTTCTACTAGCTATTCTAAATTAACAAGTATAGTTAGATAATTGAAAAAAAGTGCTTAAGCCATGTCTCCTTTTTATTTTACCTTAAAAAATAATAATAGTAAAAAGAAGAAAAATTATAAGTATAGGGAGTTTTGATGCCTAAGGACTTTTTCTTGTCACACGATATTTTTTTAAAATAAACCTATTGACTCCAAACACCTTCAAGGACAATGCCCGTGAGAGGAATTGTTGTATATCTATGTGGTTATTTTTTTGGGATATTCCAAAACTGCATTCCACATTTTATAGTGTATTCCTAATATCCATTTAGTTCTTTAAGTGAAAATATTGTTTACTATAATTATATTTTTCTTAAGAAGAATTTTGAAGTATATTCGCAAGAAATAATGAATTACACCTCCAAAGATGAAACACTCTAGAAATGAGAAACACATTAATATAATAAAGTTAGTATTGTAGCAAAGATTTAGCTAATTAAGGACCTTACATATGATAGAGGGACTTCTTAGGAAAATTATATTTTTCGTCAATTCTGCTCTTTTTTGTTGCATGCTTTGAAATGCTCATCTTTAGAGTTCTTGTCTCGGTATTTCTGCTACATTAGTCTTACGAAGAGCCAAATGACTCAAGTACACTTTAGTAGCCATGGTTTTCTCTGTCATCATGATTGTCATTGTCATAAATCTAGCCATGCTTGAAATGTGGCCAAAGAATAAATAAGTAAGGCCAGCAGGAGGATTACGAAAATAACACCTTGCAATAGAAATCTCAAGGCCTGACATCTGGCGTGTTCCAGAATTATAATTTAAGTAAATATCATAATATAAACATTAAGATGTGATATGCTTAGAAAGAAATTAAAGATATGGTCTATGGTACTTGAATTTAGATCAAACCCTCTTTTCGAGTTAAACTTATGATTGTGTCCTCTTTTCTGGTTAAGTTTCAGTTTATAATTCTAATTTTGGTTCAATTTGTCGAGAATTGTTGAGGAATGTGTTGCAGTTTCCTACCCCTTTCTATATCTTCAATTTCATTTGGAACATATTTTTTGGGTGGCTATAGTTTAGTTGTAATTTGGTTTGGACCTAAAGGTTTACAGTATATTGGAATAAGATATAAGCTCCAAGGGTTGGGTATCTGACTTAGGAGATCTAAGTATTGTCATATGGTGTGCATGAATTGTTTGATGAAATGGTGCAATGAAATCTGTTATGATTGTTTAAAAAGTTTCTCATTTTGATGGTATATTGACTTTCTAATTGAATTTGAGGGCTATTAAGATTGGAATTATATTTTGTTCCTCATTTAGAAAAAAAAACACTTATTTGATGAAATGGTACAATGAAATTCTTTATGATTGTTTAACAGATTTCTTATTTTGCTGGTATATTGACTTCTAACTAAATTCGAGTGCTATTAAGATTGGAATTATTTCTTTGTTCCTCATTAAAAAAAAAACACCTGTTGTGAAACCAACTCCAAAATTAGAAGAAAAGAGATATCAACGCCTTAGAAATAAGCCACTTCGATGGGGAAACCTCCAATACATTACGTGAATGAACAATTCTTGGATGATTCAAATTACAAAACCTCCTTTCTATATATAGGAGTTCATGGGGCCACAATGTAATCCTAGCCGAACTAACAATAATAATTTAAGGGCACAATAATAACAATATGGGGGTTATAGGGGTACAATAATAACAATAAGGGGGTTACACTAACAACAATAAGGGACTATACTAGTAATATAGGGACCTAACATTCCCCTCTCCTTCAAAAAAGTGTTGTCCTCAATGCTTTAGTAGCTTTGGGTGCTTCTATATAAAATTATCATCCTCTCATGTAGAATCTTCAGTGGGTAAGTTCTTCCACTTGATGAGATACTCTGAAATTGATCGGTTCCGTAGCTGTCGAGTTCTTGTTTCCGTGACCACTTCAAGTTCAAATATGATTTTTCTTTCCTCATAAAGTTCTGGAAATATTGTTTGAACTGCAAGATTTTCACCTATAACCTTCTTTAAGCATGAAACATGGAAAACTAGATGCACTTGTGAAGAAGCAACAAGCTCCAATTTGTATGCCATAGTACCAATCTTTTGCAACACCTTGTAAGCACCATAGTACTTTGGCGATAATTTATTATCCTTCTTAGCTTGCTTGAGGGACATTTGTTTGTATGGTTGTAGCCGTAAGAATACCCAGTCTCCTACATCAAAACTTCTCTTGCTGTGATGTTGATCTGCCTGTTGTTTCATTAGATTTTGTGCCACATTCAAGTTATCCTTTAAGAGTTGGAGAACTTCTTGTTGATGCTCAATGTGATCTTCCACTGCTTGAACCTTCGAATTTTCTCTTAAAGATGATGTGATGGATGGTTGATGATATCCATAAAGTGCCATAAATGGGGTCATTTTTGCTGCAGTATGGAAGGAAGTGTTATACCACCATTCAGTGAGAGGTAACCACTTGACCCATTGTGTTTGTTTATCAGATACAAAACAATGAAGATATCCTTCCAAAAATTTATTTACTATCTTAGTTTGACCATCAGATTGAGGATGATAAGATGAGCTATGAGCTAATTGAGTACCCAAACAAGAAAATAACTCCGTCCAAAAAATTCCAGTAAAAATGGGATCTCTGTCGCTCACAATAACCCTTGGGCTTCCATGTAGCTTTTGAATTCTATCCATAAATGTAGTAGCAACTGTACTTGCTTTAAATGGATTAGATAATGCACAAAAGTGTGCATACTTGGTAAGTCTATCAACTACCACCATGATGACACTCTTTCCTTCGGACTTAGGTAAACCCGTGATAAAATCCATTGAAATCTCCTCCCAACGTTGACTTGGAATGGATAAAGGTTGTAGAAGTCCTGGGGTCTTAATTGTTTCCACTTTATTCTGCTGGCAAACCAAACATTCCGCCACAAACTTTCTAATATCAGATTTAAGGCCATCCCAAAAAAATTCTTTCTTCACCCTGTGGTAAGTTCTTAAAAATCCTGAGTGTCCTCCTAAAGGAGAAGTGTGCAATTCCAGAAGAATATTTTGTTTTAGTTGGGAATTCTTACAAAGATATAAGCGATCTTTGTACCATAAGGAATCATTTTTTCAACTAAATGTATCAAATGTACTAGGATCTTGCTGCAAATTTTGAATGAGTGTCCATACATCTTTGTCCTTCTTCCATTCATCTCTTGCTTCAGTTATCCAATCTGGTTGGATAATAGAAATGGCACAAAGCAATGCTTCCACCTCTTCATTCTTTCTTGAGGGTGCATCTGCAACAACATTAAGCTTTCCCTTTTTGTAGATTATTTCAAAGTCATAACCCAACATCTTTGTGACCCATTTTTGCTGCTCTTCTGAAGATAGTCTTTGTTCCAAAAAGTGTTTAAGAATATCATGATCAGTTTTTACCTTGAAGTGTCTTCCCATTAGGTATGTTCGCCATTTCTTTAGTGCATGCAGTATTGCTAACATTTCGTTCTCATAAATAGGTTTGTGTAAATACTTTCCTTTGATTGGATGACTTTTAAAAGAAATGGGTCTTCCTTCCTGCATTAAAACAACACCAATTCCATTTCCTGAGGCATCACATTCCACAATAAAGGTTTTTGTGAAGTCTAGTGTAGCTAAGACTGGTGCTAGGCACATTGCATCTTTAAGATGTTCAAAGGCCTTAGTTGCTTCAAAAGTCCATGAAAATGCATCTTTCTTAAATAATGTTGTTAGAGGTGCTACTATTCTCCCATAATTTTTAACAAACTTGCAATAATACCCTATTAACCCGAGAAATCCTCACAACTACTTTATGGTTGTGGGGACTTTCCATTCCTTAATGGCTTTAATTTTTTTAGGGTCTACCTTAATACCCTCGTGAGATACAATATGACCCAGATATTCCACCTTGTTGGCTCGAGGGGTCCTGACCCAGGTTCGGTAAGCAAGGTTTGCCAACAAACCCTTATACTACTGGCCCTTTCGTCAGTGACCTCCTTTCGCAGGTCAAAGTCTCACCCGAAGTAATATGGGTGGGTGCCGGAACCAGGTTTCCGCACCCTGACAAAGGATGGGCAAGGCAAGCAGAGCTGCGTCCTGTTTCTGTAATTCCCAGATTACCTTGTTCTGTGCAGGTTAATTATGTTTCTATTCGCATCCACGTGCACTAGTTATATGCTTATTATATCATCAACACAACAGTACATAAACAGAACATAACAGATCTAGATCCAAGAGCACAATACATAGATATTTCGCAGCTTAAGGACATGAAACGCACAATACAACAATTACTAGTAATTCATATAACAGTACTCATAGATTCAATTCTCTAACAATATTTCGCATTCATTCATTCATCAATTCTTCCTTACAATTCCAATTCCCTTCCCAACCTGCGCACACAGCAGCAGGGTCTACACACAGCTAGACTAGGATCTCCGTGCACACAGCCAACAGGAGTTCGTTCCCCAAAACCAAAACAGATCGCATCAATAGCTCATCATTTCCCTCTTCTTTACAATACAAAATGCATGTCTATTTATAATTATCTAGCCTCGAATTTCCTATGGTCCGCAACCCATGGTTTTCAGACCCCTAGTTTACCCTTTGACCCATTAAAATGCATTCAGGGCTTTGACCCACCCCAAAACCCCTCCGCTAGGATAAATATAATAAAAAATATCAAAATTGGACCAGTTTCGCAGCTTGTTAGGAGACCTCATTCCAACAGTCCCCCAACACAATCTTGTGACTCGTCCTGAGTCATTGCAGTGGTGCTGATTTGACTTGCGCGCGCAAGGTAGTCAGAGTGCAAAGGAGTGGAGGGAGCACTTCCTTACTCTGGGCCACAGCATGTTGCGCAATGTTGACCATTGTCAAGGAGGCAGGGTCATCTGGACCCACGATGATTCGTTCCAACAACCGGTGGAGGCGCGCAATGGCAGACTGAGCATCTTCGATGAGCTGGAGTGCGGTTGCAGCCCATAGTTTCAACTGTTTTTGAGTGACATGCTTGTTGTGGAAAAGGTTCTCAATCCTGTCCAGGATGGCTAGATGCTGCATAGAGACAATGGAGGGTGAGGAGGCTCTGACTTGGTCCAGAGTAGCTTCCGCCTGCTGCAATTCCATTTGGATATGTTGTAGCATGGAATGGTGTTGGATGGCCATCCATAGTTAGGTAGCTGCTTCGACTAGCTGTGCACCCTGCGTCAGCTATTCTTTAATAATCTGTGTTGCCTATGTGACCACTACAATCCACTAGTCCCGTACTTCCTGAAGTACATTATACTGCTATTGCCTAGCTTGGTCACGGTGCCGAACTTCGCGCAACACTCTGGTGTGCAGTCCTTGTAGCTCTGTGCGAGATAGTTGTGCTAAATCAATTCAAATGCCCCCCATAGTTGGATCAGGAGCATTGACAAGGGAAATTTGAGGGAGGGAACACACATTGCTTTGGCTGGGTGGTGTGCCAGAGTTGCGGAGAAGCCGCAGCATGTCCTTGTATCGCGGCGTTCCTACTGTGTGTGGCTCACAGACAATCCTTTCTGTCGAGAGCCAGCATTCATCCTTGTGACTGCACTCAGCACCCCCAGGCTCTCTGGTTGGGTTCATCCTAGCAACAAGAAAGCAGGCAACCCAGAGAATGTTAAGGAGCACAAAAAAATAGTACGCAAATAGTGGGAGCATGTTGTATGGTGAATAAATAGCCTGGTGTGTAATTATCCAGCCATCTGCACACCGTCCGAAGCTATTTAATGGGGGAGTAGCCCATTCATGAGACTGAACATGGATCAAGTAGATTAACCTTGCCATAAATGGCTGCATTGATGATCTGCCACCGATTGTGAGTACTTGTAAGATTCCTTCTTTATTAAATCGAGATGTGCTAACGGTTGCCGTATCTGCTTGAGGTCATTTCCACGAAATGTCAGACCCTGGATGATGCCTGTATGTCGTTTGCATACCCTGAGTGAAGGTCAACGCGAGGCGTGTATGAAAGTTGGCCATTAGTCTTTTCGAGCCATGCACTTCACCCATGGTTGGAACATCCTTGCACCAGAGGGCTGCGTCAGGTGTCCTCGTGCCATTTATTACTTGAGGCGTTCACAAATTCTTCAAATTACATGTGGGTCCGGGCAGGTCCATAATCCGATGCATGCCTAAGGCAGCGGTACCCCAGCAAGCCTAACCATGCAAGGCTTGATCACACCCTTGAGTGTGGTATGTCAGCAGGTGTTCGCATAGGTCAACTAACCTCGGAGTCCAACTGGCAATTGGTGTCTCGATGCATAGGATCACCCTTCTCCAATACTTCTCCTGAGTGGAGAATACTGGTCCTTGCGTAGGTGTTTCGTGCAATGTTAGTGATAGTGTCCCTAGCCTATTTTCCATGGGAATATTAGGTTCAACCGTCTTCAGACTATCATCTACGTTCTCCAGGCAGGGCAGGTTCCTTTCCTCGGTAGAGATGCGTTGAAAATTCCTGACGGTCTGAAGACATCGGAGCACTGAAACTTCGTGCAATCGGCCTTGCTAATTTTCCAGCTCCTCATCAGAGTCAGAGAAACATTCACTGTCCTTTTCCCAGCAGAGCATTCCTTCCTCCATGGGGTTAACCCGATATTCATCCAGCGCAGTTAATTTATAAACATGATCTAATTCCTCCTCCTCATAGGTTGGCTTTGTATACCGCACACCTTCTACTGGATCTAGTGGTACTATGACATGCATACCTTTTCTTTCAAACACCATGCTGCATTTCTTGAGATTGACAACACCCCCCATGTCGATTTCCCAGTCCAGTCCAAGGAGCGTAGGGTAGGGATCCACATCTTCCACGATTTTTATGACTTCAAAGTCAGCTAGGACCCTTACCCCTGTGATGTCAACCATGACCTTTGGTAATCTTCCTAGAGGGATGATTTTTTGTTGATTGGCCATTTGCAGCTAGATGGTGGACCATTCTAACTTAGGTTCCCCCATTCGTTTCCATGTCTGCTTTGGTAATACATTCGCATCTGACCCCAGATCTAAGATAACCTGATCCATCTCGTAGTCACCAATCTGCGCAGTTAATCGCATCTCTCTTCCAGTGCGCTTCTTATAGTTGTATAGTTTATGTACATCCTTGGTTTCAGGGATCAAATTGGTCCGAACCGCACAGGTATTCAGTAGTGCTTGGAGATTACCTACAGCCTGCGGATTTCGCAGCAACTTCAGACATGCCTTTAAAAAGGGCTCAACCCCTTCCTCTATCTGAGGTTGCGTTGGTGGCAGCGTGGGGACTGTTGGTTTTGTTGGGGTTGTTTGTTATTTGATAGGCACACCTTCCTAGGAGGCAAGCTCCTCTTTTTCTCCCTGGGTGACCAACCCACTACGTGTCATGACTTTTACACAGGGATTTGCCTTTCTTAGCTCAGATTTAACTCTTTGTACATTCTGCGTAGGGGTGGGTTGTTTTTCCTGCATCTTGGCTATTAAAATTGGGTAGTCTTCTACCTCATGGTCTAGCTGCCTACAATATTTACATGATGGTCTGGTGGGATTTGGGAATTCTCTGGAAAAGTGCCCTATTTCTCCACATTTATAACAAACTAGCTGCCCATGTCCGTGTCTTGCACTTCCTCCCCAACCTCCTCTTCCGCGGGCCGGTGATCCTCCAAAGTGCGCATAAATTCTTGGCGTCGCAGGGTCTGATTGAACCCTATATAAGTTCCCACGATCCATCATTAAGTCATAAGTACGGTAGTTCTACTCATCATGTCCCACTAATCGGCAGAATCGACACCATTGGTGCTTTAGTTCTGGGACATATGCACCTAACCAAGGGCAATGGTTTGTATCATGCAGTCCTGCTACCCGACAATCATCACACCATAGTGCAGGTCTGCTTGAACCTAGTCATAATAGGAGGGGTTCCCTACTCACCCCTGGGTGTACCGGGCTAGGTCCTCCTGCTTGTATGTAATCCATCAATAGAGGGCATTGATCCTTCGTATGGCTAGACACTCGGCATCGTATTCACCAGAGATATGCAAAACCATCCTTTCCCTGCTTCTTTCGCAGGTTTTGTATCTCCATATGCATAGCCCCAAGTTGTTCGGATTTGTTGTACCCCTGCTGACGTATCCTCTCGGGGGGCAGCCTCTAGTTTCATAGCAACTTCCACAGCCTTCTCCTGCGACTCGAAGGTCTGATGAATCATTGGCGTGTGCAGGTGAGGTAACAACATAGTGATGAACCATTCCGTATGCTGTCTATCATCATATTCGAATCCTCCTTCCCTAATTTCTTTCTTCAGTCGCTAATCAACCTCCCATATTGACTCAGATGCACCTTGTTTGAAGTCCTTTACTTCTGCTACCAACTGGGAATAAGATTTCGGCTTCCTGAACTGGTGCTTCAAAGCATCCTTGATATCTTGAATAGATGTGCCCCCATTATGGGCAATATACCGCATATAACAGTCCAGGGCCCTATCCTTGAAGGCCAACGATAGCTGCTCCCTTTTTACCATATCACTTGCCATATTCTGTGCAGTCCATACGAAGTTTGCAACGAACCAAAATCGGTCCATATCCTCATCTCCTACCCCCTTGAAGGTAGGTAGTTTCAAATGCGCAGCCATATCACTGTCTAGTGGTGGTATAGGCGAATTCTTACCTTTGCCCGGATGAGGTGGCGATGTAGCTGGGGGATCTTGTGCAACTAGTTCCTGCAACATATTGTAGGCAGATCTCTCTCCGTCAAGGTTGGTCCGATAGTATTTACCATTGCAGGTCGTGCTCCCGTCTAGATCCGAGGTCATTCAGTCAGTATGACTACACAGAATGCTCTTTTCGCACAGTAATTTCTTGATCGGAAACGATAACGTCCTCAGAAATTTACCTCGGAATCCTTCGAAGAATCGTCGTTCGGCCTCAGAGTATGATGCAAACTGATCAATGGAAAATTCCGTCACAAATCCTCCAAGCACACTATCCACCCAGTGATCCACCGTGCGTGTGATAGTATTATCAGTTTTTTCCAGCTGCTCAAGCAGCTCTGAGGTCCACTGAGTGACTCGCTCGTCCTTCCAGCACTTTTGGAATTCCACAAGCCTGGCCAGCCACTCCTAGAGTTCAATCACAAAGGTTACAAAGAATATTTCATAGCTTTTCGTAAGAATGTACCTATTTTTCCACCTTTCCGCCGTTAATTTTTCACTGTAGTTTTCTTTTATTGCGAACTCCTGGATATGTCTTTCGAACTAGTCTTCGATCTCTTTTCTTATAGGTTTCTAGTATTCTCTTGTCATTACCCAATTCCTCTCTCAGAATTTTTCCGGTCCCGGCAACATAACCATTTGTTGGCTCAAGGGGTCCTGACCCAGGTTTGGTAACAAAGGTTAGCCAACAAACCCCTATACTACTGGCCCTTTCAGCAGTGACCTGCTTTCACAGGTCAAAATCTCACCCGAAGTAGTATGGGTGGGTGCTAGAACCAGGTTTCTGCACCCTGAGAAAGGATGGGTAAGTCAAGTAGAGATGCGTCCTGTTTCTGTAATTTCAATTGCACTTAGTAACTTGGCCCTTTGAGATGGTATCTTTAAAAGCTCCGTTACTGGGATAGAAACCTTTTCATTATTCACCCAATTTCCCAAGTCAAAATTTAATTCTGAAGTAGGAGGAGAAAAATTTTTGTGATTATTCCAGTCCTGAATATCCCTTCTCTGATAAGTCATCCCTTTCTGTTTTGCCATAGCAAGAATTTGTCCAGATGTAGGCTTTTCCCCAAAAATCTTAGTGAATTTGTCAAGATTTGCAATCATATTGTCGACCCCAAGATTATTAGGACTATGGTCAATCTCTTGATTACTTTCAATGGTATATATTTGATCTTCCATGGAGAACATATTGATTTGACCACTAGTTCCTACATGTTCTTCTCCCAACATGCTACCTTCCATAATTCTCTTTACATATGGGCATGTGGCTTCTTCATGGAACTCATTACATGGCCTACAAAAAGGGGGAATCTGATCTACCATGTTGGTGGATTCCAATGGATTTGGAGGCCTATAATCTTGTTGAGGGCCTTTATTCTTTTTCCATCCATTATTTGGCCTAGGTTGGAATCTTTGTACTTGTGATCTTTCGATGGCCACCAACCTATTTTGCATGGCTTGCATTTCTTTAGTGTGGTTTGCTTCCATGCTCTTGATGAGTTGAGTTAATTCCTTAATAGAATCATGTGTAGTGTCTTCCTTGGTCTTGCCTTTGGAATCATTCAATTTCGATGGCCCTCTAGTGAAACCAGGAATCTCAGATTTCCCAGATTGCTTTCTGGCCCTCTCCATTTTCAAGGCTTCAGTTTGAGCTACACCCAAAGTTGCAGGCTCCTTTCTTCTCAATTCATAAGCAGTGTCAACACCAAAAGAATCTAAATATGAGCATAAGAGAAATTCATCCGGAGGTTTAACAGTTGCAGGCATGCTTTTAACCAATTCATTGAATCTCTTGTTAAACTCCTCCATGGTTTCAGTCTCATTCTTTTTCATGGTGCTAATGGCACTAATCAAATGACTATTCTCTCTTCTCTCTCCATACTTTCCCATGAAAGCATTAACAATTGCTTGTAAAGAATCATATGAGTTAGCAGGTTGCTCAGTGAACCAATCAAGAGCATCCTCTTCCAAAGAGAGAACGAAAAGCCTCATCTTTACATCCTCATAGTTAGCAACATTACACCACTTAAAGATGCAAAAATTAAAGTTCTTCACATGTGATGCAACGCTAATGGCATTGTTACCTTGAAAAGAAGGAAACCTTTCAATAGCCTTGTCAGGGATATTGTGAGGATAGCCATTAATGTTAGTAAAGTTACAAGGAGCAAAAAGATCATTCATGATGTTAGGCTCAACTTGTTCTTGAAACAACAAATGAATGTCAGAAATAGCCTCTTGCCCAAGACTAGCAAGAGCTCTACTATGAGAAAGTCTATTTAACCTCTCTCTAAAAACCCTTTCAGGATCAGGAGAGGGGCTAACTAGACCACTTGAATTTATCCTAGTAGAAACTCTTCCAAAATTAGGATTGAGTGGAGTCGCCACTTGAGCAAGAATCTAAATCTAAAATTCAAATATGTCAAAACTTAAAGTTAGTCGTTTTCCCAGGCACAAGAAGACTTGTCCCTAGCAACAGCATGAAAAAATGTTATCGCTTGCCGCCTACACCTACCTACCTAAATCCTCTTGAGTGGTTAACTTAGATTGCTTCCAAGAACACCTACAGGCAAACAAGCAAAAGAGTTAGCATGCAAAAGAAATATTGCTAAAATATGTGAGAGGAAATCACATGCATGCGAAGGAAAAAGTTAGAAACTCAATGCAAGTATAAAATACACTTTATATTACAACTTCCCTCACTAAGATCAGCTTGAAAGAGTTGATTTAGTGAGTGAAAATTAGGATTTAGATTCAACAACTTAGCCTCAAATGCTAGATAAAATAGATATGTGCACAAATGAGAGAAGAAATATATGAATTTTTTTTTAAGAGATGGAATAGAAGCAAAAGGCTCATGAAACCCCCTTTTAGATAAATCTCTTGATGTCTTATGAGATTGTTGGCTTGAAAAACTTGTGAGACCTCTGATATCCTTGGAGCTGACTTATTTGAATCGAAGAAGTCTTCACACTCCAATGGACTTGGCAACCTGTCCTTTGAACACACAAATTTCTGCAAACCAATTGTTAGTGCAAAAGAAACTTGGCATATAGAGGCCACGTTGAGTTTGTCATTTCATCGAAAATAACAAGCTACAACAAGAGCACAAAACATACCAAGTCCAAAGGAGATATGAGATAGCTACAAATCTCCCATCCCTAGACAATAGTGCCTTCAGGAAAATGCAAAGAAAAAAAAAACCAACTAGATTGCAATAAATAACAACATCAAATGAAACAAGTATACCTCATCAACCAAATAATGCACCACAAGAGAAGCTAGTAACCCCAAAGACTTTCCTTTATTCAGCTCAATAACAATTTTGGCATAGTAACAATAAGCACAAGCTTAAAAAAAAACCACGCTTACAATGAGAGCCCAAGGCTCATTTAAATATAACTATGGGAGGAAATCCCAATGAAAAATTAAATGACAAGTGGAGAAAGGAGATAATCCCAATGCAAAAATGAGTAGCTGTAGACTGTTGTATAACACCTGTAGATGGCAGCCTTATCTCCAGTTTAGGCCAGCGTACAAATTTTTCTTCATTTGTGTATTCCTTAACTGTTGATTACTGTGAAAGCCACTTGCCAAGTGCATATACGACTGAAGTAAATGGGAGACAAACTCCCTCAAAATATTTTCTTGACTGTTGTGATAAATTCTCCATTAAAAGACAACTGCGTATTATCTCTGTGTGGCTGCCAGCGTAGAGGGAAAGCTGCTGTGCGTAGATGCTGTTGAAGGGGCAGCGTACAAGTGGTAAGGGAACTCTACATTGGTGGAGACATTCTCCACGATTCCCTCAAGTCAGATCTCATTAAATAAATTTAAAATCAAGTGCTGATTTTCCTTTGCTGCGTGAATTTCTAAGTGGGCCAGCGTGTAATTTGATTGGCATGTGCGTGAAATTCTTATTTGGCATATGTGTATCTCCCTTTGAATGCCTTATGCGTGGACAAGGAATGTGAGTGGAGCCATTACCCACTTATTTTATTAAAGTTCCAACTTTAATATCCATCACAATGTATTAAATCATTGATCCAACCTTTCACCATACGTAATATCTCAATGTTGCCTTGCTGACTTATGTTTGACTTGGCCCACTAAATCATGGTGATGAAGTGGCTGCCATTTCACATATTTTGTCCCCCTTTAAACTTTTCAAAAGTACCACATATTTATGATATGTTGAATTAAATTAAATCATTGAACTTTAGGCATTACGTGACTTTTTTGACCTCCATTTGACTTGTCACTGGGAACTTTGACTCTGACTTGAGTTGTACCCTATGGTGGGCCCCACATGCTTGCCACATCACTTTGGACTTACCCTCAATCTTCCATGTCAAAATTTGACGTATTTTGACTTTGGAAAATTTTCTAAATTTTTCCAATTATTAATATTTTTCTCATTTTTGCCACTGACATTAGGAAAATCGGCTTTTGAGGGACCATAATTCGTTTTTTGACCCTCAAAGTGGGTCCTAGGATAATGCTGGGTCTCTGAGGATGAATTTCGATTGGTCACATGCCCCATACATTTCCTAAGGCCACTTACTTACATCATTACATAGAAATTAATTAAAAAATCCCGTTTTGCGGGGAATTTTTAATTATTAAAAAATCCTACTTAGACTTAGTCAAATTCCGTGAAATTTTAGAGATGACCTAGCATGGTAATATAAATCAAATCTAGACACTAAGACGTGTTAGGGGCTCAACCTTCAAGCCGTCACCCCGGCTTTGGGGTAATGCAATGAGTGAAAAAAACCTAGAAAATTATTCGCCGCTAAAAAGAAGGAATAATTAACCAAGTAAAAAAAACACTCCAAGGTGTACTCGCTTGCTGATCGAGTCTCGACATCCTAGGCCTGTTACATGGATTTATTCATCATGCTAGTGACATTTATACAATATCCCCGAAGGGTTGCGAAATCTAAAGACTGAAGATGAGAAGAAGAAGTAGAGTTTAAAAACTCTGTTGAACATGATGATATCTGATGGCACAAGCATCTTCTGGTTCATCCTTGGGCATGGAGTCTTCACATTATCATCAGGTGCCACTCTAGTGGTCAACACAACCATCACTTGACATGCTGGTGCTGGGTATAGGAAACAGTTCAATTCCTTGTCTACCTTACAATGAATAAAATTATGGGTGCTACCTGAATCAATCAACACTATTACCTTTTTCTTCTTGATATGTCTTTCTATCTTGAGAGTTTGAGGAGTGGTAATTCCTGCCAATGTATTACATGATATGGTTGGACTCATTTATTCCTCTTCTAGTGCTGGTTCCTGGTGTATATCCTCTTCTTTTGAAGATTCTTGTTCATTTTCTTCTTCCTCTTCACAATCTATGTAAAATAATTTCTTCTCAACACACTTATGACCTTTAGTTTATTTGGTATCACAACTGTAGAAAAGCCCTTTTTCTCTTTTTTCTTCCAATTGTTGTGGTGTCAACCTTATAGGTTGTGGAAATATAGGAGTAGCAACACTTCCATCTTTATAGAAGTGAGTGGTAGGCTTCCTTGTCGCCATAATTTTACATTCAATTTTTCTTGCCAACCTAAATGCCTTCTCCAATGAATCAGGTTCCAAAAAGCGAACTTCATGTTGGATGTTATCCTTTAAAGTACCTATGAAGATATCAATCTTGTGTTCCTCTGGAATATCAGTTACCCTTATATTCAATTTTTGGAAGTCCTCAATGTGCTCCCCCACTGAAAACTTTTGTTTGAGATTTATCAATTGGCTAAAGAAAGTGTTACTCTTTGTATCCTCATAATTTGTTATCATTTCCTCCATAAAAATTGACCAAGTGACAATTTTTTTACGACTAAATGTAAAGTTCCAATGTGTACCTTTTGTGTGTTTTGCACATTATGGAGATCAAAATATTGCTCCATCTGTAGTATCCATGTTACAGGATCCTTTCCATCAAACTTCCTCATATCCATTTTTGGAATATGGTGGTTCTTCCCGCCAACATTAGAGTTTATGAAATCACGATTAACATTTATTTTGTTCTCATCAAGAGTTTCCTCTACTATCTTTTCACCATTAGGAAACATTTCTTGTATCAACTTTGTCAAACCTTCCATGTCTGCTTTTAGATCATTCTTCATGTTTTCCATCTTAGCTTCCATGTCATCCATCTTAAATTCCATGCCAGCTTCCATGCCATCCATGTTAGCTTCCATGCCATTATTCAAACCATGCATCTTAGATTCCACGCCTTTCTTCAAACCATCCATCTTAGTTTCCGCGCCTTTCTTGAAAACTTCCATGTCATTTTTTTTTGCTCTTTGCGAGAGTGAAATTTCTTGCACTTGCTCTTGTAATTTTGATATGTCATGCTGCCATTCTTCGTCTTCATGAGTTATAGTAGAGCCTTATAAAGGCTTAACGGGTGTTGAATTCTTTTTAGGGGCCATTTGAGAATCCAATACTGATATCTATTCTACAATATGCGCTTGGAATCAATTCAACTTGATTCTTCAAACAAGACTTATGCAATTCGGAAAAAAATACACACCTTTTACTTGCTTTTGAGGCGCTCGATATTGAAATTGACTTATCTCTATACTTGAAGATCCTCAATATCTGAAACTCGGTCCTGTAGTATTCCATTGAAGTTTCTTTCAAATGCCACAGGTCTGACTTGATTTGGATTCTTCAAGGAAAAGTTATGTCCAATCTCCCACAATGACCTAATTATGGACTGGTTCAGTAGAGCGAAATTGTACGACTTGCCACGTGTCACTGTTGGCTCCTTTGGCCCTACAATTTATAGAAAGGAAAATACAGTCCATGTACTTCTAGTCACCTTTTACAGAATTCCAATCTGATGCTCAGAGAGAGATTTATGAAGATTTTCCCATGATAACCTATTTGAGATGAAATTCGGGAGCCTAAAAAAGACCTAACTTCCACAGATCATATCTCCGAAAATATTGTGAACCAAGCTTTAAAATCTTTCGACGATGTTCCTGAGGATTTCGGCTTCGTGCTCTAAAAATTTGAGCTTTTGAACCTTTGTAGAAAAAACATTATAGCGAAAATTCCGCGATGACCTTTTTAAGTGAAATTCAGAAGCCTGCAAAAATCCCTACATTCCACAGATCATATCTCCGAAAATATTGCAAACCAAGATCTGAAATTTTGTGAAGATTTTCCTCAGGATTTTGGCTTCGCACTCTAAATATTTCAGCTTCTGAACCTTCGTAGAAAAAAAGTTATAGCGAAAATTCCACGATGACCTGTTTGGAGCAGCGAAAGCCTAAAATCCAAAGCTCTGATACCAAGTGTTGTGAAACCAACTCCAAAATAGAAGAAAAGAGTATCAACGCCTTAGAAATAAGCCACTTCAAGGGGGAAACCTCCAATACATTAGATGAATGAAAAATTCTTGGATGATTCAAATTACAAAACCTCCTTTCTATATATAGGAGTCCATGGGGCCACTATGTAATCCTAGCTGACCTAACAATAATAATTTAAGGGCACAATAATAACAATATGGGGTTATAGGGGTACAATAATAACAATAAGGGGGTTACACTAACAACAATAAGGGACTATACTAGTAATATAGGGACCTAACAACACCTATTTTAAATAACTTAACTTATAAACTCAGTTAGAAGCTTTAAGATCTTACATATGGTATAAAAGCCCAAGTTACAATGCTTTACCTATACAAACTAAAGATATAACCTAAAAATGGAAATTGTAAAGTATGCTTGCAAACTGTTTGCCAAAACATCTCAACGAGATGTAATCTCCAATTTTCTTAAATTGTTGGGTTCCTTATAAATTCATGTATGCCTGAATGAGTGCAATAATGGTCCCTGAGGTTCAGCTGGCAAGGGTTGCTACGAGGCATTATTGGGGACAAATGAACCATTCACGACTGATTTGATCACTTATCCAGAAACACGAACTTGGTTGGCTTGGCTGCCATGGGTAAATATCTCATATCTCATAAACATTGCAAGGTCAACAACACTGCAAAATGGAAGGCCTTCCTGCATATGTGCCTGTTGGAGCACAGGTAAAGGATTTCAAGTATTTTTGTTGTTTGATGTTTTTTACTTTGATGGTTTTAACCATAATTACCAAGTTCGGCTAAATTTGGATGAATAAGTCAAAAAATTTCCAATTCAGTTATGTTCAACCATTAATACGACAAATTCAAATTCGATACTATCGGAAAATTTTTATACATTTCCCTTGGATCTCGTTAAAACATGTGATCCCTAACGTCATCAATTTTGCAGTAGGTTGAGCTATGGGTCAATAGTAGAGAGGGACGTCCAGGAGAACGACAATCATAAGTAGTTGGCTGCGAAGGATAGATGGACTCATAATGAAGTAACCAATCATTAGAGAAAGATTTTATAACGATATTTGATAAAAAAATATCTCTTCATCTTATTAAGTTGGTGTAAGTTGAGGTTAAGGTTAATCATATGCATGAAAAGAATACATAAAAAAATATTGTTTTTTTTTAATGATATTTTTTGGAGTTTGAAGTGGATTGTGAAATTTTGAATTGTGTTATTTAAACTGGTTTTTTGATTACATATATGGATTCAACACCCTGAAAAACGTCTAGGCATTTTGATTGTGCAGAGTTTACTCATCAAACTTGTGATTTCAATGAATTTCTCTTGGATTTTAAACAAATTAAAACAAAAAAATAAAATATTTTTTTTTTCAAAAAATAACATTAAAGACAACTCCAAAAATAAATATATAATTAGAATTAATTATATATATATAATTAAATTTGTATATAATATATTATATGTGTTTATTTTGGTATGGTTAAATTCATATATATATATATATATATGGGATGAGTAAATTTTTAAATTAGAAAATAAAATATAAAGAAATAAAGTCAAAGAATTTTAAATAAATGAGAAAAATGTTTTATTTAAATAATATATTTTTGATATTTATAAAATGTATATTTTTCATTTTTGTTTAATTTATGTTGTTTAATTTTTTCTATATAAAATTGAATTTGAATTTGGTAACTATGGTTTAAACATCATATCAATTTCTTACATTTAAATCACTCAGTTAGAATGAATTTGTGTTTGAGATTTTTTTTTTTGAAATATTATGGAACATGAAAATTCACCGAAATTTAGGCTTTTGAACAAGTGAGCCTGTTGTATTGTCTATTCGATTTTTTCTTTACCTGCATGCAAATGATAATTTGATGGAAACACTATGGAAAAGAAATCGGTACAAAGCATTTATTTACAGAAGTTTAAATACACGCTCAATTAAAGGTTGTAATTTTTTTTGGAAATATGTTCTGTGTGTTTGGTTCTAGACAGATAACCTTATACTTTTTTTAATTTTCTTTATTTATTTTTTAGTTTTAACGATGTAAAATAAAATTTATCGATTTAGTTACAACTTATCACAGAATTTGACCATTGGTCAATATATTCTGCAGTTTAATAACATTGTCTTTGATTTTAAAGCCTTTTTCATCAGCCTGCCATTGTTGGAATTTCTGAATAATTCCTAACACACAGAGGAATAAAACAATTCCTTATCTAAACACAGAGATTCAATACAAAATATATGGACAGAGATGGATGAAAACACACTATTTCATTTAAAATAAAAATTTGTTACAAAATGAGTTTCTGTCTTCAGAACGAAGTCCTAGGTTACAATGCAAATATACTGGCTGCTTCACACACACAGCGCTTCAAAAAATTTTCTCTCTGTCTCTCTCTTTGTTTTCTGCCTTCAGGCATAATACAATACATAGTCAATGTGCTTACACTTTCTTTTTCGCCTTCGGGCATATATATATCACAATACATTTTTTTGATTATATATATGTATTTACAATATATATGTTATATGTTATATAGTCCTAAGTCTTTAATAAAAAAACATTAACCCGTCGCGGCAAATAAAAAATTAAACATTAAACCTAATGTTTTAAACCTTATACAATGTGTTTCACGGATCTCAAGGGTCTTTATACAAAATAGTTTAGTACTTATCACATCCAAATTTGGGCCTGTTGACTGTGCATCTGAATGGTGCGATAGTGTCGTGATTGGTCGAGCCATGACACGCTGGCGGACCTCAAAACTTTATAAAAAATGTTTAAGATTCTTATCGCATCCATTTTCTGTCGTGGTGACGTAGGCACATAAATGTGTGATACGCACGCCATTGGTCGACGACTTGTTACGTTGGCATGGTGGGGACTTCTGTTCATCGCATGGGTTGTGGGCTATGGTGACAAGGCTTCAAATGATGCGAACGGATTCGGATTGGTTGCGCGGTTTGTGATGTGGAGTCATGGGCTCCATAAGCCATGATGTGGTGTTTTCAAACTCAAATGAAATGGCGGTAAATGCAAATGGTGGTTGGTGTATGTTTTAAAGGCGCGAGGACAAGGTTTTAAATACAAAGTTGCGTGGTTCAAACCATGGATTTAAAAATCAAAACAGGGCTATGGCCATGACCAAAAAAATGAACTTGCAGGGTTTCATCACAGCGTTTTTAATGCTCAATGGAGTGTAAATACAACAAAAAAAACATTTCTTGCTGTTGCTGTCCCTCAAATTTCCATCAGACTTCAATTTCTGTCCTTCTATTTGCAGTTGCAGTTGGAATTAATATTTCCAATACTCCCCCTTAATTTCAACTGCTACATTCTCTTGTATACCCAAACATTTTCTCAAATAATTAAAACTCTTATGCCCCAATGGTTTTGTCAATATATCAGCAAATTTCTCTTCAGTTCTGCAATGTTTCAAAACAATTTCCCCATTGTCACTAGCTCTATGATGTAGTGATACTTGGCATCAATGTGTTTCGTTCTCTTATGAAACACTGAATTCTTTGATAAATTTATAGCTAAACTGTTATCACAATACACTGTTGTGCCTTTTACATGTTCATGACATAAAATTCTCAACATTCTCCTCATCCATACTGCTTGACATGCTGCTAATGTAGTTGCCACATACTCTACCTTTGCCGTTGATAAAGCCATAATTGGCTGTTTCTTAGAAGCCCATGAAATGGCTCCTGATCCCATATGAAAAACATATTCAGAGGTGCTTTTCTTGTCATCTATACTTCCAGCCCAATCACTGTCAGTATATCCAATTAACTCAAAATTTTCTGAAGTGGTGTATACAATTCCATACCTCTTTGTTCGTTTCACATACCTCAGAATTATTTTTGCTGCTTGCCAGTGTGCCTCCTTTGGCCTTTCCATAAATTTGGAAATGAAACTCACATCATGCATAATATCAGGCCTAGTTGCATTCAAATACATGAGGCTTCCAACTATTCTCTTATACAAACTTGGATCAACATCCTTGTTGTTGTATTCTTTTCTCAATTTCAATCCCATCACTATAGGAGTAATTTCTGCCTTGCAATCCTGCATGATAAATATTTCCAAAACTACATTCACATATTTTTCTCAAGAAATAAACTTTTTATTTTCATTTTTCTATACTTCTATTCCTAAGAATTATCTCAACAATCCCATATCAGTCATCTCAAATTATTCTTTCATGACTGTCTTAAAATTTTCAATGAAGTAAGCATCGTTACCTATAAATATAACATCATCAACATACAAAAAAACAATGAGCATCTTACCATCTTTCTCCTTGATGTATAATGTGGGTTCTCCTCCACATTTCTCAAACCCATTTTCCAGTAGATAGGCATCTATCCTACTGTACCATGCTCTTGGTGCTTGTTTCAACCCATACAGAGCTTTCTTCAATTTGCATACCTTGTCCTCTTGGGCTTCGTTCTCATATCCCAGAGTTTGTTCAACATATACCTCTTTCATCAATACTCCATTCAGGAATGTTGATTTCACATCCATTTGGTAAAATTTCCACTTATGTTATGCTGCTATGGACAACATTGCTCTTAGTGTTTCCATTCTTGCAATCGGTGCAAATGTTTCTTCATAATCTCTTCCTTGTTGCTGCTTGTAGCCTTTGACAAAAAGTCTGGCCTTGTGCCTTTCAATCTTACCTTCAGAATTGGTCTTGGTTTTATAAACCCATTTCACTCCAATAACTTCTTTACCTTTTGGGAGATCAACTAATTCTCATGTCTTATTTTTCTCTATGGCATTCATTTCTTCATCCATAGAATCTATCCATTTCTTATCTTTTACATCTTCTTCCAAATGAACAGGATCCTCTACATGACAATACAATGCAAATAAAGAGTTCATACCTTCATTTTCTCCCTCTTGCTAATAAATCTCATTCAGAATTCTGAATCTAGTTCCTATTTCACTTGCTAAAATTGTGCTTGTAGAAGCACTCAAATCTGCTCCTTGTGATGTGCTTCGAGAAGCACTGTCATCACTTATCAAGGGTGTTCTCATACCTACTTTTGGTGTCCCTTGATGTCCTTGTGTTGGTGGTGGTGGTGCTTCTAATGAGGGATTTCTTTCAGCCATTTCTTCCTCATCACATCATGAGACAAAAATCTTTTTACATTCATTGTTTTCTCAATGCTTCCATCCCAAGCTTCTTCTTCAATAAATTGGACATCTCTTATTATCATAAATTTCTTGGTGGATGGGTTATACAATCTTTATGCTTTGGATTCTTCATTGTATGCAACAAATATGCACTTCTCCCCCTTATTGTCCAAATTCTTCCTTAGCTGATCTGGAATGTGTGCATAAGCCACACAATCAAAAACTCTCATGTCAGTGACAACCTGCTTTATGCCACTCCATGCTTCTTCCTGAAATCTGTTCATAACACTCTTTGTTGGGCACCTATTAAGCACATATGATGCACAATGTACAACTTAAGCTCAATATTCATTTGACAAATGTTTTGCCTTCAACATACTTCTTACCATGTCCATGATGGTTCTATTTTTCCTTTCAACAACTCCATTTTGCTGTGGTGTATACCTTGCTGTAAATTGTTTGTGTATCCCATTTTCTCTAAAAAAACGCAGAAATTATTTGGAGATGTATTATCCTCCTCTGTCTATTCTTAAGAACTTAATATGCTACCCACTTTGATTCTCTACAAGAGCTTTCAAGTGGCAGAACTTTTCAAACACTTCACTCTTCAACTTCAAGAAATAAACACACGTTTTTCTTGGGTAATCATAAATAAAGGTCAGAATATAGTGGCTACCTACTAATGATGGTGTTTGCATTGGTCCAAAAAAATCTGAATGGAATATTTATAAGGGTTCCTTTGCCCTTATGCTCTTTCCTGATGGAAAGCTTTCTCTGTGTTGTTTGCCCAAGATGCAGCCTTCACAAAGGCTATCCAATTTCTCAATCAATGGTAATCCCTTTACCATTCCTTTTCTATGTAACAAATTCAGACCTCCAAAGTTGAGATGTCCAAATCTCAAATGCCATAGCCAGTTTTCATCCTTTGCTTCTCTTTGGAATGTCTCTTGTGTCACTGCTGCCATTGCAGCTCCTTTCTTCAAATCTGCTCTCATCTTGAGAGGAAACATTTTGTTTCTTGTCATCTTCACTTGAGCAATCCTCTACTTACTTGGTGGTATGTCCATGATGGTACATACATCATCCTTAAAGAAAATATTGTAGCCTTTATGAATGAGTTGTCCAATGCTCAAAAGGTTACGCTTCATACCAGGCACATAGTATACATCTGATATGGATCTCCTTTCTCCTTTCTTTGTCAAAACACTTACTCTACCTTTTCCCATGATAGAGACTTTACTGTCTATCCCCAATGTTACTTGAGACTTCACATTTTCATCAATAATGGAAAACATATAAATGTTTCCAGTCATATGGTTGCTACATCCTGAATCTAGAAACCATATATCTTCATTCTTTTCTTAAGCCATATTACATGCTAAAAACAAATTCTCTTGACTGATATTTTCTTTTGTAAAATTATCACTGGGTCTATTACCCATGTCACTCTGTTTCTTCCTACATTCATTGGCATAGTGCCCATACTTCTTACAATAATGACATTGGACTTGGGACTTATCATACCTTTGTCCATGTGCTTTATTTTGTCCACCTTGTTAGCTGTTGCCTTGGCCTTGGTTCTGATTTTGATTGCTGCCTCTTCCACTTGTATTTGCAAGGTTGTTTCTTCCTTTGTTTTGGCTTCTGCCTCTTCATTTTCCTCTATAGTTTCCTCTGCCTTGACCTATTCCTCTTCCAAAGGAAATTTGGGTCTTAAAGGCATGCTCCAAAGATGAGTTTGTTGTTCTACCCAATCTTTGTTCATGTGTCATCAATGATGCATGAAGCTCATCAACAGTAAACTTTGAGAGATCCTTTGTCTCTTCAATGGTTGTTACTATAACATAAAATCTTGAGGGTAAGCTCCTCAATACTTTCTCCACTATTCTTCTTTCTTCTAATGTCTCTCCATGAGATATCATTTGGGTAACCAAACCAATCAACAAAGTGAAGAATGAATCTATTGTGTCAGATTATTTCATGCAAATGACTTCAAAATCTCTTCTTATTAGTTGAATCTTTGTTGTATTTACCTTCTCCATTACTTGATAGGCTGTCTGGAGGGTATCCCATGCATCCTTGGACCTCTTTGCTATTGCAATCCTTGGAAATATGCTTTCATGCACTGCCTGATAGAGATACAAGAGGGATTTTGAGTCCTTCTTCCTATTACTCTTCAACAAATATTTCTTTGCATGTGTTAAGATATTATATTCTTATTCATCTTTTGGTTCTTCTAAACCATCTTGAACTAGCTCCCATAAATCCTGAGAGGAAAACAGGGCTCTCATTGTGATTTCCCAGTAGTCAAAGTTCTTCCCATTGAACTGTGGGAGTTGAGTAACTCCCATACTCATGCTTGTGTTGGCTCTTGCCATTGCTAGCTTACTGAACTATGCTAAAAAACTTGACTCTGTTTTTAAATAAACCTTCTCACTGCTGAGATATTAAACTCTGTCTTCAAGAGATTTCTATGTACTACACTCTTTAAAAGCAAACACAAAAACTTTGTTTTGGTAAATACCTTGTTTTTTTGAGCCTTCACACTACTTGTCAAAAGCTTCAACAACTCCTTCTTCTTCCTTCAAATTATTTGGAAAATGAAAAGAGCCTGGACTAGCTCCGATACCATGTTGGAATTTCTAAATAATTCCTCACACACAGAGGAATAAAAAAATTCCTCATCTAAACACGGAGATTCAATGCAAAATATATGGACAGATATGGATGAAAACACACTATTTCATTTAAAATAAAAATTGCTACAAAATGAGATTTTGTCTTCAGAAAGAAGTCCTGGATTACAATGCAAATCTTCTGGCTGCTTCACACACACAACACTTCAAAAAAATTTCTCTCTGTCTCTCTCTTTATTTTCTACCTTTGGGCATAATACAAAACACAGTCAATGTGCTTACAATTTCTTTTTCGCCTTCGGGCATATATATATCACAATACATTTTTTTGATTATATATTTTGTAAATCTATATATATATATATATGTTATATGTTATATATTCCTAAGTCTTTAATAAAAAAAACATCAACCTGTTTCAGAGAATAAAACATTAAACATTAAACCTAATGTTTGAAACCTTATACAATGTGTTTCACGGATCTCAAGGTTCTTTATACAAAATAGTTTAATCGCTTATCGCATCCAAATTTGGACCTGCTGACTGTGCACCCAAACGGGGAAATAACATCGTGATTTGTTGAGCCATGACATGCTGGTGGACCTCAAAAATTTATAAAAAATGTTTAAGATTCTTATCACATCCATTTTCTACCCTGGTAACATAGGCACAAAAATGTGCGATACGCACGCCATTGGTCGATGGCTTGTTGCATTGGCATGGTGGGGACCTCTGTTCATCGCATGGGTTGTGGGCTATAGTGATAAGGCTTCAAACGATGCGAACGGCTTCAGATTGGTTGTGCGGTTTGTGACGTGGAGTCATGGGCTCCACAAGGCATGATGTGGTGTGTTCAAACTCAAACGAAATGGCAGTAAATGCAAATGGTGGTTGGTGTATGTTTTAAAGGCACGAGGAAATGGTTTTAAATACAAAGTTGTGTGGTTCAAACCATATATTTACAAATCAAAACAGGGCTACGGACATGACCAAAAATATGAACTTTCAGGGTTTCATCACAGGGTTTTTAATGCTCGATGGAGTGTAAATACAACAACAAAAACATTTCTTGCTGCTGCTGTCCCTCAGATTTCCATTAGAATTCAATTTTTGTCCTCCTGTTTGCAGTTGCGGTTGGAATTAATATTTCCAACAGTCATGGGTGGAAGCTTTATTTATGCATGGAATAGGTTCTTAAATGTTTTTAATGATGGGCCTCTAATAATTTACTATTTCATAGAAAATTTTAGATAGAAATGATATTCTCTTGATGTTTACTGATTTTTATTAATGTGTTTTTCCAGAACGGAAGCAAATGTTAAATATTATATCATTTTGTTTCATTATACCCATGCATGCATGTACAAACATCAATATATTTTGGCCATTGCTTATGACCTCTTATTGCACATTTTTGTGCTGCTATTGTTTCAATTATGTGTGTCAAATTCATACTCTAGATTAATTGAATTAGTTTTTATTTTTGGCTTGTTAGACTATTACAGTTTCCTTCCATTAGATTTAACTTTCTTCCGTGAATGTTCCATGAAATAATCTATTTCTAGTTCAATTAATTTAAAACCACCTTTAGCAACCAAAACATAGAATTCATTATGTTTATTTATTGACAACATTAGGTATCCATGTGATGTTCAACTGTGATCGTGGATATTTCTTTAGAGAGATCTTAATATATATCTTGAACATATTTCTAATCGTTTTATTAGTCTTTGTCGTTGGCATGGGACTATAGTAATTGAAATGTCCTTATAATATTAGTTGGAGTGAGAATAAGCTAAAGTTTATCAACCCTCCACTGCACCTTTGATATTGCAACCTATCACAATCTATCAATTTTCATATTAACCAATCAAATTATTTGTGATATTATTGGCCTCTTCCCGAGGCATCCATCTATATTCTCCTTCATTTTCCTTAATTTAAAAAGTACTTAAAGGTTTGCAACACTAATATTTTCTCAAACTTGAAGTAGTGCTAACATTACTTGACTAGCATCAAATTTTTAATTTAACTGTGAAAATATTATTTGTCCACTCAGTTACCACCTGCACTCAGTTAGCTACCACCTATATGTAAACAACGTGGCTATTAATGCAACTTGACTACTGTACATCTCTTTGGATGCTGGAAAGAGATGCTCATGTTGGCTTCTTGATAGAAGATATATCGAGATAACAGTTGGCTTGCTCTCTTCCCTCAAGGAGGGATTCAATTCCACAGTCTTCCCGGTACCATCTTTCATATTTTGGTCTCTGACATGAATTCTGCCTTCTGAGTATTAGTGATTTAATTCCACAGAGTATATAGTTGATGCCCAAATCGACGCTCAGTAGCAGAAATTGGGGCACCTCCAGAATCAAGAGATGGAATGGTTGGCTGAAGGGAAGAAAGCTCAAGAAGAAGTATGATATATAACTAGCCGGACTTATAGTATTCAGCGTAATGCCCAACTGTTGCATGCCAATGTCAGCTCAAGGTTGCAGAAAATGACTAAATGTCCAAATGTAGAAAATTTGAAAATTTCATGAGGTTATCAGAGCTTCACGTGGTTATCAGAGCTTACCAGTGTCAAATTTAGTATTCATAGTTTATTGAATTATTTGGATTACTTCCAGTGCCGACTTAGCACTAAATAAGTCCTAATATTTTACCCTAACCTTTTCGTTGTAGGTATTGAGCTTAGTCTACTAAGAATACCAGATCATTCCATCAGGAAGACCACACAGAAGTCAGTAGTGGAATAATTTCGCCTTCTGAGTCGTATCCACTGTAATTAATGGCTAAGTGTCGATTGAACTGCTGCAACACCAAAAAAAAAGTCAGAAAATTCTGGGTGATTGGAAAGATGATGCAGTGGAAATTATTGTGCATTCCTCTCTTCCCTCAAGGAGTGATTCAATTCCACAGAGTCTTCAATGGGAGGAAATGAGTTAGATTTGAATGCTCTTCAAGCTCTTGATATTTTCCAGGAGAAGAGCTAGGAATTGAATAAAATGAGCAAAGCCAGGAACTGAATGAAATTTCGCCAGGAGCAAAACCAGGAATTGAATGAAATTTCGACTATATATCAAGCCATTAGATTTGATACATTGGCAGGTTTATAAACAAAATAGCCTGTAAATTTGAATTCGAGAGTGAGATATTACCTCTGTAGCCAGAGTATAGCTTCATCACAGAAAAATCAAACCCTGAGGCGTTGTAACGATTCACTGTGACCTGTGACCGTGCCAGTGGAGCATAGCTTCATCATAGAAAAATAAAACCGTGAGGCACTGTAACGATTCACTGTCACCATGCCCATGGAAGTTCGTGAGGACTTTGCCATGCTTTAGTGCAATAGTACATGAAGGCCAGAAGGTCGACTAAGTGAGCCATCAGGCTTAAATATGCCATCCAGCTTTAATTACCACAGATTGATGCACATATCAACTCATATGTGCACAACATCATGGCAGGAAACCCTTTAGGAGACTTAATTATCTCCTGTGCGTGCAATCTTCATTGGAGAGAGAGCTCATGCCCAGACCAATCTATAGGAGAAGTTTCCAATCGAGGCTCTGTAGGACATGTATTCGCCATTCGCAGAATTTGTGTAGAGATGCTACCCCCATGTTCTCCATTTCGTTTTTATGCTTTCCTTTTAAATCCTTCATTGTTATTTCCTGATCGGATTTGATGGGGGAGAAGAGATAGGGATTATGGTGGAAATTCAATTTCACAGGACTTGGCCTATGAAAACTGAGCTGAACCGAGTAAACCTTTTGCTCTTGGTGCTATTGTTGAGACTCGGTGGGTTATGGTTCATAACCATAGATGTATGCTCAAATTTCTATCCAATTTTCTCCATATTGTTTCCTTCAGGGTGATGGCACGTGTAATACATGCAAATCCAGTAGTTAACAAGTTAATAATTTGTTTCATGAGGGTTTTATTATATGTGTTTGGGTTCTAACTTTGAAAATCCCCCGTGTTCATTCATGTGGTTATAAGGATTTTTCCTTTATACATTTGGTTATAAGGCTTGGCCAAGTGTCATTAGATCTACTCTTAATTTACATGGCATAAATTCGATGGCTCTCTTTCATTTTTAGTGTAATTAATTACAAAGGAATGCTAATGGTTCTGCGGTGGCTATGTGTGTTTGTTTTTATTGGTTTACTTTTTTTCTTTGTGTAGATGTTAGCTAGTTAAAAAGGGATGAAAACCAATTTCTTGTCCAAGGATGAGCTCTACCAGTTCTGGCAGGAGATGGCTGACCAAAAATTTGATTCTAGGCTGCATATCTTCTTTCACATGTACGATTCTTGAGCTTATTTAACTGTTGATCTCAAGATTTACTGATTGTGTAGTTGGATAATTTAGAAGGTATAATTAGTTCTGTAGTTGAAAGAAACTAATTATAATGTGAATTACAATGCAGGTGTGATAAGAATGGAGATGGCCGAATATCAGAAGATGAGGTTGAGGAGGTAATTTGATCCAAATTCTTGATTAGATTTTCCTTTGGCTATTGAGTTGTGTCCATGTAGTCCCAAAATTTTCTTTAATTGATATCATATAGCTGACAATAAATTGCATTCAAGGTTATTGTGTTGAGTTCTTGTGCAAAAAAACTGGCAAAATTGAAGGAGAATGCTGCAAAATATGTACTGAACCTGGTAGTTATAAAAACAAGAAAGAAATATATGAAAAATGAATGGAAACTTTAAAACAGAAACAAGTAAACACACATAAATTTATGTGGTAAAACCTTGACAGTGTGTCAAGGAAGCCTCCATGGGGTAAGGGATTGGAAACTCTATTAATCAATTATGATTCTCCTCATCATACAAGCCTCTCAGGCCATCCAATTTAACTTGGGCTATTTTGTTATTCTAACTTAATTTCGTTATACAACCAACTAACAGGTAATAAGTAAATTTGACCAAAATTACATTAATTACATTTGTTGTCATATTTTAACAAACTCCACATTGACAACAATTTTCCTAATCCCTTGCCCATGCCCATTCATCATCTCTTTTGCGAGCCAAGAGAAGCAAGACATCATCTCAGATTCTCTACTGTAACTGGCTTCGGGAATGTATCTGCATGATTTTCCTGTGTATGGACCTTCTTGAGAACTACTTTTCCTCCTTCGATTACTTGTCTCACAAAGTGATACCTTACATCGATGTGTTTGGTCTTGCTGTGATAGGCTATATTTGTACCCAAATGAATAACACTCTGACTGCCACATAATATATTCACTTTTTCCTGCGTCCTTCCAATATCATCAAGCAGACCCTTTAACTAGATTACTTCTTTATAGGCATTTTAAGCAATTATATACTCTTCTTCAGTAGTGGACAAAGCAATTGTCTCTTGAAGCTTTGACATCCAGCTGATTGCTCCACCTGCAAGAGTAAAAACATAACCTATATTAGACCTCCTTTTGTCCAAATAACCTGCATAATCAGCATCCACATATCCACAGACTGAACCTTCACGACCATCAAAGCTGATGCAATGGTCACTTATGCCTCTCAAATACCGAAGCACCCATTTCAATGCTAACCAATGTTCTTCCCCTAGATTTTCCATGAACTTGCTGACAACTCCAACTGCATGTGAAATGTTAGGTCTTGTAGATACCATCACATACATTAGTTTCCTACCGCATTTTCATATGGTACATGAGACATATACTTCTTTTCTCCATTAGTTCTAGGACTTAAATTCGAAGAAAGCTTAAAATGGGAAGCTAATGGAACATTAACAGGTTTCACATTGTTCATACCAAACTTTTCAAGTACTTTCTCCACATACTTTTTTTTTGATAACCACGGCTTCCATTCTTCTGGTCTCTCTGTATCTCCATGCCCAAGATATTTTTTTCCGCTCCAAGATCCTTCATATCAAACGTCCTAGAGAGTTGAGCCTTTAACCTATTGATTTTTTCCATGATTTTGCTTGCAATAAGAATATCATCAACATACAACACCAAGATAATGAATATGCCATTGAAACTTTTGAAGTATACACAATGATCATACTCACTTCTGATAAAATTCTGGCTCACACATGACGGAATCAAACTTCTTGTACCATTGCCTGGGCAACTACCTCAGGCCACACAATTATTTCCTGAGCTTGAAAACTAATATTTATCTACGACCTTGTCCAAAACCTTATGGCTGATCCATAAATATCTCTTCATCCAAATCACCATGAAGAAAGGTTGTTTTAACATCTAACTATTCTAACTCAAGATCAAGTAATGTAGTTAGTGCTAACATAGTATGAATAGAAACAAGTTTAACCACTAGTGAAAAAATCTCATGAAAATCAATACCTTCAACCTGAGAATACCCTTTTGCAACCAGCCTCGCCTTATATCTATCAATACTTCCATCAATTTTTCTCTTCAACTTAAAGACCCATTTGCACCCAACAACACTTCTCCCTTCAGGATGTTCTACAAGATCCCAGGTATTGTTCTTGGCTAAGGAATCCATTTCTTCTTCAATAGCCTTTTACCATATCTTGCTATCTACATTATCTACTACTTCCTGTTAAAAAGTGTGACTGGCTGCTGAATTGGTTCTGGAATTTCTCCAATTTCCTTTGCTTCTTCACCTTTTTCATCAGAAGTCTCTCCTTCCTTTCGAATTTCTGGAAAAGGTTTAGTCTCTAATTGAATTTGTTGATATGGTGATACCTACTCCTGTTCAAATTTTTCAACATTTGATTTTAGAAGAGAATATTCATCAAATTTTACATCTCTACTAATGACTATCTTCCGTGAAGAAGGATCCCACAACTTATATCCTTTCACTGTATAATCATACCCAACAAAGACACAACATTTCGATTTTGGATCTAACTTTCAACGTTGATTTCTAGGAATAAGAGCATAGGCATCACAACAAAAAATATTTAAATAATAATAATCACAAGACTGACCCGAACAAACTTCTTCAGGAATTTTACAGTTTATGGCAACTGAAGGTGATCTGTTAACTAAATAACAAGCAGTAGATACTGCTTCCACCCACAACTCCTTTGGCAGGTTAGCATTGTTGATCATGATTTTGGCTCTTCCCATACGAGTTTGATTCATCTGTTCAGCAACACCATTTTGCTGAGGAGTATAAACATCAATTTTATGTCTAACAATCCCTTCATCCTTACATAATTGTTCAAATTCTAAAGAAGTAAATTCACCGCCATTGTCAGTTCTTCAACATTTAATTGATTTGTATGTTTTCTTTTCCACCATAGATTTAAATTGTTTAAAAACATTAAATACATCAAATTTATTTTTCAACATATAGACCCAAAATTTCCAGGAGAAATCATCAATAAATGTTAAGAAATATAATGCATCTCCATAAGACACAGTAGGAGATGGTCCCCACAAATCAGAATGAATGTAGTCTAGAATTTGTTTACTATTATGATTACCAGTTTTGAACCTTTGTTTACATTGTTTTCCATACACACAATGTTTACAAAAATCCAACTTCAAGGATTTCAAATGAGGAAGCAACTTGTGGTTCATTAGTACCCGAACACCTTTCTCTCTCATGTGACCCAACCGTTGATGCCATAGACACGAACCTTCTTCTGATTTTTCTGATATGATCGATGCTTCACTAACTTGAGTGCTTCCTTTGATTCTGTACATATTTCTGACCTTTTCAGTCTTCATAACAACCAAGGCTCCTTTTGAGACTTTCAACACTCCATTTTGACCTATAAATTTATACCCATTTGAATCCAAAACTCCCAAGGAAATCAAGTTTCTCTTTAGTTCAGGTACATGCCTAACATCAGATAATATTTTAACTGTATCATCATACATTTTAATTTTTACATTTCCCATCCCAATAGTCTGACAAGATGCATTATTTCCCATAAACACAGAACTACCATTTACAATTTCATATGAAGTAAACCAACTTCTGTGTGGACTCATGTGATGAGAAGCACCAGATTCTAATAGCCAATTTTCAGCATCTTGAAAGACATTACAAACAGGTAGAGCTTCAGCAGTTGAAACTTCATCAATCATACCTGAACCAACCTGATTTTCTTCCTTATTCTAGTTTTCTGACTCCTTCCATTTCCAATAGTCTTTCTTGAGGTGTCCAATTTTGTTGTAGTACCAGCACTTGGTTTTACACTTATTTCCACCCTTTTCTTTTGATCTGGAAGAACCCCTTTCTTTTTCCCCTCTTTCCTTTGACTGACCTCTGGCAACCATGGCTTCTGGTGAAGATGTTTCAATACTAGATTTCCTTCATAGTTCTTCAGATAACAGAGCACCCACAACTGATTCAAATTTTAAAGAATTGACAATGCCCAAATTGATTGAAGTTATGAAGTGGTCCCATGACTCGGGCAGAGAACACAAAAAGGCTATAGCCTTGTCAAATTCTTGAATTTTAACTTCCATATCTAACAACTAGAAAATAAGTGCATTAAAAATATTTAAATGTTCTGCAACTTTTGTACCCTCCTTCATCCGAAGACTGTACAATTGTCTTTTCAAATAAATTCTATTGGTTAATGATTTAGTCGTATATAGAGTTTCCAGTTTTCCCCACAAAAATTCAGTTGTACTCTCTTCAACAATATTAAAGAGAAATTCATCTACCAAGCATAACCCTATGGTACTGCACTAGTACAAAATGGCTAATTTGTTACTAAAAAAACGACTAAAATTTGCATATAAACGACTATTTTTCGGTCGGTGACCAATAGTAGCTAATTTACAGTATCTTATAACGCGACCAATTTTTGGTCGTTTTTAGCTTAGTCATTAATTGGTTATCTCAATTTTGTTATCTAGTTGTATATTTAGTCATTGATTTGGTCATTGATTTAGTCACTGATTTCGTCACTAATTTAGTCATTCGTTTGGTCTTTCATTTTGTCACTGATTTAGTCATTCATTTGGTCACTGATTTAGTCATTGATTTGGTCATTAAATGTCACAATTAATGACCAAATATACAACAAAATATATTACTATATGATCACCCGAGAAAACCAATTAATAACCAAAGAACTATGACCAACATGTTGGTCGTGTTATAAGATACTGTAAATTAGCTACTAATAGTCATATATATGAAAATTTTAGTCATTGTTTGAAACCAATTAATGACCGAAGAAATGTGATTAAATTTTAGTCGTGTTATAAGATACTGTAAATTAACTACTAATAGTCGTATATATGCAAAATTTAGTCATCATTTGTAGTCACAAATTTATCATTTGCAGTAGCCATTTATTCATTATATAAACGAGTAATTTAGTAGTTTATATTCATTTAATTAATAATCATTATAAATGACTAATTTAGTCGCATATTCATTTTATTTGTGTTCATTATTAATCAACATAAATTAATTTGTATTATTTAAAAAATGTCATACAATGTGCATGTTCATCTAATATGAAAACACAAAGTCGCATATTTTAATTACAATACTAAACAACATCAAGTGAAATTATAAATAATTTCAACCACATAAATTATATTATATGAAAACTTAAAATATTACAATATGAGTTTCCAACTTTATATTAGTTGGACTACAATTTACACATGAAATGATGTTTCATCACTTCAAAACATTATCGTTGTGTTGTCAAGGCATTATAGGTGAATTCACCAACTCTGAAGACTTGATCATCAATCTTTATATGTGTGTCTTATGTGAGATATTGGTTCTAAGGGTATTGCCAGACCAGTTCTCCTCTCTCTTTTTGCATTTGTCGCTCCAATGTTATTGCTCTTCTCTTTTTTCAATTCATGCTTCTTACCATCAATACTGATTTCATTTTCTGAAAACAAAATAAAATACAATGCACTGTAAGAAATGAAAGACAATGAACACTAGAATATAACATAAATTAAACTATAAATAGTTTATACAACATATACCTTAACATCAACAATGTCAAAGCAATTTTCCTTCAACATCAATTTCTGCAAAATAAATGTCACGTTATTCTTTCCCATTTCTCAACATGCTACATACAATAAATTGAAAATCACATAAAACCAAGAGCAAACCCTTTTCTAACCAAAATAAATAAACAAACAGTGCCTCTAATAAAACTTCATTATAATATTAGCAAATGAAAAGAGAGCTAGTGGACCATTTGTGTTGTTTGACTTTGCCTATTTTAGTTATAAAGTGCTCGAGCTTCAGGAACCAACAAATGTGAGCACGAGCTAAAAACTAACCAACCATTCACTAGTCAACATGAGAGATCACAAATAAACCACAAAATTGATCAAGCATTAAAATTGTGAGCAGACTACCTTGAAATTTTCTTCTTGAGAAATACCTCAAAATCCCCTCATTTCTAATAAGCTTCATGGCTATGTACCTCCATCCTTGATTTCCCTTGTTATATCTTGAATAAATAATATCCCTTCAACAACCAATTTTGCGAGAATCCTACCAAGTAACTCAAGAGCCTTGTGCGCATCAATAGTAGCATCCTCCAATGAAAATAATACAATCTCCAACCTAGAACCATCAAAATTATATATAGTTATAATGTTGAAGAGTGTAACTAGGTAGGTCTTCCTTATAATGACTATGTAACTAGCATTTGCACCGAGAGGTGCAAAGTAACGCCAGGGAGTGGGGACAACAATAATTAAGTGAAATATATGGAAATTTTAGTTCCTATATATCTTTCAAAGAATGTAATAGGAGGTTAAAATTTAAAATAAAGTTACACTAACATAAAGGAACACTAATATAATTGTCCCAGAATAATAGCATAGTAATGATGGTATCGAAGATCCTTCAATAGTTGCTCCAAGGGGATTGCTCTAGCTCTTCAAATGATTCAAATAACTGTCGAAACTAAATATTCAAACCTACTCTAAATCCATCATCAAAAGGTTTTCAATGTGCTAGAAAGGAGTATTTAAAGATTTTTTTAAAAAAACTTTCAATTGCTGCTACAAGACTGTTTTAAAGCTGGTCCAAAACTGCCTTCTAACAACTTTAAAAGATGTCATACAAACACCTTCAATAAACTGCTATACAAATACACTCTATGAAGTAATCCATATAGAGAACACACCAATAGCCCAGAAGAGGAAAATGAAAAGTTTATCGGCAGTTACATTTTACTCTAAAAAATATTCATATCAAAATCTGTTAACGTCAAACCAAAATTTCGTAATTTTCAAGATCCTATGTTCAGCACCAACTACCCAACAGCTTAGCAAACTTGACAAGAAGGCCCTGACTGTTCTTGTACGCTATAAGACAAGATGGTCAACAATGTCATGAATTATAGCAAGCACCTACAATTGTTTCATCATGTCTTATCTTTTTAACTGATCCATCATCTTGAATCTGTCTAGCATTCTCTCAATCGTCAAAATCAACATTGTCAAGCTTTAAAAATATAGCATTCACTCCAATCTAGAAACAAAAATATGCATTCACAACTCAACTTACCCAATATTCTGTTGGCCTCATTCTTAAGTTGTAAGTTGATGCCATACTCATGCAGTAAGCTCCCGCGTCATGGACCACCATTCCTGCCCACTGAAAGAGGATGGCCACTCAAAGTTAAGCCAAAAGTGTATGCCTTCAAAGAAGCATCACAAAATAATTCTAGAAACAATTAAATATCATATTGGAAAATAAATTCCTTCTCATCATGCATGTATATCAGGTGTGATAATTATTGTCCTGTAACTAACCACCATTTCTGGAGTTGGAAGTTCCCTGTCCTTTCCTAAAAAGTCTGCAGACTTGCAGACAGGCCCAACAACATCAAAAGTTTGAATTTTTGCCTTTGGGGCAAGTGGAGAAATTAGCTCAATGTGTTTTTTATCAAGAAGAATAGCAGTTAGAAACGTCTCAAAATCTCAAAATCATTTTATGATTCATATCACAACTTTCAGACTGTGTGCTTGTCATGAGAAAGAATGGTCTATTTAGTATCTGGGAATCTCAATACCAGTAATATTTCCTGTCAACAAGGAGACTACAAAAGTAGGAAAAATTATCCATTCTATATTCATTTGGAAATGATCATCCCTTCAATCATGCATCATAAAAAAAAGTTGGGTTTTCCCCAAGTCAAATTTATGTACTAACTTGGTAAGCTCCATAAAGGCTAGGCCTAATAAGCTCTGCCATGCTACCATCAATTACAATGAATTTTTTGTTACAATTTGTCTTGAATCCAACAACTTGACTCACAAGAACACCAGAGTTTACAACAAGAGATCTCCCAGGCTCAACAATGAGTGTAAGATTTCTAGATAATACCAGCTCTCTTACCTGAAGAAACAACCAATGGTGCAAATATACATCTTTAAAGTGTCTATATATATTCTCAAAATAGTTGTAACAAGGCCAACACAGTAACTTGGGCAGCAAAAGAGTGTAAGTTTGAATAAAAAGTAACTTAGTTTAAGCCAATGCTTAAAAGCTTTAATTTGCACAAAAATTCCAGAATATGAAAATGAAGGAAATAAGGGTTCATGTATTTTCACAGTTGGCTGATCCCATGGAGTTAACAAGGTATCTATATTCATCAAAAATAGAGAAAATCAGTGAAAAATAATAGGGATTGTTTATTTTGAATCCTTTAAGTATGAGATCATAGAAGATAATAGTCAAAAGACAATTTCAAAGCAGACAACAATCATTGAAGGCACAAAAAGTCTTAAATGTGCAGAGGAATTTGTCCTTTTGCAAAAGTTTGTACAAGGCAGGAGGGATATTACACCTGAATCTAGGGCACACAAAATTAGTTAGAAGTATTAAATAATTTTTGCTTACATATATCAATGTCACTCAAGCAATCCAAACAACTATAAATGGTGGGCAAGAAGAGAATCTGACACACTTCAATGTTTCAAATCCTATGCTATAGTCACTAAATTTTCCAACAGGGCACATTATAAAAACAAATTAGGAATTACAAAAGTATTCTCCCACAGTCCATGAGTAATGTCCATGGTGGGGCTGTGATCTAGCAGCAACCCAAATAGCTGATGATGACCCCCCCGGTTCAGGATCTAGATGGCATATGAGTAAGGGTACTTTTAGCTATCTAACTTATAATAAAACCTGATTTGTAGATGCAATGAAGTTTGAATCGATCAACAGGCAGTGTTCCTCACATTGTCGACTCTCTATTGTACCATACAGTATTGTGAGGGGTATATCCTCTTCTGTCATGCATGGGAACTCATTACTCTGAGCTCTATGTGTGTTATAACTAGTATGGATTCAGTCATTTCACTTAATCAAGCTCAAATTACAGTGAGTTACCCAAGTTTCAATAATCATTGCACTACCATGGCTCTTTGGCCAAGTGTCCCAGGGGAAAGAAGGGAAGGACTCATGGAAACACAGTTGAAACTTAGACAGACATGGCTCCTAAGGACTTAGACACTTACTGGCTTTCTCATTTTGTCATAATTCCATTTCATAATGCCATTTTTGGGAGGATAATCTCATTGAATCAGTTGGGGTTGCTGAGTTGGGTTAGGAAAAGTGGCTCTCATGGACATATGGGAAGGCTCCAACATGAATGGCCCAAGGACACATACATATTTATACTAGCCTTAAGCATTTCCCTTGCTTTCCTCATTGGAGAAGATAGGATATAAAATTTTTATAGCTTTTGAATAGATGACACAACCTCTTCTAGGATTATTGTCCAAGATTGAATATGCCTCTTGCATTTTCAAACTCAAAGTGTTGGCATTACTGGTTATTTCCAATTTTACTAGGCATTTTTCTAGTTTCATGCCATTAGGTTCCAATTTTGAATCCCATGGGTGAGGTGTGCTATCCACTAGTTTATATTGGCGTTTGCAGAAAAACTCCAGAATATGAAAATGAAGGAAATAAGGGTTCATGTATTTTCACAGTTGGCTGATCCCATGGAGTTAACAAGGTAGCTCTATTCATCAAAATTAGAGAAAATCAGTGACAAATAACAATGATTGTTTATTTTGAATCTTTTAAGTATGAGATCACAGAAGACAGTAATCAGATTCAAATTTTAAAGAGGACAAAAATCATTGAAGGCACAACAAGTCTTAAATGTGCGAAAGAATTTGTCCTTTTGCAAAAGTTTGTACAAGGCAGGAGGGATATTACAGCTGACTCCAGGGCACACAGAATTAGTTAGAATTATTCAATAATTTTTGCATACATATATCAGTGTCACTCAAGCAGTCCAAACAACTATAGATGGTGGGCAAGAAGAGCATCTGACACACTTCAATGTTTCAAATCCTGTTCTATTGTCACTAAATTTTCCAATGGGGTACATTATAAAAAAAAAAATAGGAATTACAAAAAGTATTCTCCCACAGGCCATGAGTAATGTCCATGGTGGGGCTGTGATCTGACAGCAAGCAAAATAATTTATGATGACCCCCCAGGTTCAGGATCTAGATGGCATACAAGTAAGGGTACTTTTAGCTATCTAACTTATAATAAAACCTGATTTGTAGATGCACTGCAGTTTGAATCGATCAGCAGGGAGTGTGCCTCAGTGTTGACTCTGTACTGTACAATACAGTATTGTGAGGGGTATATCCTCTTCTGTCATGCATGGGAACTCATTACTTTGAGCTCTGTGTGTGTTATAACTAGTATGGATTCAATCATTTCACTTAATCAAGCTCAACTTACAGTGAGTTACCCAAGTTTCAATAATCATTGCACTGCGAGGGCTCTTTGGCCAAGTGTCCCAGGGGAAATAAGGGAAGGACTCATGGAAACACAGTTGAAACTTAGACAGACATGGCTCCTAAGGACTTAGACACTTAATGGCTTTCTTATTTTGTCATAATGCCATTTCATAATGCCATTTATGGGAGGATAATCTCATTGAATCAATTGGGATTGTTGGGTTGGTTTAGGAAAAGTGTCTCTCATGGACATCTGGGAAGGCTCCAGCATGGATGGCCCGAGGACACATGCATATTTATACTAGCCTTAAGCATTTCCCTTGCTTTCCTCATTGGAGAAGATAGGATATAAAAATTTTATAGCTTTTGAATAAATGACACAACCTCTTCTAGGCCTATTGTCCAAGATTGAATATGCCTCTTGCATTTTCAAGCTCAAAGACTTGGCATAACTGGTCATTTCCAAATTTACTAGGCATTTTTCTAGTTTCATGCCATTAGGTTCCAATTTTGAATCCCATGGGTGAGGCGTGCTATCCACTAGTTTATATTGGGTTTTGCACAAAAATTCTAGAATATGAAAATGAAGGAAATAAGGGTTCATGTATTTTCACAGATGGTTGATCCCATGGAGTTAACAAGGTAGCTCTATTCATAAAAAATAGAGAAAATTAGTGACAAATAACAGGGATTGTTTATTTTTAATCCTTTTAAGTATGAGATCACAGAAGACAGTAGTCATATTCCAATTTCAAAGAGGACAACAATAATTGAAGGCACAACAAGTCTTAAATGTGTGGAAGAATTTTTCCTTTTGCAAAATTTTGTACAAGGCAGGAAGGATATTACACCTGACTCCAGGGCACACAGAATTAGTTAGAAGTATTCAATAATTTTTGCATACATATATCAGTGTCACTCAAGTAGTCCAAACAACTATAAATTGTGGGCAAGAAGAGCATCTGACACAGTGTTTCAAATCATATGCTATTGTCACTAAATTTTCCCATGGGGAACATTATAAAAACAAATTAGCAATTACAAAAAGTATTATCCCACAGGCCATGAGTAATGTCCATGGTGGGGCTGTGATCTGGCAGCAAGACAAATAACTGATGATGAGCCCACAGGTTCAGGATCTAGAAGACATATGAGTAAGGGTACTTTTAGCTATCTAACTTATACTAAAACCTGATTTGTAGATGCAATGAAGTTTGAATCGATTAGCAGGTAGTGTTCCTCACATTGTCGACTCTGTACTGTACCATACAGTATTGTGAGGGGTATATCCTCTTCTGTCATGCATGGGAACTCATTACGCTAAGCTCTATGTGTGTTATAACTAGTATTGATTCAATCATTTCACTTAATCAAGCTCAACTTACAGTGAGTTACCCAAGTTTGAATAATCATTGCACTACCATGACTCTTTGGCCAAGTGTCCCAGGGGAAAGAAGGGATGGAATCATGGCAACATAGTTGAAACTTAGACAGACATGGCTCCTAAGGACTTATACACTTATTGGCTTTCTTATTTTGTCAGAATGCCATTTCTGGGAGGATAATATCATTGAATCAGTTGGGGTTGCTGGGTTGGGATAGGAAAAGTGGTTGTCATGGACATCTGGGAAGGCTCCAGCATGGATGTCCTGGGCACACATGCATATTTATACTAGCCTTAAGCATTTCCCTTGCTTTCCTCATTGGAGAAGATACGATATAAAATTTTTATAGCTTTTCAATAGATGACACAACCTCTTCTAGGCCTATTTTCCAAGATTGAATATGCCTCTTGCATTTTCAAGCTCAAAGAGTTGGCATAACTGGTCATTTCCAATTTTACTAGGCATTTTTCTAGTTTCATGGCATTAGGTTCCAATTTTGAATCCCATGGGTGAGGCGTGCTATCCACTAGTTTATATTGGGGTTTGCACAAAAATTCCACAATATGAAAATGAAGGAAATAAGGGTTCATGTATTTTCACAATTAGCTGATCCCATGGAGTTAACAAGGAAGCTCAATTCATAAAAAATAGAGAAAATCAGTGAAAAATAACAGGGATTGTTTATTTTGAATCTCTTAAGTATGAGATCACAAAATACAGTAGTCAGATTCAAATTTTAAAGAGGACAAAAATCATTGAAGGCACAACAAGTCTTAAATGTGCGGAAGAATTTGTACTTTTGCAAAAGTTTGTACAAGGTAGGAGGGATATTACAGCTGACTCCAGGGCACACAGAATTAGTTAGAAGTATTCAATAATTTTTGCATACATATATCAGTGTCACTCAAGCAGTCCAAACAACTATAAATTGTGGGCAAGAAGAGCATCTGACACACTTTAATGTTTCAAATCCTATGCTATTGTCACTAAATTTTCCAATGGGGCACATTATAAAAACAAATTAGGAATTACAAAAAGTATTCTCCCACAGGCCATGAGTAATGTCCATCGTGGGGCTGTGATTTGGCAGCAATCCAAATAACTGATGATGACCCCCCAGGTTCAGGATCTAGATGCCATACGAGTAAGTTTACTTTTAGCTATCTAAATTATAATAAAACTTGATTTGTAGATGCAATGAAGTTTTAATCGATCAGGAGGCAGTTTGCCTCAGTGTCAACTCTGTACTGTACCATACAATATTGTGAGGGGTTTATCCTCTTCTGTCATGCGTGGGAACTCATTACTCTGAGCTCTATGTGTGTTATAACTAGTATGGATTCAATCATTTCACTTAATCAAGCTCAACTTACCGTGAGTTACCCAAGTTTCAATAAGCATTGCGCTGCCAGGGATCTTTAGCCAAGTGTCCCATGGGAAAGAAGGGAAGGACTCATGATAACACAGTTGAAACTTAGACAGACATGGCTCCTAAGGACTTAGACACTTACTGTATTTCTTATTTTGTCAGAATGTCATTTCATAATGCCATTTCTGGGAGGATAATCTCATTGAATCAGTTGGGGTTGTTGAGTTGGGTTAGGAAAAGTGGCTCTCATGGACATCTGGGAAGGCTCCAGCATGAATGGCCTAGGGCCACATGCATATTTATACTAGCCTTAAGAGTTTCCCTTGCTTTCCTCATTGGAGAATATAGGATATAAATTTTTTATAGCTTTTGAATAGATGACACAAAATCTTCTAGGCCTATTGTCCAGGATTGAATATGTCTCTTGCATTTTCAAGCTCAAAGAGTTGGCATAACTAGTCATTTCCAATTTTACTGGGCATTTTTCTAGTTTCATGCCATTAGGTTCCAATTTTGAATCCCATGGGTGAGGCCCTATCCACTAGTTTATATTGGGGTTTGCACAACAATTCCAGAATATGAAAATGAAGGAAATAAGGGTTCTACTTCATGTATTTTCATAGTTGGCTGATCCCATGGAGTTAACAAGGTAGCTCTATTCACCAACAATAGATAAAATCAGTGACAAATAACAAGGATTGTTTATTTTGAATCCTTTAAGTATGAGATCACAGAAGACAGTAGTCAGATTGAAATTTCAAAGAGGACAACAATCATTGAAGGCACAACAAGTCTTAAATGTGAGGAAGAATTTGCCCTCTTGCAAAGTTTGTACAAGGAAGTAGGGATATTACACCTGACTCCAGGGCACACAGAATTAGTTAGAAGTATTCAATAATTTTTGCATACAGATATCATTGTCACTCAAGCAGTCCTCCTTGAGATCTTTGGCCACAAACTATGTAGAAATATAACATGTCAGAATTAGCTTCCTATGGATGACTGCAGCTGTGAAGTTCATAGCACCAACAGTGGATTATGTAACCTTTAAATGTGTTTTATTTGGATCAAACTTGGCTTTCAAGTGAATACTTGCTGATGGGTAGCCTGTGATCTTTTTTCCCACTATAGTTTGAGCAAATTCCAAAACGATGACACCCTAATCATAAGTGCAGAGCTAAAACTGAACAGAGAAATATGGATTAAATAATTCCATGTTATTGGAGAAAGCAGAAGCTAGGCACCGGATAGGATAATTTTAACAGTGTCTAACAAATGACCACAAAGTAGGTTAATGGCACTAAGAGTTACATCTAAAGCAAACACCGTGGGACTTAAAAATGCATAATAAATGGCTGACTATAATTAAAGGAGGTAAATAGTAGACTCTATTCCAAAAGGAGTAAATTGGAATCTACATACAAGGTAATCATGAACTTTTGCAATTCTTATATAAGATAATATAATGTTACTAATGTCCAACAAATGACCACAAAAATAGGGCAATGGGAATGAAGAGTACAACCAACATGAATACAATGTGGAGTGCTAGTGCAACTCCTAGAAAGTGTCAAAAATAATACAAATCAAGAAAACAACATAAGTATAACATAAGAACATATGTATAGTAGAAGAAATACATGTGGGAACCAAGCAAGAGATCAACCTTCAGATATCTATATGAATTTTGAAATGATGCAACCTTTACACCTAAGCTTATTGTTTTTGAAAAGGATATCATGTGCAACATGGTATTTCCACAAGTCTCGATCTAAGTAAAGATTGTTGAGATCAAATGACAAAATTGATTTTCCAATATTTTCCTAGTCTACTTCTTGGAACTAATGGCCATGTATTGTTCCAGGATAACCTAAATATGTTCCTTAAACCAATAATAAAGCCTCTAATGGTTTCTGAATTATCTGTAGACCCTGGTTGGAAAACCCTAATTGGAAGAATGGTGGCATGGTAGCCTAATAGAGTACATTATATGATGACATGAGTAGAACAAGGTCTTTAAAAAAAAAATGTTTTCTAAATAGACAATAATGAACACTCCTTGCAAGTGATACGTACCAATTGTACAAACACGTTCTCATGGAAACTTACACCACTAACCATTCCTTTATCTACTGTGCTATCATTTATATACGAAGAACAAAACCATACAAAACATAAGATGCAATTTAATAAAAAACAACCACAATTACCTTTTTATTAACTCCATAAATTATGGTTGTAATTCCTCATCCCTCAATCTTTGGATTCTCCTTGAAACTGAATCAACTGTCTCAATGGAAATCGTGACTCTTGAGTCTTGAGTGAAGATATTTTATTGTATCCCTTGTCTTATCCATCACTTCAAAACATTCTCACTTGGATTCCTGGTGGCTTAGTTGAAGACACTTATTTTCATACACTCTTCTTACAACATCTCTTGCCTGAAAAATCAAGTGTTAACAAACATGACAGTAGAATGGGGAAAGTGTGCATCATCTATGCTGAGAGAGAAACTTAAGCATCTACACTAGCATGCTTAAGACCTTCACAAAGGATGTACACAAAAAAATATTTGCACTCATAAAGACCAAATATTACAAGATTGGTGTAGAAATCTTGTTAGAGAAACCAAAAAGTTACGAGATAAAGGCATGTTTCATAATACCCAAAAGCTTACAAGATGCATGAGTCTTTTCCATTCTACAGAGCTGATCCATCATAGTTTGTTCATGAGCTAGCATTACAATATTTCCAAAATTATTCCCTCTAAGAAGATAAAATGCTTTCACTTAAAGTATTCAAACACCATACTAGACAATTCCATTAAGAAAGACATTGAAATATCATGTGCAGGTCCATCAATCATGTTCAAGGTTGTAAATATGTTTGATATGGTAATCTTAGCTATTAATTTTATTGTCTTATCATTTATGTTGGGTCATTGTAGTGACCAGTGTTGGATCAGTTGATGAGAAGCTATAGGAGGCCTTAGGAGCTATTTGGAGGAGCCTAACAAGGACTGTTAGGAATCCCTAACTAGGCAGCTAAGGTGACAACAGGCACATCAGTCCAGAAGTGAAGAAAGGTAGGTTTTGTGGTGTTTTGAAGGATCAGTTTGGATCAGTCTACATTGTTGATTGTTGGGAGCCATTTTTTGGAGTTTCCTTGGGCATGAAGGAACTCCAACTAGGAGAAGATCCCTCTATGGAGTGATGTAGGTGTCCTAGTGTGGAAAAATTTGTTGCAGCCTGTGGAAGCCGAGGAGGTAGGGTTGACATGGCATGTTAGAAGCCCTAACTAGTGGGAAGTTTCCATAGTGAAGATTGGCTCCTACATTTGTGCAATAGCTCGTCTATTGCAGAGCAAAGGGAAGATTGGTGAAGTCTATTGGAAGCCATGTGTAAGGGAATCCTAGGTGTAAGGATGCCCTAACTAGGTGCAGATGCTACAACGTGGACTTGGTCACTCATGGACTATTGGAGGGCAACATGAGAGTGGACCAAGTGTGAACGTAGATTGGGCATTTAGGGTCTGTTGGAGGATAGCGTGATAGTGTCCATGTTGGAACCCAGTGTGCAACACCTTGATGGACAAAGGTAGTTGCTAGAGAGGCAGTTGTTGAAGCTCAAGGTTCTAATCAGCCAAGAGCAGTTTGTGGAGCCCGAGACTTGTGTGTGGAGAAGTACTTCTACAACAGATGATCGGTAGTTTTCCTAGGCTGTGTTCATTGTGGGAGATGGACATCTTGCAGCAATGGGTGGAAGCCCCTATGTTGGTCTTCATCGGACAGCGCAGGAAGACCATAGTGGGTTGAATTCCTTGAGTAGTTGAGGAGAAACCATGGGAAAATTGAGAGTTTTTCACAACTGGAGTTGTGAACAACTCAACAGGAGTCTCGATGTGTTATGCCCTTGATGGACTAAGGAAAAACTAGTGAGTAGATTGACAGATGACCTTCAGTATCCAGATGGAATTTGAGCATTGATAGAGGCAAGAGTTGTAGATCGGGAGCCGAAGGACTAGGCAGGTATAAGGTACGGCCGAGAGGAGCCGTGAGAGAATCTACAACCAGATGGTCAGAGTATATTATTTTGTATCTTATACTAGTGGATTTATGAGGGTCATTATCCCAGGTACGGGAGCCATAGATTGTTGTATTATATGTTGTTTAATATAATGAAGTTGGGTTGAAAATTTGTAAAAATTTATATATATTTTGTGCAAAGTAGTTATGTTTAGACTCTTGGTTTGGTAGCATCAGAGATTTTTAAGACTCTATCCTATACCCAAGGTCGTGGAAAATCAACAAATTCAATAGTTTTTGGCCAAAACCGATGGATCTCTTTCATTGGATCTTCACAAATTGGACAATAAATTGTGAGATCCACCTCTGCTCCAAAGGATTCTTCATAGTAAATTTTTCATCATCAAAGGAACGAGAATATATTTTGTGAGAAGGCCCATGGTTTTGGGGATCTACAAGACTTTTTGTTACCCCATGGTTTCCAGATTTTGATGCAAACACAATGGTAGTCTCAAGAATGCCGGTGTAGGTCAAGTTGCATAATATTCCCCTACACTTCTGGCATCATAAGTACTGGAAGGCATTGGGAGCCTCTTAGGGTGATACATAAAGACAGATACACAAAGACTTAAAGAGGGGATCTACACTTTTGCTAGAATTTGTGTGGAGGTGGACCTTAGCAAAGGACTGCCAGATCACATCCTTTTGACACACAACAAGCAATGTCGGACATAGTTCCTTGATTTTGAGAACACGAACTTCAAATGTTGAATATGTCAATAGATGGGTCATCTTCAAAATACATTTCTTGATGCCAAGAAAGAGCCACGAAGGAAGAAGAAACCCAAAAAACAACCCAAAGAATAGCAATTTCCACTGCATTTGCCTGAGGACGAAGAGGAGGAAGAAGAAATGGACCCCTTTACCAATGAAGAAGTGAAGAATCCACAAGAAAGTGTAGAAAAGGAGGAATCAAATCATGAAGCGGAAAAATACCCACACCCAACAGTGTAGCCGAAGAGGATTCCAAAAGAAAAGGAGCTAGGGGGTATCAAACGTCACCATGCATCTAAAAGCTCGGACTCATATAAGGAAAATCAAAGAAAATATGTAGAGAAACAGCTGGCACTTGTGTCAACCACCCCATCTCAAGGAGAATGGTAGAAAGTAGAAAAGAAGAAATGGAGAAAAGGGTAGTCTATTTCTCTTCATATTAAAGTAGTTTATTTATTGGCTCTATGATCACTAGTCTTGACTGGCTTGATGGAATGCTTTGCAAGCATCTACAACATGTAATTTTGTTTTCATTAATAAAATTACGATTTTTCTTGGGGAAAAAAATGCATGCCAAGACTTGCATGCGAGACAGAAGGTAAAATGCATAGCTTGTCAGTCCTAGGGGAAAGAGTTACAACATGATTCACTTTACCATCATTTTTTGTTGTGCATACTGCACTAAATTGTTCAGCCATATGCCACAAAGGGTGAAGATGCAACTACACTTCTCGAACTGGACAAACCCTATTGAAAACCACTTTACAATTTTTGAAAAGTCTTTGTTGTTCAACTGCAAGAAATCCCAGACATCCACTTCATGCAACTGTTTGATTGAGAAAAAATTATGGTTAATTTTCTCAATCACCTATGTTTGAATTAAAGGGTATATGTATTATAAAAGCAACCATACAGTGAAAACTCAGGAAATTTCTCTAAATTTTGAGGTGTCACAAACACACTGTGTGTTAAAGATTATTTTTTAGCATCTCACTGCTAAAGAAGATGTCAGTGTTCCATCCTCTAGCTTCTCATCAACATCTACTTCTAACAGTGACAACCTAGAAATCCAAATTGGCACCTACTATAGGGAGAACACATGTATTTATACATGGTAGTATTTCAGTTTTAGGAACAATAACATATATCTTTAACCACCACTTTTGAAAGACAAAAATTAACAATTGTAAGGTCTTGATTGGACACTAAAAAAGAATTGAAATGAACTTACCTTTCGACCATAATTAAATTATATCTATGATCAGGTCAAACCCTTGCAAAATCATCAATAATTAATACTACAGATTCCATTCCAAAAACACCATCTAGATATTTACTTTTAGGTGGCCTATCATCTCCATCTAGATCAGCCTCATCACCATTCAAAATAACACATTCTGCAAATAAAGTTCATGTGGGATCAAGTACTTTGGCCATATTTGTGGCATAAACTTTGTTGCATATTGTATAAACATGTAGTTCATACAACTTTCTTTCCTACAACATAAAATATCAAAGAATGAAATAATAGATTCATCTATTAGCATACACAAGTTGTCAATACCACATTGTAAATCGAATGTTTCCTATAAGAACTACAATTTGCAAGGATATTAATATTTCAACCCAAATATTAAGAAAAGAGGACTACATTGTTTTTTGCTGTGCATTTCTGAGCTGCGCTGCTAGGTCAAGTTACTGAGCAGCGTGGCTGCCCCCTGCGGCAGCCTGCCTAAGGCCTGATCCCATGGAGACGCAGGGCTCTCCCAAGGAGCCCCCACTACCGCCTTCTTCCCTTGCTATTGATGCATTTAATCAGCTTCTGGCTGGTTTTCCCCTGAAGAAAAAAAGTGAAGCAACTAAATTCGTTAAGAAGCTCGAAGATATCCCAGAGATCTCTTTGCCTCCAGAGACCCCCATCCAAGTAGCTTTGTCTCTCGCTGATCGTGGTGTCATTGGCCAATTCACGGGGCTTTAGCCTTCTCTGAAAACTACTGAGCAATGGGTCAACAGGAACTGGGCTCCTCTGATCAAGAAAAGTGTTACATCTTACTTTCTTGGGCGAGGGTTCTTCCTCTTCAAATTCTCTTCCAAAGAAGACAAAGATTTGATCTTCCAAAATGGGCCATATTTCATGGGACCTTAGGGTCTCTATCTGAACAAATGGACTCCGGATTTTGATCTGGCAGTCGATGTTCCCAAGGCTGTCCCGGTGTGGGTTCGGCTCCTGAATCTCCCAGTTCATTGCTGGAACTGGGACTCCTTGAAACACATCGGCAACGCTCTTGGGAAATTCATAGATCGGGCAAACAACAAGGACCAGTATGACTGCGCTAGAATCTGCGTAGAGGTAGATCTAGAGGTGGGCCTCCCAGAGGCAATCAAAATCAATGTCGGCAGCTGGTCTCATCTACAGATCTTGGATTATGAGCAACTTCCATTCAAATGCAGGAAATGCCATGTTCATGGACACTTTGCTAGAAACTGTCCATCCAACGCAGAGCCAGAGAAAGGAAATGAAGAGGGTTGGAATCAAGTCAAGCGTACAAAGATCAATGACAAAGGTCAAAAACCGGGAGGACCCAATGGAAAAGGCCCTCTTCAGGCCAATGCTTAGCGCCCTCCTCCCAAAAAGGCACAAGAAAATAAGTTCGATCCTCTAAGCCAGCAAACAGAAGCAATTCAGGAGATTGAGACCCAAAAACCAGTCTCTCCAAGCAAAGGCACTCCCTCAACCTCCCCTAAAGGAACAAGTGTTCAAGATCCCAAAGGCATGACTATAGAAGATGAGGAAGAAGAACAGGAAATGGATGAGTCAGAGGAGGAAGGAGAAATAGGAGAGTCTCAAACCTCGGTAAGGAGATCCACAAGAGGTCGCAAAACTGACAGGGAAAAAATAGAGCAGGAGACTTACAAAGACAAGCTACAGGGCAGCCAGCCAACTCTGGAAAAACTGCTAGCCTCAAAGCCTAGGATGACGAAAAATTAGCCTCAAGGCTCCAAGGGAGCCCATCAGAAACATAAATAATGAAGGTTATCTCTTGGAACTGTAGAGGTATGGGGAGCAAAGTTAAGGAAGAAGCCATTAGAAGCTTAATAAGAACAGAATCTCCAGACATACTTCTCGTCCAGGAGACCAAGCTGGAAGACGCAGTCTTCCTGCATGCAAGTAAGAAATTTTGGATCAAAAGCGAAGCAAGAGCAATCTCTGCCCGGGGAGCCTCGGGAGGCCTTGGCACTCTATGGATTGCCAACAATTTGCAGTCATCTATGAGGCTAGCAACACTCATTGGTTGCTGCTTAAAATGCAGAATCTGGACACCAAAGAAATTTTTTTCCTTTTCAATGTTTACTCTTCAGTCAATGTTGGGGAAAAAAAGGACTGTTGGGATTCTATAAGGTAGCAAGCATACTTGGCAAACCTGGAAAATATAATTATTGCTGGATATCTCAACCTCACTCTTCACTCGTCTGAAAAAAGAGGAGGCACCGTAGTCCGAGATCCGGCAAGGGAATGGGCAGAGGATCTTATGCAGGAATGGGAGTTGCTGGATATCAAACCTTCCTCTGGTAAGTACTCTTGGTCTAACAAAAGAGCTGGTCCAGGTCACATTGCTGCCAGATTAGATAGATTTTTCATCCAAAGCTCCTTTCTGTTACTAGGATTAGAACCTAGAATGCATATTCTCACAAACAACATCTCGGACCATAAGCCCATAAAGCTAGAACTCCTGTCCCATCAAGATTTGGGCCCTATTCCTTTCAGATTTAGTCCCCTCTGGGTCAAGGAGCCAAATTTCATGCAATTAGGCAAGGACTGTTGGAGACAGCCAGTCAAAGGATCTCCTTTCTTTGTCTGGGAGGAAAAGCTTAGAAGGGTGAAAGGAGCTCTAAAACGATGGGCCAAAACCCTGTCCAATCCTGCTTCAGAAAGGAAAGCCATCAAAGCTTCTCTAGCCTCTCATCAACTTCAAATGGAGAACGCTATAGTCATAGAGGAGCTACTAGATCAAGAGGCTCAGCTGCAGCAGAGTCTTCATAAGGCCTGTTTAGCCAAAGAAGAATACTGGAGATTAAAATCTTGAAATCTCTGGCTCAAAGCAGGGGACAGGAATTCTTCTTTCTTCCATAAACAAGCCCAGGCCAGGAAATGCTTCAACACGATATCTGAGATCAAGGAGGATAATTTTACCCACAAGGAATTTGGGGACATCAAGAAAGCAGTGTTTTCTCATTTTCAAAACTTGTATAGTGAGGAAATGGATCCGGACCAATATTCAGATCTGTTAGACATTGTTCCATCTTCAATCTCTCCTCGTATGAATGAGATCCTTGAGGCCAAAGTTTCCAAAAAAGAAGTTAAAAATGCCCTTTTTGCCATGGATCCGGATAAGGCCCCTGGACCGGATGGCTTTACTGCCAGGTTCCTACAAGTTTGTTGGCTGATAGTTGAAAAGGACATATTCAAAATGGTCCAAAAATCTCAAGATAGTCAGAAAATCGGAGGCAGCACAAACTCAACTTTCTTAGCCCTCATCCCCAAAGAGAAAGGTGCCAACAATTTCAATAGATTCCGTCCGATCTCCTTATGCAATACAGGGTACAAGCTAATCACCAAAGTAATTTCAAATAGACTGAAGCTCATCCTTCCCAAAATCATTCCGGAGAACCAAGGAGGCTTCATCCAAGGCAAGCAAATCGTGGACAACTTCATCCTTGTACAAGAGGCAATTCAATCAAGTCTGCATCGAAATGAACAAGGTATGGTTATCAAACTCGACTTAGAAAATGATTTTGATCAAGTAAATAATAGCTTTATGTTAAAAGTCATGAGCAAGTTTGGTTTTGGAGTAAACTTCATTAAATGGACTTGGGCATGCATCTCGGAGCCGTGGATTGCACCTCTAGTAAATGGCAGAGCCACTGAATTTTTTAAAGCTTCGAGAGGGCTTACACAGGGGTGCCCACTCTCCCCTCTGCTCTTTGTCATCCAAGCCTCTGTCCTTAGTTTTCTTTTAGAAAGAAAGATGCAAGATCAATATATTAATGGATTGTGTATAGCAAGAGGGGTCAAAAACATAAATCACGCCCTATTTGTGGATGACACCTTGTTATTGGGAGCTGCTACTCTTTCCTCAGCCATAAAATTTAAAGCAGTTCTGGATGAATTCTGTGAGGCCTCAGGCAGTGTCTTAAACAAGAACAAATGTCACATCTACAGTTGGAACACATCGCCCAGATTTCTCTCTGCTATTTCTAGATGTTTGGGCTTTGCAGCCTCCTCTTCTTGGACCTCTTTCAAATACTTGGGCCTCCCTGTTTATCATAAAATATCTGTAAGTAAGGATTGGCTTCCACAACTTGAAAAATTCAAGACCAGGATCCAAGCCTAGGGATACTCCTGGCTCAACATGGCTAGTAAATTTGTCTTAATAAAATCTGTGCTCACCAGTCTCCCTCTATTTCAATTTTCTGTGCTTCTCGCTCCGGCAAGCATCTTAAAAAAAATGGAGTACATTCGGAGGTTATTTTGGAATGGAGGAAAACATAATGAGAACAAACTTCCCCTTGTTAGTTGGGAAACCATCTCCAAGCCATTGTGGGAGGGTGGTTTGAATTTCAAAAACCTCTGTCAGTAGAATATAGCTATGGGAGCGAAGATAATTTGGAAGATCATTGCGCCCAAGCCAGGCTGGGCTCAATTGGCTCTCTGGAAAAATATTTCAGAGGTCCTCGTTCTAGCTATTTGGACAACTTGATCCATCTGCCTAACTCGTCTTTCCTCAAACTGTATGCTAAAGCTACTCCTCTAGTCAATGCGCACTCCTTCTGGATTCCAGGAAATGGTAAAAAGATAAACATATGGACAGATAAAATTATGAATATGGATCCCATTGAAGACAGAGCCCCCATTAGAGCGCTGCACTGCTAGATGGAAGGAGAGGGGTTGCGCTCATTGTGGGATATCTCGCTGTGGAGCGATTCTGATTGGGCAAGCTGGAAATGTATTGCCGTGCCGGCTCACCTGCATAATGAATGGACCACGCTACTTGATCTCCTTCATGGTTTGGCTCCTTCGCACATAAGGAAAAGAGATTCGAGAGGCTGGGGGCCGAATACCTGAGAGTACGTTGTCTCCATGGGATATGCTAAGCTGAGAGAGAGACCTTTCGCTCCCCCTGACCCAGCACCTTGGCATGGTGTCTGGCGTTTTCCTTCGTGGCCCAAAGTAGACTTCTTTTCTTGGCTTCTATGTCATGGAGAAATCCTCACGTATGACATCCTGCAGAAGAAAGGGTTCCACGGCCCCTCCAAATTTTCGTTGCGTACTGAAAATGCAAAGAGTGTTGTCCACTTAATGCTTGAATGCAGATTCTCTATGCAGATTTGGTCCACCTTCATTTACAATATGGATCCCAGCATTTTGCATTCTCTATGCAGATTTGGTCCACCTTCATTCACAATCTAGATCCCAACATTTCGCTCCCTTGCTCCACTGTTGATCTATTTTCTAAATGGGCGAACAGGTATCCTGGTCCTCCACCTAAAAACCAGATAATCAAAGCTGCATGGTCTGTCCTCCCAAAGGTAATTTGCTGGCAAATCTGGCTTGAACGAAATAGAAGAATCTTCAGAAATACTAAACAGAATCACAAGGCATTAGAAATCAAGATTAAATGTCACCGAAAAGAGTGCTTGATTGATATAAAAGATGATTCTAATCTCAGCCAATAGGACATTGCTTGGGGTTCTTTTATTGATTTGCAATTTCAAACAGTAGTTAGGAACGTCCCTCCTCCCAAAGACTGGCAAATAAGAAAATCTGAAATAGACTTTCAAGACTGGCTTACATCACATTCAAGACACTCCCTCTTTTTTTATGGGGCAACAAAGGGAAATCTGGGCAAAGCTGGTGTAGGAGGTGTTGTTGTAAACCCAGTTGGGGAAAAAATTCATTCTTTTGCTTGGGGGCTAGGTCATTCAACCAGCATTCAAGCTAAAGCTTTGGCTCTCTTTCAAGGTCTCAAGCTTCTCAAATATTTAAACATAAGTGAAGCAAATGTTATTGGTGATTCCCAGATCATCATAAATGCAATGGTCTCCAACTCTCCCGCTTTGGACCTTAAACTTGAAAGGTTGATAGCCAGAATTAAGTGCTTGGAAAACGCTTTTCAGAAGTTGAATTACTATCATGTGCTGAGAACTCATAATAAAGAGGCGGACTTGGAAGCCAACAAATTTTCCCTCCTCTCTGCTGGGGTCAAGATGAAAGACGAAGAAGAATCATGGGAATTCATTCCATAAGCTGACTTGTTGTCATGTATTACTGCTTACTCTTAAATCAATTTGTATGTATCTTCAAGTTGGGGAAAATCTCTGAAATTGAATTTGTAGTTACCTCATAAAGGAGGAAGTCTCCAAACTTTAGCTGCATTCTCAACCTTAGCAGTGAGGTGCAACAGGATTTAAACATCCTCAATGTAACCAAATTTTCGACATTCAGGCCAAGTTTAATATAATACTCCATAACCGCTACTGTAAAAAAAAAAAAATAGTTCAACCCAAATTATACTAACCTTGTCCAAATAATTTCAGATGCTAGGCCACAATTTAGTCCACATTCCTATATAAGGAAAGCGAAAAGTCTGATGTTGAGGTTTCTCTTGGTCTTGCTCCTGCTTCCTTAGCATTTCCTTGTGCACATGATCTATTTCGATAAATTGTTGGAAAAAAATAATCGTGAATTTGAAACATTTATATACTCACATTATCATGAATCAGTTTATTTACTTCATATCCCTCTTTTCCTAGGAATTACCAAAATTATAACAAGATGGTTTATATTTTTATGACACCTTAGTTGAATTTAGAAGTGTGTAATCATGGTCCAAAACAAGGAAAAGTTTCTTAGTGCTAAGCATCCTATTTTTTTCGTCAATCTTTGTGCTCATGGTCCAAAACAAGGAAACGTATGGGGAAGTGTGTGCTAGGTACTCCATCTTGCCACTAATTTATCCATTATCCGATGCTCTGCGATCTTCTATAACAGCTGGGGCCTCACTAGGAATGCACATGTATGGTTTGATGTGTTATAAAGAAACAATGTAGTTTGCAAGTGTAAATTTGTTATGTATACTTTCAACAAACGATCTATTCAATGATAGACCATAAGAGAAGGTCATCCCAATGCAACTTGCACCAGTTCAAATTTTTAGAAATGATAATATTATACATAAAACATTCAACAATAGCAGAAATCACCAACAGTTGACATTTAATTTCATTGTTCATACCAAGATTGAAGCTGTCCAGTGGGAGTAGAACCATAACAAGAGCAGAGGAGGAAAGAAGAGTTGCATTTAACACCTCTAGACGCTGAATCAACCATTCAATGGCTCAGAAACTGTAGAAAAAGGGGCTCGAATTTTTGTCAATAATGTCTATGTTCTTCTTCAATAACTGATCCTCAACCCTGAAAGCACTAATGGTCATTCATCTTACTATGGACTCGCCGGAATGATTTTCAATGGGTGATTTCATTGTACCATTTAGTCTCATCAGTTCTTTAGCAAAAGAAAAATAGTCTTCTCAAATACCACTGTGTTGTCTCCTGAACTGTGCATCGTACGCATGCCATTGCCCTCATTCTTCCCACCACTCTCCATAGAGGTAGTGGGTTGAACCTTATTCAAAATTTTGAATGTGATTGCGGCTTCATAAGGCACAAAGTAGGGCACGCGTTCATCCATTCTTTCGTAGAAGAAAAATAGTCTTCTCAAATACCACTGCATCGTCTCCTGAACTGTGCATCGTCAGCATGCCATTGCCCTCATTCTTCCCGCCACTCTCCATAGAGATAGTGGGTTGAACCTTCCTCAAATTTTTTAATGTGATTGCAGCTTCATAAGACACGAATTAGGGCGCCAGTTTTGAAAGCTACTAGACTCTCTGTGTGATGGTGAGATTACGGCTTCATAAGGCACAAATTAGGGCGCCAGTTCTGAAATCTGTTAAACTCACTATGTGATGTTGTGATTGCTACTTAAGGTGGGAATTGAGGCTTCAATTTTGAAAGCTATGGTGTGATTTCTGCTTAAGGCGGGAATTGAGGCTCCAATTTTGAAAGCTATTAAATTCTCTAGTGGCTTTGAAAAATAATGTTGACGGTCTTTATTTGTCCTATTTTCAAAAATGTTTATCATTTATTGTTTTCTGGAACAAAATTTGAATGCGTATTTTAATTTTGAGTGATGTGGAAAATTAAAATTTATATGTGTAAAGAGAGACAATCAATTTAGATATATAAGGAAGGGTAAAATTTATAGTAGAAAAAATTCCATGATAAGGGGTTTTTCAAAGAATTTTGTGGAGAAATTTTGATAAGAGGGGTAATAAATTAGGATAAAAAGGATTATTAAGGGAAAAATATTAATAGGTTGGTTGGTTTAATTTGTTTTTTATTAGTGTTATAATATTTGTTTATTTTTTTGATTTTTCTACCTAGGTTCAAATTCCTGATAAGACATTTTTCCTATCTTTATAACACTTGAAAGGTAGAAGCCTCCAAGGAGTAGGACCACCTTGCAAGTTTATGTCCAAACGTCTTGACCATTCTTACTAAATCAAAATTTATTAATATATAATATCAACATATTGGATATACTTTTGGGTTATATTGGCAATCATTCCATTTCATCTCAACTGTACCTCAAACCATTTTCACTAATTACCATTGTTTGGTTTCTCTATAAAATTTCCCTAGAAGTGAAAAAGAACATGACTTTCGATCTAGAATGGTAATTTCCCCAAGCAGTGTGACCACCCCACAAGTGTATTTAGAGATGTCTTGACCCTCGTTGAATTGTATGTTATTATTATGGACTTGCAACATATTGAATATACTCTTGGGTTACAATGGAAATCATTTTAGTTCATCTCAAGTGTAGCTCAAGTCACTCTAATGAGTTGTTGATCTCAAGTTTCTCCATAAAGTTTTCCTTGAAATAAAAAAGAGCATGTCTTTCAATCTTTAATTGGATGAAATACATATCCTCCTTGTGAAAATTTTCTTAACTTCATATTTAAGTAAGGGTTGATAAGTATCTTCTTGGTTTCATTGGCTTCATCAAAGAATTAACATTTTATTCATCAACTCTTGACTATGAGAGGATGAATTCTAGTGTGAATTATCACGTGTGTGGTAATGTTCTTTTTTCAAATGTAGTTTTAACCTCCATGATTAATTTGGTTTAAGTCCTCTAGGAATTCATCAATCACCTAGCCGATGCCACGTGCACCAGTGGAAAATGATGAAATTAGTGACTAGGTGACTAAAAAAGTTAGTCACTGCAATTATTTCAAGTGAATTACTACCAAATTTGAACAATTTTAAGTGACCAAACTAAAAATGACTAACTTAAATGACTAATTAGTCATTTAAGTTAGTCGCTTTTAGTTGAGTCACTTATTATCTAGTCATATATTTTATCCCTAGACTAAATTAGTCATTTAAGTTAGTCATTTTTAGTTCGGTCACTTAAAATTTCTCAAATTTAGTAGTAATTCACTTGAAATAATTGCGGTGACTAACTTTTTTAGTCACCTAGTCACTAATTTCATCATTTTTTACTAGTGCTGACGGCTTGGGCATCCAAGTACTCCCAGTCTGAATCTGTCATGCTTGCAGGTTTTTTCTTTACCTTGACTAATGCTTTGTGCAACCCTTGTTGCACCAGCAAGTCCCTAACTTTCAGTTTCCACAATGCAAAATTGTTCTTTTCGGTGAACTTCTTTGTTGGTGTCCGGATATGAACAGAATTCAACCCTTTTTCCACATAAATTATCTACCCGAGGGCGTTAGTTATTTCAAGACTAACGGAAAAGTATATTCAGATACAAGCACATGGTCCGCTGTAGATCACAGGTTTAATCTATAACACACATACCACTGCAACATCAATGAAATGAACTGTAGAAATAAAAGGCATCCACGACAATTAACACAACTGTAACAACAAATAAAGAATCACACTAAACATAACACTGCAAAGAAAAGAAGGAAGACTGCAACACTTGATCACAAGAGTGGGCCAAACTCTTTGATCAGGGCTACGGAAACTCAAGAATTATAGGATAAATAGCAAGCTGCTGTACTTTCAGTTAATGATAAAAAAGATTGATTACAAAGTCTTTATGTCCCAGGGCCTCTCTCGATTCACAGCCCGTAGGCCTCTTTATACAATTGTCCTGAAACCCTTGATTCCTCTCGATGACTCCATTGTTACAAAAATACATCTTATTACAACGACAACTGGGTTGCCCAGCAAGAAACCGTAAGAAGGCCTAAGATAGTGTTGATATACCCATGGCTGTCACGCTATAGCAAAAAATAAGGAAGACGCTGGAGATGATGGGTTGTGCCTTGACTAGCGGCCGCAATGCTCCTATTGTAGCCAGATCTAAAGAAATATCAGAGTTAATATGTAGAAAGGTAAAACCTCTGTTACACAACATTTTGTCACCATCCCTGCAATCCCTCGTCCCGTACATTGGAGGACTATTCCTATGACCTGTGAACAGTAAAATGTCCTGAAAACACCTTGATGGTATCCTTCTGCATAAGGGCAAGAATTCTCCTGAAGAACATTTCCTCTGAAAAACCCTAAAAACCCATGTTTTGGCATTGGCGCAAGTATCCAGTTCATCCCTCATGCCAATGGGGAAAATATACACTAGTGGGCACACCAGCTGGCACTTTGTCCCTATGTTGTACCCGCACGAAGCCTATTAAGGAATGTTTTTTAAAAATAGAAGGTGGAAGTTTGATTCTAACAACTTTAGAACGAATCATCAAAAAGGATTTGGGTTGTTTGGCTTCGGATCTCCTTGATTAGGAAGTGGTTTTCCACCTCTCATGGAACCTTCCTAAGAGATAGGACTCTTCCCCATGATTATAGGGATCCCAAATTCCCTTTCTCTTTCTATAAAAGTCTGCCCTCTCCATTTGCTAGCTAGTTGAACTTTTGGGAAGGAAATTATAGCTGAGTGACAATCAAGAGTAGAGCTAAGGAGAACCCTGTGTGAGAGAGAGTTTTGTCAAATCCCTGACGAGGTTTGTGAGACACGTTCCGCTGGAATCCTGTCAAAAGAAGATCGCAACGTCAGAGCACCGGTTGTAATATTTCTCTCGTATATTAATATACATGACTCTGTTATTGGTTCCATGGTTGTATTTGTCCATTATATAATGCAATTTCATTCGTTCCTCTCTGACTGATCGATAGTTATAAAGTGTGAAACATTAAGTTGTATGTTGTTTCTCTTCTTTGCATGTGTACAGGTATATGGATGCAGTGAACTCACAAATCGTGACCTGTCCAGCTAGGAATGGAAGCGCCACTTCTTCTTTGACAACAGAAGCGAAGGAATCATGGTAAGCGATCTATCATGATTCTATCTTTTGTAACTAGGAATCAATAACTTTGTGTGTTCTGATTGTTGCTAGACCCACTCTAGGGCTAGTGGGATCGCCTCTGTCTGCAGAGGGGATTTACCTCCACAACAATTTGGAAACTCCAATGGGGACAGTGGGAGTTGGTCCTTCCTCCATTGGGTTGTTTTTTGGCTTTTGTTTGATTAGTCTACTTTTCTAGTTCACCTTCCTTGGTGTTAAACCCCTGTTCAGCCCCTAGAAGACCAGATGTAGCCTCTGTTCATTCATTTTCATAATTTTCTAGGGTAAACCTGATTGGCGTGGTTATCCCTCTGATATTCATACCAAAGGGCGCGAGTTTCTAGTCAGGCACCCGCGCCATCCCCTGTTTGGCGCAGATTACAGCCAGACAGGCGCACCAACCCTGCTTAGTTTTAGGGTTTTCCTGTTTTTGTACTCTCTGAGCTTGAGTTTTGGTCTTGGTTTATTTTTTCTGATTGTTTGAGTGCTTTGAAGTCATTTTTTACTGTGTTTAGCCCTTTTCCTCTGGTTTTTTTCCCTTTTCTATCAAATTTTCATTTTAGCCCTGGGGCTTCTAGGTGCTTCAGTGTGCTGAGCCTTCCGTGGGAGTTTTGGGTCTTTGCTTTCCCGGTCAACTTGGTTTTTGCTTCTTTGCATTCATCTTGCTGAATCCAATTGAGTCATTGTGTTTATTGAGTGATTGCATTCTCTTTCATTCAATTTCTCTTTGTGTTGCTCCAATCCTAGATCACATGGCTTGTTTGGGTCTCTTTCGAGATTATTCTTCGCTTTGAGGGATTTTGTCATCGGTTTGAGTCTTGATTGTGCTTATTTGAGTTGAGTGAACTTGTTTTGTTTCAGCTCTCTCCCTATCATTCTCAAAGTGATGTTTTCATTAGTTTTTCATTTATTTAGTGCATTTTCTCTAATATATTGGAAAATACAAAAAAAATATTTTTCATGTTTGATTGGCATAGTGAAAATTGAAAACTCTTTCAAATTACTAGTGTTGTATGATTCTAGAGAAAAATTTTCCAATTTCATTAGCTTGCATTCGAATCGGTAGTGGATGTTTTTGTGTGTTCATTTTGCTATCATTTGAAAGCTCTCAACTCTCCTGTAGATAGCTCTTCATTGAACGAAATGATATTTTGTGGCATGTAGTTTGCATCTAGAGGTTTTATGAGATCCAACATTCGATAGGGCCTTGAAATCGAAACGTAAATTGAAGATCAAATTTAAAATTTATTGAATTAACCTAAGTCAGCATTGAAACTTAACAGAACATCTAGTATTCTAAGGTAGAGACGTGTTCCGACGTCTTTAAGCCTAGTAGCTATCGCTCGCCATCTGCCTATAGACAGCGCTAGTACGGAATTGTGCTCCCCGTACTATTGCGTAGATAAAGGGAGACCCCATTAGGTTGCAAATCCTTTATCCATAGGAAGCCGAGGCTGCCGCCTTTTACCCGTGATACACCAGACACAACATTCGGGGAGATTACCTGCACATACGTTAATTCCTTGGTTGATTTCTCTTTCATTTTTACCGAGGTGTATATGGAAGTTCATGGATATCTGGTACACCCATTTACCTAGATTACCAGAGCAGTCACTTTGATCTTTACTGACTCTTTTAATTGAAAAGGTCATCGAGCTCTTGTCCTTTCAAGCTCGTGTCCAACCTGAAAGTGATAGAGTCACCTTTTTCCTGTTTCTTGACTCTTAAAATATGAAATAGTAGAGTTTGGTTTCAGTGTCTTAAAAATTAATCGCCCACAGAATATTCCTGGTTATAATTTTTGTCCTTAGTGTTTTATTTCAAGGTCATTTCTAGTGGCAACGTTTCCAGAGTTTTCCAATCAAGGAGTCCCCTATGAAGGGAGTCCTATTCCTTTTCCTGCTATAGGAAATATTGGTGCTCTTTATATGGCCACATTATCCATCCCTGGGTTGACTGTTGGGTTTCCTGTTTGGTTTTTTTCAACCTCTGTAGTCTCAAGTGTTCCAGCTACCGTACCATCCACTCCTCCGCCTAAGCAAGGCCATGTTGATTCGAAGGTGGACCTCTCCCCTTCTTCGTCTATTTCTTCATCCTCATCTTCTACTTCGCCTGGTGAAAGTTTGGATTCTAGTACCCAGGTGGCTAAGAAGAAGAAGAAGAAGAAGACTAAGAAGAATAAGTCAGATAAGCGAGAGGTTAATTCTACAGCTGTTGCTTCTAAAACACCTGCTCTTGATGAACCTTCCAACCCTCGGCGGAAAGTTAAATTCCTTTGCATGTTGTTCCAGGGAAACCATCTTCTTCAAGATTGCCCTGGCATTCCGAAGGTGCTGGAAGTATGGTCCAATGGTCATCCATCATTGCCTTTGGCTTCCGGGAGTCAGGTTGGGGGCACGTCTTGAACTAGTGCTGGTAAAGCTCCTAAGATTCAGGGTAAGCTCACCAATCCCTGTAAGTTGTGTGAAGGGAATAATGCCATTCACCTTTGTCTGTATATGGATGAAGCTCCTTAAACCATGAAACAAGGTCTGTCAGAGCATGGTTCGTCTGCTTGTGTCAAGCTCCTTAAACCATGAAACAAGGTCTGTCAGAGCATGGTTCGTCTGCTTGTGTCAAGCTCCTTAAACCATGAAACAAGGTCTGTTGGAGCATGGTTCGTCTGCTTGTGTCAAGCTCCTTAAACCATGAAACAAGGTCTGTCGAAGCATAGTACCTTTTCTTGTGTCAAGCTCCCTAAACAATGAAACAAGCTGGTTTGAGGACAGTTCTTTTAAGTGTGTCAACCTCGTTAAAATAATGAAACATGATCCTGTTCAATTCGAGTCTTTGATATGATCTCAATATCATAATTTGAACCTTCACTGCATCTGCTTTGCATATGCATTGAAGCTTTGGGGGCATGTACCTCGAATTGAGACACCATGCTGGGGGCATGCCTGGTTTTCCTTGTCATTTCAAGCATAGTTTATTTGTTGTTTTCAAGCTTGCGTAAAAATGAAAACTCATTTCAAGCATAGTTTACTTTGTGTTTCGAGCTTGTGTAAAAATGAAACACATCTTCAAGCATAGTTTACATTTGTGTTTTAAGCTTGCATAAAACATAAAAATCATTTTCAAGCATAGTTTGCGTTTCTGCTTTTAAGCTTGTGTAAAAATAAAATATGTTGGTGTGATGCATTTTGCGAACTTTTAACTTTTCCATTGGGTCGTTACTTATGCAGATTATTTATCTGATACATTAGATAACATTATATTAGACATTTGCATAACATATAAAACATCATCATATGTAAGCAAGATCCATGTAGAAAATAGATGTATATATATATGTCGAGTGTTTGCAATGTGTGCATCATATAAAACAAAAAATATAAATGTTTGTTTCAGTTACATCTGAAGACAACATGTCTCTCAAAAATATGCAAATAGAAATCCTAGGTGACAAATCGGCATGGTGGTCGTGGTAGCACGTCACTGCCTGCACCAACCACCTCAGTAAGCAGTGGAGATGACTTGGCACCCCTACGGTGTGCCTCTGATAAGCTAGGGGAACATCAGATAAACGAGCATAATCCGGAACTCTGCGAGTGATTCCCTCGCCACCCTCACCTTGAGGGTCATGAGCGAGAGGGGTCCTCCTCGCTATTGGTGACATTTCGGTGTGCCTCTTTGGGCCAACATCTGCATACATATAGGATTAACTGTTAGAACATGCATGTATACCAAAAAATCATAAAAATCATAAAATTAAAAAGAGTATTACCAAGCTCCTCGTCCCAATCCTCTCCCTATGGGAGCAGAAGGTCTGGGTCTCCGGTAAAATCAGTGCCTGCATAGGGCCAATCTTCCACAACGATCAACTGTTGTCGGAGCCAGTCAAAGAACTCGGGCCGCCAGGACATCTGCTGGCTACCTCTTGCCCTGGGCATCAATGCCGCCCATCAAGCCATCTGTGGCTCTCTCAGTGGTGGATCTAGGACTATGGCCTCCTGGCGCTAGAAAATTGGTAATCGTTCTAGGAAGAACGACACCAGGATCGACCCATATCCAAAATATTTTAGTTTGGTCTTCTTGCATTTTGTGAGTTTTCATTTAATTTTCATAGTCACGGTTGTGGCCCAGTCAAATATTGTTGGGTTCATACACTCCAATGTGAGCAGTAGCTACGTCTTTGTGGCCTCGTATGGCGCCTGCGATCTCGTAGCCTGCGCAATGGTGTGTAGCACTACTTTCAGTGCTAGATCGGGGACGGTTTGAATATCCACTTTCCCGCTCCCTATTCCTTTGCGTGCCCCTGGGCACACCCTATTCATGACCATTTCCATGTTTTCTCCTGAGGGCCTGGTACCGGTCAGAATAGGGACTAGACCGATGCGTGACAGTCTAGTGATGAAGTATATGTCTGATACTTCGAGCTCAAGTTATTGGTATTGAAGTTTGAATTTTTCCTCATTCTCATCCCAAATTCTAATGAGATACTACAATAGTTTGGGCTGAGCCCGAAGACATGGCGTTAAGAAGAATTTTTTCAGCCCGTAATTTCGAAGAGCATTCATACAATACTCATTTCCCATTGCCAGTTTATCCTCTTCGCTATGCCCTCTCTCTTTCCATTCAATGACCATCCTTTTTTTTGGATACCTGCATAAATAAAACATAGGAACATTATAAAACCTCCTTGGGTATTCAAAATTTCATTTCATTGGTTGTTTTTTGAGAATTTTTAGCCAGATTTTGTGTTGCACTGTTGGCGCGGCTGTTTGGCTAACAGTTGCACCAGCTGGTGTGGCCTCTATGTAAAACAGAGTAGATTGGCGTTGGTCCGTGCCTAGAACCCGCACCAACCGCGGAGCCCTAAAATTTGAAAATCCTTCCCTAAAGGACCTTAAACAATGATTAAATACAGTAAAATGTAACTTAAAAGATGGACAAAGAGGTCGTCTCTTACCTGAATCGGACGGAAGTCGATTTGGTCCACTGGATTGGCCGCACTCAATGCCTGAAGATCGAAGCACAAAAGGGTCACTGTTGCTTTGAAAAGAGGTAAAAAGTGAAAATTAAATATTTTTTACCACTGCTGGTCTTTTATAGCTTTTCAAAAGTCCTAAATGGGTTTTTTAAACATGTTTGCAGACATATTTTTACATTATTTTCATCGAATATGTTTTACACGCACCTTTTTGTGTAGCAACAGGTTTTTCACATGGTTTTGAAGAAGAGACGAGTTGTATTTTATACTTTTTCGGACTCGGTAAAAACACGAAAAATTCACTGATGGAGTCACCTTTCAGCTCTTTTCTAACTCTCTAAAATTGGAAATATTTCTGAGTCGCTTGTCATTTTGAGCTCATTAAGTTGATTGCGAAACGACATCTACCTAGTATACGTTTACCCCTTTTTCGGGCTGGGATATATTATTTATGAAAAAGGAATACCCTAGCCTATCGTGACTAGGAGGTTCTCTTAGACATAGTTTTCTACCTTTTCGGATTTGTGGGACTACCTACGAAAAGGGACTACTGTAGTTTTCTTTTCTGCTGTCTTTTCAAGCTCTCTAAATATGAAAATATGCTGAGTTCTTCCTTTGTCGGACTCGTTAAAAACTGATGACATCGAACTCTGTCGTAATGACGGTACTCAAGTTCCTCCTTCCTAGGGCTCATAAAATGTACTAGGTTGGATTTTTCCGAAGGACAAACTTATATCGCAAGCACATGCTATCCCCTTCAAGTTTGTTTCCAAAAATAATTAGGGTACTCACCAGAAATGGTGGAGGAAAATGGAACCAATATTATAGTCATGTCGACAGTATGTCGCTCTGGAACATGGCACTTGTCGGCATTCGTGTCAGGTTTGGGACATCTCATCTCATTATCTGCTTGCCTTCATGGGTTTGGGTAATCTCTTTTGACCGCTCATCTACTCTTTGCCACGTCACCATGACCAAAGATCCCTTGATGTCAAATACTGCCAAATCCAGTGTCGTGCCGCTGATATGTTCAAGAGAAGTTGGCCTCTACAGTTTTCAACCTCCCTCTGATTCTCTATTGGTCTTGATTCATAAACATTATATCCCTCTGTCTCATGTTGATGATGTGGGAAACATTATGGCCCACCTTCGATCAAGGTCAATTCGTGTCGACTTCAGCTCATTATCCAGGAAGTTGGTCTAGAGACTCCCTTCAGGTGCCTTGGAGCTTGCATGCCTCAATGGAAGGTTCTTCACATTTGATGCAAGGTTTTCATTATTGGCATTCAATCGGATGATTCTGCGGGTGTTCGACGCCAGATCACTATTCACACTCTGTGGATTGTACCTCTCATACCTTGAGAGCCATCGTCATTATTGGTGGTTTCTCTCACATTTGTTAACGGATTTCATCATTGGCTAGTAATCATACGATGTTCTTGCATGTTAGACTTAAGCTCACATATTCGCATGCTCAAACTTGTACATTGTTCAAGTCGAGATGGAGCGCAAGACCGTGGATTTTGTCTGATGAAATCCAAGCTGCGGGTTCTTTGTGGATTATTATGACTTATTACATGACTCTTTTTATTGGATGGCTGCGACCATACCTGGGTCTACTTGTTGATCCTTATTTTACTGGATGGCTGCATCCATACCTTGGATCCCAGTTTTTGTACACTTTATTATGGATGGCTGCGCCCATACCACATATTATGTATCAGAGATATCAGTTGTATTTGTATTTGCAGGTCTTCCGATGGCAGTGTTTTTAGTTGGAAACATTCTCATAAAGCATTTCACCCCTCCCTCTCTCTTGGACCTCATGCTTTAGGGGGCATCTGTTACACAACATTTTTTCACCATCCCTGCAATCCCTCATCCCGTACATTGGAGGAATATTACCGTGACCTATGAACAATAAAATGTCTTGAAAACACCTTGATGGTATCCTTTTGCATAAGGGCAAGAATTCTCCTAAAGAACATTTCCTCTGAAAAACCATAAAAACCCATTTTTTGTCATTGGCGCGAGTATCTAGTTTATCCCTCGCGCCAATGGGGAAAATATACACTAGTGGGCGCGCCAGCTGGTGCTCTGTCCCTGTGTTGTACCCACGCCAAGCCTATTAAGGAATTTTTTTTAACAATAGAAGGCGGAAGTTTGATTCTAACAACTTCAGAACAAATCATCAAAAAGGAGTTGGGTTGTTTGGCTCCAGATCTCCTTGATTAGGAAGTGGTTTTCCACCTCTCATGGAACCTTCCTAAGAGATAGGACTCTTCCCCATGATTATAGGGATCCCAACTTCCCTTTCTCTTTCTATAAAATCCTGCCCTCTCCATTTGCTAGCTAGCTGAACTTTTGGGAAGGAAATTATAGCTGAGTGAAAAACAAGAGCAGAGCTAAGGAGAACCCTATGAGAGAGAGAGTTTTGTCAAATCCACGATGAGCTTCGTGAGACACATCCCGCTGGAATCCTGTCGAAAGAAGATCGTGACATCAAAGCACCGGTTGTAATATTTCTCTCGTATCTTAATATACGTGACTCTGTTATTGGTTCCATGGTTGTATTTGTCCATTATATAATGCAATTTCATTCGTTCCTCTCTGACTGATCGATAGTTATAAAGTGTGAAATATTACGTTGTATGTTGTCTCTCTTCTTTGCAGGTGTACAGGTATCTGGATGCAGTGAGCTCATGGATCGTGACCTATCCAGCTAGGAACGGAAGCGCCACTTATTCTTCGACAACAGCAGCGAAGGAATCACGGTAAGAGATCTATCGCGATTCTATCTTTTGCAACTAGGAATCAATAGCTTTGCGTGTTTTGATTGTTGCTAGACCCACTCTAGGGCTAGTGGGATTGCCTCTGTCTGCAGAGGGGATTTACCTCCACAAAAACCTCTATGAAAAATACATCATTAATCAAATATCCCATAAAAGATAGGAAGAAGGGTTTTACCTCATGCTTTTAAGATAAATAATGGCACAAAGAGATAGAAAGATAGGGTAAAATGGGAGAGGAAAGTATACAAATCCGGTACCCAACATCTCCCCCAAACTGATCTATCTGCATGTCCTCATGCAACTCGTCGTCTCCTCAGATCTGGATTGGACTGACTGTGATCGGAATGAAGCTATGTGAGGTCATTTTCTACATTCATTTCTGTTCCTGGTGACTTATATCCTTCTGTCAAAACAACGTCCTTCCACCAGTCTGGTTCAACGTTATAAACAGGAGTATACTGCGTAGCTGGCTGCCATAAAAGGGGAAATTGAAATCTTAATCCCATCCATCTAACCCCACAGGTATGAATGCATGCCACCTAACGTGGCATTCTCTCCAAGGCACGTGCAAAGTTAGGTGCCCCAAATGGTTCTCTTTCCTTGACGGCTGAGGAGGACAACATCCATATTTTCTGACAACTATCCAGTGCTTCCTTGCGAAATGTCATAATCTAGCCAACACACAGGCCAGTGCACCATTTTTGGGTTTCCAACGCGTGTTCCTTACATCCCTCAATCCGTAGAGCTGTATAATGCTTATTATAAATGGTTGAGGATGGATTATTCTCTCTTCTCATCATCAATGGCCTGCTAGCTTGATTTTCTTCAAATTTTTCCCAGGCCTTTCTCCATTTAATTTGATTAATGGTATAGGAAGCGAATTATCTTAAATGGATGTCTCCCACGAATGGCACAGGGTTAAAGGAATGATCATGCCTTAATTAATACCCATGCATATAGAGCTCACACATCAAATGTTGTCCGATAATGTCATGAATGTTCAAAATATAGAGAAATTGAATGGAGTCTTCAATTTCGTACCAAATTTCCTCATATATACTTTCAAGACAAAATAAAAGAAATTTTTCATGAAGGAATAAGGCATAGCTATGTGTAGGAGGTCTGCAGGCCATTACCTGCTGTGCTAGGGAGAACATCTCCTCCTTATCTATCTTTAGCAACTAAACTTGTTCTTCCAACTCTTCTATCTTGGCCTTCTGTTTGGCCTGCTTTAGCCGTGCCTTGTATAACTGATCCATGTACCCTGTGACGAATCCAACAACCTATTCTCGAACCCTAGCTATTTCTTTCTTATGGTCGCTCACCGCAGACTGCCACTTTTGAATTTCAGCAGCTAATACAAATTCTTGACCTTCAAACAACTCTTCGATCGGGCCAATCTAGGTAGCTGCAGTGGAGACTTCAATATTCGGTTGTATTGCCCTCCATTTGTAGATTTTTACCTTCCTTTTTAAATGTGAAACTTGCTTCTTCAAATCCCGAATCTCCCTTTTCAGTCTCATGGTTTCACTGAACTGCAGCTGATACCTCTTTTTGAGAGGTAACCTTCTTTTCTCACACTATTCAACCCATTCCTGTTTAACAATAAATTCAGTTTTTGGGCCTATGATAGGCTCAGAAGGTAGCGGAATGTTGCCAGCATCCTCTATAGATTCTTTTGTCAAGCCCTTCTGGCTGGGCCCCCTATCCACAGGGGCTTCTTCTTCTACATTTCTTCTAGGAACTCCTGCTATTCGGTTGGAAATTTCGTTGATCCCCCTGTGTTCCGATGTTTCTACAGGAACTCTATCTTCCTTGTGAACCTCTAAGTGTTCTAGTTCAGTAGTGTCTGGGCCAATCTTGGATGTGTCACAAAGTCTTAGTACTGGGGGAACAACCACTTCTTCCATTAACCGTTTGGGCGAGCGAAATACCCTCGCACCTCTGGGCATTAGGGACTGGAATGGAGAACAGGGAACAGACCTATCATATTCATTTCCGATTTGGACCGGGACTTCATGCATTACCACCTCAACTGGAGTCGATGCTGGTTCTTGTGGAGTAGCATCGATTACATGGCTCAATTCCGTTTTTTCCTCTTGCCCTTTGCTTATCATTTCTTCTTCATGGGTCGATACTAGTTCTTGTGGAACAGTATCGACCACCTAGTTCATTCCTTCTTTACCCTCCTTTTCCTCAAGACTCACCTTTGTTTCCACTGTAGGTATCGATTCTTGAGATCCAGTGTCGATTTCGCGGGTTGAATCCTCTTTTTCTAGCTGAATTGGGGGTGGTTCTTGTGTAACACCCCCACCTATATGAACATCTATATCTGTCTGGGCAGGTGATGCTATTTCTTGCGAAACAACATCACTTGCCATTCCTTTTTCCACAAGTCCATTCCTTTGTTATTCATTGACAAAGGTTGACGATTGTATAACAGTATCAATTTCCTGCACGATGTCCATAATTCCTTCCTATGTGGGTTCTTTAAGCAAGGTTGGTTCTTGTGTGACAGCCTCGCCTGTGTCGCCAAATACTTCCTCCATACTCATCTCTTCTTCCTTAGGTTCCTCCCAATCGATTTCCATTTCCATTTCTTTGGGTTCCTCTTGATCAATTTCTGTTTCCATTTCCTTGGGTTCCTCTTGATCAATTTCTTCTGAATATTATTCTTCCGCCTGATCAGCCGGAGAGGCTAGTTCCTCTTCTCTAGCAGCAATCATAGCTGCTACCGCTTCTTCTAAGGATCCGCAGAGTTCCACCCAGGAAACCCACAGCCTGACTATTGCATGCACGACCAATAATCACACCAATCCGTGGTTAGAAAGTACTGCCATCATCCGACAAGAGAACCGAGCAGACTGTGCCATATGTTGTAGTTGTTTCAATAGGAAGAATGGCATATTTAGGGCATGCACCTGATTCTGTGGAAATCAGAGGTGTGTTATAATTTTAAAGTGATACTTAAACAGAGCTGAGGCCCGACCCTCGCAGGTAATGTATTATATTACGAAACCTACAACTTTGTTCCAAGGATACGGCATAGTTCTACGCTCGTATCCTCTGCCCAATTGAACGACACTTTCTCCTACTTGCAAGAACAATTCGGGAAATTTCGGGAGAGAAAATTTTCAAGAAAACCATTGCTGCCCTGGTTGTCTCAGCCTGCTAACCTCTACAATTACCTCCTCTGTGACAGGAACTTCCAGATCTCTAACCCGAGAATAATTCTCCTCTAAATTGAGTGTGAATTCCATTGTGATACCTCCATCGAATCCCTGCAATCTGTCAAAGTAGATATCCCACCTTGCGTCGACAAAGACTTGCCAAACCTCTGGATTACTGTGAACTGAAGCTGTGTTTTTAAGCTCATGCCACACAGCTAGCCCACCCATACTGTGGAGACTTGTAGCAGCACTTCCTGTAGCAGCAGACCGTTGGGCAAGGTGGTGGGTACAAAATTCGGAGGAACAACATAGTGAAAATGGAAAGGTGGTAACGGTAAATACAATTGTTAACTCTCGAAAACTGAGAAAAATCATGAAAGATTATGGTGAGTGGTAAAATAGAAATAATAATTGTTCGTACAGGGTGGACAAGACATCTTACGAATCCCAATACGATTCAAATGATGATACCACATATTGATGGGAATCGTAAGGTGTACCATGAGCGGAATGTCATAATTAACTTATGAGGTAATTATTACACCGTCCTTAGCATGGCGACACCCCCCCCAACTTAAATTTTTTCTGTTTGCGGCATTAAAATCTTCACATGGGATATTTAATTAAATCAGTAAAAGTCACGTGGAGGCGTACCTGACGGCCTACCTGGATGATGTGACGGTTGGTAGGATGACAGCGCAGTAATGATGTGGATGGTGTAACAACATCTGGTGTAACAACAGCAGAGTAACAACATTTGGTGTAACAGCATCAGCTTAACAACATCGGTGTAACAACATCCGTGTAGCAACATCGAAGTAACATCATCGGAGTAACAACATCTGGTGTAACAGCATCAGAGTAAAAACATCGATGTAACAACATCAGAGTAACAACGTCTGGTGTAACAGCATCAGAGTAACAACATCGGTGTAACAACATTCGTGTAACAACATCGGAGTAACAGCATCAGAGTAACAACATTCGGGGTAACAGCATTAGAGTAACAACATTGGAGTAACAACATCTGGTGTAACAGCATCGGAGTAGCAGCAACCAAGCAATAGCATCAGGAGAAGCAACAACTGAGTAATAACAATGCGAGTAACAGCATCCTGTGTAGCAGCATTGATCAAGGAGTAACAACATCTAGTAACAGCACTTGGTCTAACAACATCATGAGTAGCAGCAACAAGAAAATTCCTTGATTTTCACTCCTTAGTCGTAGCTCCTGCAAAAAGACAAGAAAATAGAACATAATTCTTTATATATATATATATATATATATATATATATATATGTTTTTTTTTTTTTACAACTAGGGTGCAGAGGAAGGATTCTCTGCGTTGATAACCTTAAAACCAGATTCTCAGAGAGTTGTTTAGTAAAAGAATCCTTGGAGGCCAGTCGGTGGTATAGTCTCAGGCGATGTCCATTGAATATAAAGGAATTATGTGTATCGTCAATTGTGACTAGCTTGACTGTTCCATTATCAAATACAACATCCACCTCATAAGGTCCCATCCAACGAGTGCAAAGCTTTCCCTTAAAATCCTTAAAACGAGAGTCATAAAGTAGTGCCCAATCTCCCCTTTGAAACACCTTATTTTTAAAAAACTTATTGTGCCATTTCATTCTTTGTTGTTGGATAGCAGTATTTCGTTGGATATCCATTGAATTTATTTCATCAAGTTCATTAAGCTGAGCCAATCGGTGTTTCTAAGCATCTGATAGATCTAAACCAACTTCCAGAGCTATTCTGAGCGTGCTTATTTCAAATTCTATTGGAAACAATGGGGATTTCCCATAAATCAACTCGAATGGTGAAAAATTGGTTGTATTCTGCCATGTTGTTCTGTACGCCCAGAGAGCCTCTGGAAGCTTCCATGCCCAATCTCGACAATGGTATGCCACAGTTTTTGTCAAAATGTTTTCTAATGTCTTGTTTGTGCTTTCTACTTGTCCATTCACCTGGGGATGGTATGGAGATGTCACTTTGTGCTTGACCCCATATTTTTGCATGAGATTTGCTATCTTGTGTGATGTGAATTGTGCTCCTCCATCTAAAACAACCTCTCTTGGAGTTCTGTAACGAGAAAAAAATTCTTCTAATAGAAAATCTGAGACTACCTGCTCTGTTGCTTTCGCAACAGCTTTGGCTTCCACCCACTTAGTCACTTAATTAGTACAGACCAAGATGTGGACTTTCTGATGGGAGGGTGGGTTAAAGGGTCCAACGAAGTCAATAGCCCATTTCTCAAAAGGCTCGAGGACTACCTGTGCCTACAAAGGCATTTCATTAGATTTACTGGGCTGCCTAATACATTGGCAACTATCACACCTCCTAACATAATTTTGAGCATCACGAAAAATGGAAGGCCAGTAATATCCCATTTGTAGCACCTTACGGCCTATTCTTTTATCCGCAAAATGCCCTCCACAAGGGTCATCATGGGTAGCTTTCAGTACTTCATAAATATCATCTTTAGGCACACAGCGTCGGATCTACTTATCCGCTCCTATATGAAAAAGGTACCCTGCCATCCAAGAATATCGGGCACTATGATGAATAATCTTTCGTTGTTCCCTATATGACAAATGAGAAGGCACTTTCCCTGTAGCAAGATAGTTAGCAATATCTGCATACCACAGAGGTTTAGTAGAAACTGCAAAAAGATGTTCATCAGGAAAAATGTCTTCTATTGGTGTGCATTCATCATTGTTATCCATCCTAGATAGGAAATCAGCTACTACATTATATTTTCCTGGCTTATCTACTATTGTAATATCAAATTCTTGAAGCAATAGTAACCATATTGTAATACGGCTAGGAGTAATAGGTTTATTCATCAAATACCTGATTGTTGCGTGATCAGTATGGACAATGGTAGAGTACCCACTGATGTAGTGCTGGAACTTATTGATAGCATAAATGACAGCTAAGAATTCTTTTTCTGTCACTGTATAGTTTTGTTTTGCGGGAATTAAATTCTTGCTGATGTAATAAATTGCATACGGTGTTTTGTCTACCTGCTATCCTAAAACAACCCCTACTGTTGTCTGAGAAGCATCAATATGTATGTGAAATGGTAATTCCCAATCAGATCCTTGGAGGATTGGGGCCATGCACACTAGCCCCTTAATGTTCGTGAAGGTTGTCTCACAATCTTCAGTCCACAAAAATTCTGCATCTTTTGTTAGCAATTGAAATAGTGGGTGTGCTATTTTAGAAAATTTTTCTATAAAGCGCCTGTAATAACCAACACAACCAATAAATCTACGTACCTGTGTGGGTGTTTTGGGTACTAGGAAACGTAATATTACCTCTAATTTAGCCGGATCAACTTGAATTCCAGTGACTGAGAGAAAATGTCCCAATACTACTCCTTCTCTCATCATATGGAATTTGAATTTACTCAACGATACATGGGTCTGTTTATGTATTTTGAGTACCTTCTCCAAATTTTCCAATCCTTCCTCAAATGAGTTCCCATATGGAGTAAAATCATCCATATAGATTTTGACGCTATCATCGACCAAATCATAAAAAATTCCCAAGATTTCCCTCTGGAAGGTAGAAGGAGCATTACATAGGCCAAATGGAAGGACCCTATATGCAAAGGTTCCCCACGGGCATGTGAAAGTTGTATTGTCCTAGTCTTCTGGGGCTATCTGGATCTGGTTATATTCGCTGAATCTGTCTAGGAAGGAAAATAACTTCTTTCCAGCCAAGGTGTTGAGGACTTGGTCAATGAATGGCAAAGGAAAATGGTCTTTTTGTGTTTCCTTATTTAGTTCCCTGTAATATACACAAATCTGCCATTTACCATTCTTTTTGGGAACGATAACTAGCGGGGATACCCATTGGCTATCTGAGATGGGATAAATGAATCCTACATCCAAATTTTTTTGTAATTCTTCTTTAACAATGTTTTTGAGAGCATGATTCATCCTTCGTTGAGGCTGTCTTACAGGGCGGAAATCTTCCTTAATGTAAATATGATGAGGGCATAGGCTAGCAGGGATACCCTTCATGTCAGTATAATCCTAGGCAAAAGCTTCCTGATGATCTTGAAGGACTTTCAAAAGTTGTTTGGTCTGAGATTCAGACAGTTTTGGGTTGATATTAAGTGTTTTCCCTGGTTCAATCTCGATTGGAGTACTATCCTGGAATGGGGTTACAGGAATGTCCTTAATGTCATCTTTTGGTTCAATGTTTTCCTGTGTCTCACATCTCATAGTAGATTCTAGAATATGTCGAGTTTGATCGGGAACAAAATTGGAATCATTAATGAAGGCGTTAATGGCATCATCTTCAGTTTCTGTTTTAAATTGAAGGGTCTGGCCAATAGTGAGAACTGGTCTATTATCTTCATTTTTAGGTTCAGGCTCTTCTGCAGGTAGAGGTTTCTGACTGGGTAATGATTTTTCAGATGGCCTTGGTTCTGCAGGAGAATAGAGCTTGAGATTCTTCGTAACTATCCCATTTGATATGATCATGTGTCTAGACCAGCATCCTATGTAGCATCTGCAACTGCCAACCAGGGTCTTCCTAGTATCAATGGGTAGCCACCTACTGAAGATCGAGTCTACAATATAATGAGGCCCACAGGGTAATGCCATGAGTCTACTGAAATGATCACATCCTCTAATTTACCTAGTGGTTTAATTGTGGATCTGTCTGCAAGTTCTGGGATAGTAGGGGTCGGTTTAATCTTTCCAAGTCCTAATGTGTTCATTGTTTCAGCAGTGATAATGTTAATGGCCGTTCCCAAATCCACCAGTACATTAGGGATTTCAATCCCATTAATTTGTATTGTTAGAATCTGGTTCCCAGGGTCTCTGTATTTTATAGGCATGATCTTTCCTAACATGATATCGGATAGTCTGCCCATTACATGAATAGTTAATGGATCCTTAGGTTTCCTCCCTGGTTTCTTTGAGAAGTATTCCTTCAGAGTTTTTGCATAAATAGGTACATCCCTCATAGCTTGTAAAAGGGGTATTTTAACAAAAATATTCTGCAGTTCCCCTAGGAAGTCAAATTCTGCTTGAGGGTTTGGTTTGCTCAAGGTCAATCTTTCGGGATATGGGGGAGATATTAAATGACCTTGATTGGGAGCAACTTGGGGAGGTATCTGATTTATTATGTTTTTATCTGAATTCTCCCTCACTGTTCTTTGTTCTGGTTTTGTATCTTCACCATCAAATTGTTCTGTAATAATGGGTGAAGTAGGTGCATTTACTACTCGGCCAGACCGTAGATTTATCTCATTGAGTCCTGTGGTAGAAATGTTGTAGGATGGAAGGTTCATAGTGTTTGTTTGTTGAACCCCTTTATTATTCCGATTTGGGTTGGGTTGGATAGGAAGCTGGGGTATAATGGCTGGGTTTCCTAGGGGCACATTGGAAGGCACCTGAATTTGTTGTTGAGGGATAGGCTGAGGAAACTATCCAGTGGGAGGGGTTCCACGCCAAGTCTGACTCCATGAAGGATTTGAACTGGCTTGAGGAACCCATTAGGGATACTTATATTGAGGCCACATGGTTGAAAATGGTGCAGATTGGGGACCCATACTAAAATTATGAAAGTACTGGGATGGGTCCTGAAACATAACTGGATTCACCGCCAGTGGTCGAGGTTGCCATGGCTTCTTCTGCCCCATAAAGTATATTTGGTCCACCATGATTTCCTCGCTTGCTCCTTGGAGAACCGCTTTCAGCCCAGGAAAGGAAGGACATGCACTGGTCGCGTGAGTTTGTTCGCAGATCGAGCAGGCTTCCACCGTGTTCAACGGTCATTCCTTCAAAGGGTGTTTCTTTTTTCACCGAGGGAAGGATATGGCCATGGTTTTTTCCAACTCCATCTGCTTTTGTTTTTCCTGTAGAGTGTCCATTTTGGCTGATAGCGTGCTCATGATATCGGTCCTCAAATTATCTAGTATATTTCCAATCTCTGCTTTTGTGACCCCTCCACCGAAGGTCTTCGATGACCGAATACCTTGTCCACTTCTTGCAGCCCCCTGCGAACATTTGATACAGTAGTCACAGATATTTTCAAAGTTTTCTTTCGAAATATCCCCTTTTCCCACTATATTTAGGTGTTGCAGAGAGTCTTCCCTGAGTGCTCTGAGAAGAATGATCTTTAGAATGTCCTTATCCAAGTCACTATGTCTAGACCTCTGCAATATGTATTTAAATCATTCTACACAGTCCTCCATATTTTCATCCTCCTTCTGTGCAAATTTAAATATTTCCTCCTTAATGTCACAGGACTTATAGTAATCTTGGTACTTTTCCAAGAAGTCTTTTTTCATTTCTTCCCATGAGGTAATCGTGCTTCCCCCTAAACCCATGAACCATCTCAGGGTTGTCCCTTTTAAGGTAGTAGGAAATATTTTTAATTTATGAGCATTAGTCATATAGTCATATCCTCGAAAAAAAATATCAAATTCGAAGAGGAACATATCAGGGTCTTCAGAAGAGTGCCCATGAAAACTAGGCAAGGCTGTTAAATGGATGGGTCTCATTGGTGCATCACCTGTAACATTTCCAATGGGAAAATCAATAGAGGAACTTACAGGTGCCATAAATATCCTCCAATACTCACTTGGAGTTTCGACTGGTTCCACAACCGGTATCTAGAGTGATTCAACTGAAGATGGTCGCATCGCACTCCCCCGGTCCCTTGGTGAATCAAAGTCCTTCAAAAGTTCCTTTACCGGATCAGAATCACTTAACTCAGCAACGGGAATTTTTACAGCGCTGACTTGGTATCTTGGGGATGAAAACCCTTTTTGAGGTTCTTCTTCCTAGTTAGAGTTTCTCAATTCTTCTGATCCCTTACTTGCCACTTCTTCCACTTCTGCTGTAGAAATAACACCTTCTGGTACCATGGATGGCACTGGTTGTTCCACTGACTGCCCTTTAGAATTCGTCTGAACCCTAAACCTAACAGCAACACGGGATGATGCCTCAGATCTATATTTTTCAATAATTTCCTGAACATACGTCTTCCTTCCCAGATCCTTCCCTTTCTTTGGGGGTCTTCCTCTGCCCCTCTTGTTCAGATCTGTGTTCATACAAATTGTGGAGAGGGTTCATCAAATAAAATCAATTAATCGCTCAGGACCTGAAGTAGGACAGATAACTTCCTCCCCGAGATGAGAGAAAAGATTCACAGAAAATGAAACAAAAGGAAAAGGAAAAAAAAATCAAAGTTCAGGACCTGGAGCAGAGTAATAACATACCCTCCCTAGGATGAGAAATTGGCCCCTAGAAGGAAACAACAGGAAATAAAAATTGAAAGACTGGACTATGCCCAGGACTTAGGGCAAGGTTTTACAAAACACCTTCCCCAAGACGAGGGTTTAATTCTACAGAAAACAAAATAATAAAAGAAAAAGGAAAGAAAGAAAGCAAAAAGAAAACACAAGGAACTTACGCTCAGGACTTGAATATGGGCAATAGATTCCCACCTCAAGACGAGAGATCGACTCTGAGATCTGTTGCAGATCCTGTTCTTGCACCTATTAGCCTTCCCTGGAAATGGCGCCAAAATGTCGGTGTCTGGATATGAAAAGAATTCAACTCTTTTTCCACATAAATTGTCAACCCGAGGATGTTAGTTATTTCAAGACTAACGACAAAGTATATGCAGATACAAGCACATGGTCCGCTATAGATCACAGGTTTAATCTATAACACACATACCACTGTAACAACAATGAAATGAACTGCAGAAATAAAAGGCATCCACAACAATTAACACGACTGTAACAACAAATAAAGAATCATGCTAAACACAACACTGTAAAGAAAAGAAGGAAGAATGCAGCACCTAATCACAAGAGTGAGCCCAACTCTTTGATCAGGGCTACAGAAACTCAAGAATTACAGGAGAAACAACAAGTTGTTGTACATTCAATTAATGATAAAAAGGATTGATTACAAAGTCTGTATGTCCTAGGGCCTCTCTCGATTCACAGCTCATAGGCCTCTTTATACAATTGTCCTGAAACCCCCGATTCCTCTCAACGACTCCATTGTTACAAAAATACATCTTGTTACAACGGCAACCGGGTTGCCCAGCAAGAAACCGTAAGAAGGCCTAAGATAGTGCTGATATACCCATGGCTGTCACACTGTAGCAGCAAATAAGGAAGACGCTGGAGATGATGGGTTGTGCCTTGACTCGCGGCCGCAATGCTCCTGTTGTTTGTAGCCAGATCTAAAGAAATATCAGAGTTAATATGTAGAAAGGTAAAACCTCCATGAAAAATACATCATTAATCAAATATCCCATAAAATATAGAAATAAGGGTTTTACCTTATGCTTTTAAGATAAATAATGGCACAAAGAGATAGAAAGATAGGGTAAAATGGGAGAGGAAACTATACAAATCCGATACCCAACATTCTCCACCTCGAACTTTGCATTCGTCATTTTGGCCATTTCTTCCTACTAATATTTCTACTCTTGATTCTTGATTTTCCATTCTCTCTTAAATTTCTAACTAGGGTTTCAAACAAATTTTATTGTTTCCCCTTTTTGAGCTAGGGTTTATTTTTGGCTTCCAATCTTCATAATTCCTTTCTTGTTTTAAATTTCCAGAATCTGATTTCCCTTCTCATTTTAAACTTCCAGAATTTAAAAAATTATTTCAAACTCTATTCAAATCTTTATGTTCAAACCCTTCTACTTCATAATTTTGAGAAAAAAAAATTCTCTTAAAAAAAAAAATTCAAAAAATAACCATACTCTTCAACCAAACAATTTCTTTTTTCAATTCCTATTTCTTTTTCAATTCCTTCTTAAAAAAAATTATGTTTTCTTTAATACTCTCTTAAAAGAATATTGTTTTCTCAAAAAACAACTCAATATCTATCTACCTTTTTTTTTTAAAATATTCTCAATAAAAAATTGTACCCGATTTTCATTCAACTTGACTAGGCCTGCTCTTCCCAGTACTGTAATTCATTCACCAGACAGGCAGATTGAACCTGAGACAGGGGCTTCGATCCACATTCAAACATATGCATGAACAATGGCTTTATTCTTCCCTCCAGACAATGGATACTGTGCTTTTTTCTTTCTTTCTCCTATCTGGCGACATACTCTTCTCTCGGCTGCAACGGTTGAGACTATTCAATGACGGTTGCAATGCATGCTTATGCAATACACTAGTGGATCCAACAGACTCATGCTCTTCCCTTCTTTAGTGATGGTAGATAGAATGACAGATCAGGGGGTTCAGGAATTTAAAATATATATTTGAACAGCAACAAATCAGTGGCTCTATTCTTGACTTTAATCAACCAGTAGATTTACTAGCAGCAGGCGAATAGTTTTGAAAACAAAAAATCTGTGGCTATGTTTTTGTGACTCTAGTGGACACATTTTTACAACCTCTCACGACATTCATAACTTCTGTTGAAATGAATTTGCACCACGACTTTGATACCACTTATTGAACCCAATAGTTATAAAAACAAGAAAGAAATGTATGAAAACTGAATGGAAAATTTAAAACACACACAAATTTACGTGGTAAAACCTTGACAGTGTATCAAGGAAACCTCCATGGGGCAATGGGTTGGAAACTCTATTAATCAATAATGATTCTCCTCATCATACAAGCCTCTCAGGCCATCCAAATTAACTTGGGCTATTTCGTTATTCTAACTTCATTTCGTTTTACAACCAACTAACAGATAATAAGTAAATTTGCCCAAAATTACATTAATTACATTTGTTGTCATATTTTAACAATATGTTGGTCTCATCATGCGAGAGCTTGACTGAGACCATTTAAGATACATTGAGGTTATTTTTAATTTTAACCAAAAATTTATGGGAATCCCAATCTGTATCCATTTTGAATTCTTTTTCCATGGTAATTGAAAAAATGATGTAAATTACATGCAATGGATTTTGTTCTTGACTTTTAAACTCCTATAGGACAACAACATGATAGAGCTTAATGTGACTTCTTTTCTGAAGATCGAATATGTTGATGATGTATACAATGAACTATGTTATGCTTTCAATGAACTTGGAATCCCTATTTCAATTTTATGTAGATATCGCATCTTGAGGCTCTGCTACAAGGCATGGTGAACATTTATGGGAACGAAATATATGTAAATCATGACAAAAATTTGAGTAAGATTATGATTCCCAAGTGTTGGAGAAGCCCCATTTGCAGATTTTTTGAGGTGGTAAAGGATTTTGTCCACGAGAACTGGAAGAGCATCTGGATCATCTTACTTTGGATAGCCTTGAATGATTGTCTGTTCACATGGAAATTTCTGGAACTAGACCCGGATAAATGAATTTTTCTAAACAAATATGCACATGTATTCTCTCCATCGGTACTCCAATTAAGCATTCCTATGCTGAAAGGAACAACTCCAACAGCTGAGAAGGCCCCAAAACCAAGTCCACACAACCCAAAGCTAGTGGATATCCTGGAAAGTAAGGACATAAAATTACTAGCTTTGGAAATTTGATCTGTTTTGGGTATAACGTTGGGTATAAAGCCAGTTCCTTTTCTCTACATTCTTCCACATTGTCAATATAAATTGTGCCCATTTTGGAAATTGCAAATTCCTTCTGTCACACTACTTGTAATCCTATTCATTTGAAAGATCTGCTTCGCAGCTTGCTCTCTTTCGAACATATTACAATCAAAGGGCATTTGCGCTCGTTAGATTTTCACTTAAATTCCCCCACTCAAGGACTTAAATGCCCCCAATCAAGACAGGGACTTACTGCTCCGCAACCCCCTTGTTTATTTATGCAAGAAATTTGATTGAATTATGTGTGTGTTTATGGATGCATATATTGATTACTTCTTGTTCGACATGTTCCAAGTAGAAATACTTTAATATTCTTTGTTGGATACTTATGAAAGTAATTTAAAAAATAATAATAATAATAATAAATTGAAACCCAAGCTCTTCTACTTCATGCAACGTAAGCCACATCATCTACGTATGACAATTGACTTGGGCATTCGAAAGAAATATGCCTTCACCACTTTTGGTTACATAAGATTTCCTTTCTCTAATGACATTGCATACGATGTGATCATTAAAATTGTAAAGGTTAAACTTCTTTCCCTTAGTGCAGATTACTCTTTAGATTACTTTCTTCTTCTTTGAGGTTTATGCTATAGAATGGTTTCAATGCAGATTTGCATTAGGTGCCACATTTTTGTATAATTTTAGGGTTTTGGTGAATTTTTATTTGTTGTTTATTTTATTTTTATTTTTTACCACATCATCTACGTATGACAATTGACTACGTAAGCCACATCATCTACGTATGACAATTGACTTGGGAATTCGAAAGAAATATGCCTTCACCACTTTTGGTTACATAAGATTTCCTTTCTCTAATGACATTGCATACGATGTGATCATTAAAATTGTAAAGGTTAAACTTCTTTCCCTTAGTGCAGATTACTCTTTAGATTACTTTCTTCTTCTTTGAGGTTTATGCTATAGAATGGTTTCAATGCAGATTTGCATTAGGTGCCACATTTTTGTATAATTTTAGGGTTTTGGTGAATTTTTATATGTTGTTTATTTTATTTTTATTTTTTACCCAACTGGTAGAATTGGTAGAATTAGAATAATATGATGAGTTTCATTTTCACATGGCATATGTATAATCTTAGTTATACCACTTGGGAGGATGCATCTATTATGTAGATGTATAGTCTTAGTTATACCACTTGGGAGGATGCATCTACTATGCGTCTTGAAGTACAATTTTGTGAGGATGATTTTTGTTGGATTCTGTATCATAATATATATGGGTGTGGTTATAAGACTGCTTTTGGTTAATTGTATATCATTGATGTTTTTTTTTGGTATCTAGTTTTGACTTAGGTGCATGACATGAATGATGATCTATGATTGTGACAAATAAATCTATGGATTATCATCATTATGTAGAACATATGGTTGATTATCTATGGATTATCATGATGCATAAGGTGTATGATTATGTATGCTTAACGTTGTAGTGAAAAGGATGTGGAAGGATGTGGTAGGGAACTTTGTCACTTTCCAACGAGGATGCTCAAATCAAAGATGACTGTGGAAGTCATTTATTCAAATCAAAATGGCTATGGAAGTCATGTACATCTCTCAGTCAAATGTAATTATGTTAATTTCATTATGAAATTCATTAGATGGTTTTAATCTATGAAAATTGTGATGTGTGCACGCCTTGGGATAAGACCTTGCCAACAAGACCATAAAATGGGTAGAGCTCACAATCATTATCTTGAAGGAAATGGGTAGAGATGACAATCAGTATCTTGAAGGAAACATAGAGTTTCGGGAAGAATATATGAGAAACCATGAAAATATTAGGACACAAAGTCCTAAATATTTGAAATATCAAGACATGGAGTCTTAGATCGATGTAATAAATCAAGGCGCTAAGTCTTGAATATACTAGGGTGCAGAATCCTAAGTCATAATATATCTGGAGATGTATATAATGGGGATGTAGAATCCCTATTCTCTAATGGAAAAACACCAATGAGGGGAAGTTAACCAAGTGAACCAACCTAGGATTAAAATTAGATTAATTGAATTCCATACCCACTTTTTTTTTTGTAATCTTGGCAGGACTATATCTTCATCAAGTCCAATATATCACCCCGATCAAGGTGGATAATTGAACCAATGACTTCACATCAAGAAGTGCCTTAACATAGCACGTGATCACTGTCTATCCAAAACCTCGTGGACAATTCCATACCCACTTTGAATGGGCTTTTAAGTTAAATATTAGTTTAATAAAATGGTAAATTATTTATTTAAATAATAATAAGTAATAATAAATTATGAAGAAATGACACATGAGAATGATGAATTTTGTATAGTTTAATTAAATAATTAATTAAGGAAAATTGAGGGATTGCCACTTCAAATGGATGGTGATGAAGAATAGGTAATATTGAAAATTAAAAAGAAAATAATTTTGCATGGAGGAATGATGTGTCGCCCCACTCAAAGGTTATAAATTTAGATGGATCCCTATGGTTTTGGGGGGGTGACCAGGAGAGAACCTAAATGTTGTTGGTATGGTTCTAGAATTTTTGAGTTAAATATTTGGGTTGTTTTACTTAGTTAAGTGTGATTTCAGTGGTGTTAGAAGGAAGAGAGAATTATTCCTTATTTTTGCTTATCTCTTCTATTCTCGATCTATTTATGAGCTCTACATCTCGAGGGATTCAAGTGGAGAAGTTCTCCCTGGATATAGTTGGTGGAAATCGGGTGGCTCTATTCGAGTTGGAAAGTGATGCTATTGACAGAGAAGATCGGTTGAGTATCAGGTATCAAGTATAATTTCAATTATGTTACCTTCATCGTTAGTTAATTTTTCTTAGAAGGTATCTTAGAACTAGCCTTGATTTATTACCAAGATTGTACTTATATTTTTAGTATTTAGCATGTCAATTATGAACCCATATACAGGGAATTAGATCCTATCAATTGTAACAATTTGTTGCAAATGGTTTAATCTTAGTATTGCAGCAATAAATGTAATTTACTTGCAGGGGGTTTAACATCTCACATGGTAGCTATAGATGCAAAGTGTTTATCAAAATTCCTCAATGAATGTAGCTTTCATGGATATGTTTTTTTTCTCTAGTTTTGTTTTAGCTAGCTATTCTAAATAAACAAGTATAGTTAGATAATTGAAAAAAATGGGCTTAAGTCATGTCTCCTTTTTCTTTTACCATAAAATAATAAAAATAAGAAGAAAAAGAAGAAAAAATGTATGTATAGACACTTTTGATGCCTTAAGAACAATTTCTTGTCAAATAATATTTTTTATAAAATAAACCGCTTGACTCCAAAGACCTTCAAGGACAATTCGCGTGAGAAATATTGTTGTATCTTTTTTTGGATATTCCAAACCTGCATTCCACCTTTTCCTTTTATAGTGGGTTCCTGATATCCATTCCATTCAATTTTTTAAGTGCAAAGATTGTTTATTATAATTATGTTTTTTATTGCTTGCTATTGAAGGATAAATGTTTATTAGTCTTCTGATATCTTTGTCATTTTTTATTGGTATGATGATATGTGGATATAAATATTTCATATGCTATGATGGATAGTTATTTATGTGTAAATGGCTTGAGCTACATATGTTGAATGCCTTCCCTTCTATTTGTTGATGGACAAGAATATTTTAGATGCTCCCGAGCACTTGCATTTTATATTTGGTTGATATACTAATTCACATATGTTTTTGATCAAAGCGATATCAGATGCTACTATGGATGGATATATGATAATAATGAATTTGGTTTTTTCAATGGATGTATTTTCATGGATGTGCTTATGCTTGCTTCATTAATCCTTGTACTTTTATTACATCTCTAAAGAATCTAGTATATGCTTAGGGGGAGCATGATGTGTTGAGCTATTTGATTCACATGATAGGGGGAGTTCTTCTCTTGGTATAATTTAGTCCTTTTTACTTGATGTCAAAGGGGAGAGAGACTTGGTGTTGCAAAAGGTTTCCATCAATTCTAAAGAGGCAGATTGTTGGCCCTATGGATCTAGTGTTGTTTTGATGGAAATCTACTATGATGTCTATCCTATCTTGATGTTTTGATGTCTTCAAGAATCCTATGGATTAATATATGTTTGATGTCATGATCAACAATTTTTCATTTCATCTCTTGATTATATGTCTAGTTATGGTACAAGAGTTATATGTATGTTTGTGGGGAGTTATTATAGTACAAGATTTTAGTGCAAGAGTGATGATCAATGCAGGAAGCGTAGTGTGGGAATGAAGTGATCAATTGATGATTAATATGCTTGATGTATTAGTATAGGATTGAGGTGATAGAGACTTCATAGGAATGAATAGGTGTTGAAAAACATCTAAGAAAATATTGAGAAAGTTTTGGACCAAGAAAAAGGAGTTTACCTATTCCAAAACCCAGTTGAAGGGAAGGAGTCTTGCAGCTAGAAAGCCCCAACTACATGAAAAAGGGTCTGCGAGTGCAGCTAAGAGGCGTCCCAACTGTAGGAATTTACAGGGTAAGTTCCGTAGATCAAGAACCAATGGTCACCGCTCACAAAGAGATCACAAATCAGTACACTAGTATAATCATGTGCATGGAAGGAATCTTGTTGGTGTGGTTGGGCCTATAGAGGAAAAACTAAAGTTTTGCGCATGAAACCAAGGTTTTTCTCATCAAACTTTGTGCACGGTGTCGTGTTGATTTCATTAGTGTAATGGCTTGTGGTATAGGAAATACTTTTATTTTTTCTTGAGTTATTGAAGGAAAAAAATGCCTATATAAGGAGGATTGAATCAAAGCGTTTGGAGTGAATTCGATGAGCTTCTTCCTATGACTTATTTTGATTAGGAGTGCACTAGGGGTAGAAGGAAATCTAGATATTAATGATATGAATAGATGGATTTAATGCAATAATTGATCTTCTATTATGCTAAATGATTTGATTGCACGATGGATACATATCTAAATATGGTGAAAATAAATTTGATTGCAGGACATAGACTCGTATATTTACAGATTTGTTGACAGAAGCCTATAATGTGACTAATATGAGTTTTGTATGTTTGATATATATCATATGTCTGCAAAAGGCGTGTCAATGTTTGGTTTATATCAATATAAACGGTAGCGAAAAAACATTCATTTTGTTAAGTTGATTTTATGCCTTATTAACTAGTGAGTTAATTACAATCTGAAGCATGATGTATTCAATCATATGCAAAGATTTGATCACATAGGTTATAGAATTAATTTGATTGTATATAAAAAAAATTGTGGTGAGTGAATGAAACCTTGACTTTCCAAGTTGTTAAAGTCTCTCATTGCCTTGAAGAGTGTTATAGCATAGTTCTCTGACTGTTATGTTTTGCAGAGGATGTTGTGATTGTCATGGGTGGTTATAGAGGTCTTCCTAACCTTTCCAATAAGATTGTTTTCCTTGCATTAGATGTTTGATAGCTTGATCTACCTATGTGTGTGGTTTCAATGACATATTTCTAGCAGTGGTTTCAATGACCTAGCAGTGACTACAGTATGCAGAGATGTGTGATATGCCTCTATGATTTTGTGATATAAGCTTAAGCTATTAGCAGCAGCCAATGTTGGATCTCATTGTTTGTTCTAAGATCCTAAAGCTTGTAATTGAGTCTATAACCTAAGTTACTGAAAATAGGTTTTTTTTTTTTTTTTAATAAATAGGAACAAAGAGATAATTCCAATCTTAATAACACTCAAATTCAATTAGAAAATCAATATACCAACAAATAAATAAATATGTTAAAAAATCATAAAGGATTTCATTGCACCATTTCATCAAAACAGTTCATGTACGCCATGTGACCATACTTACACCCCTAGGTTAAGTTAGATACCCAACCCTTGGAGCTGATATCCTATGCCAAATCTTTAGGTCCAAACCAACTTACAACTAAACTATAGCCACACAACAAATATGTTCTAGATGAAATTCAAGATATACAAAGGGGCAGGAAACTGCAACACGTTCCTCAACAGTTCTCGACAAATTGAACCAAAATTAGAATCGCAGATTGAAATTAAAAAAAAAAAGATAGATAAATGTTGGCAGTAATGTTTCCATATTGTGTGAGAATTTTTTTAGTCATCCTGTGTATATATATGAGCAAACTGCGAGACCTTACCTTTACCTTCGCCTCAGGCAGGTTCGTGGTCTTCTGTACCAGCGTCACATATGGGAAGAATTGTACCTTCGCCTCAGGCAGGCTCGTGGTCTTCTGTACCAGCGTCACATATGTGAAGAATTGATCGATGAGAGACCTCCCACCATGGATTATTCCAATGGATGAATTTGTACTGTTAGTATTTCCATAGCATGATCCTTCTTCCAATTTTATTATTGTTGTAATGCTCGAAAGTTCTGAAGGAGGCGTGCACATGTGGAGGGTATCACGTGCCCGTGAACAATAAGCTTTTGAATATCCCGTTGTGGGTTGCTGCCAGTGAATACCGTGACCAAAAATTGTTTGTGTAGAAATACCTGCAACTCTGTTCCAATCGCAGAATTCTAGCCGCTGCCAGATCCAGAGGTGTGGAGATTTCTGCAAAGTTATTCTTCTCACTCTCGTCGCGTTGATCCTTCTGCAAGCTATCATATCTGTTAACCTCGCCTGACTCTTTGACAGATGTCGGCGCCGAACTTAACACGGTCGCATTAATTTCTTGTGGATCCACATGGAGGATTAGGAAATTCTAGATGTGCCTTTTTGATCTATAAATTTGTGTTTTTAGCGTCTGTTTGAGCACGCTAATCAAGGCAAGGCCTCCTGTAATATAAGTCTAAGTCTGTTTTTATTCTCCAATTTGTGTGTATTTGTGTTGTTTTATCTGTGTCTTAAAATCCAATTCTGGTGTGTGATTTTGAAAGAGCGTCTGTGTCATAAACTCAGTGGAGGAACGCTATTGTATGGGATATATACCTAGTAGCAGAGCGGTGGAGGGTCCTCATATAGGATACCGCGGCATCGAACAACCCAGAAACCATGAGAGTGCGTCATATTTTGTCCAGGAAATTGATGAGGAAAAGAGTGCCAGGCACATGGACGCCGTGGAGTTATTTTGGCATGCAACAATGACTCATTATAGTTATTGTGGGTTAAATGTTTTTCCCATTTTTAATTAAATGCCTTTCTCATTATTAATTAAGAAGTGAAGTCGTACGATTTATATGTTTTATAATTAAAAATTATAAATGTTTATGAAACATATAAATTTATATTTGGTTGGTGAAGTTTGAAAGGGAAAGGTCATGTTTTTAAAAGGCAAAAGGGTAAGGTCAGCTAGATAATTTTTTAAGGAGATGATTTTGACTTTTTAATTTAAAAATTGATAAAGTTGTAATAATTAAAGTTTGATCTTGTAATTGATCTTGTAAGTGGTAATTTAATTTTCTGTGTGAATTTTATTAAGAATGGATAGACAGTTAATGATATGGAGAAGTTGAGCGGGGCTAATTTTGCCTTATGGAAAGTATTTGTCCATTGAAGGTGTAACAAAGAAACCCTCATCAATGACATATGAGGAATGGGATAAGGTAGATGGAAAGGTGATTGCGAAAATCCACCAATATCTAGCAAAGAATGTGTATTTCAATGTGTATGGAGAAAAGACAACAAAAGGATAATGGAAGAAGCTCCATGATCTATATGAGAAGAACACGGCATCAAACAAAGTGTTCTTGATGAAGAAGATTTACAATCTCAAGAGGAAGGAGGGTGCTTCAGTTGCTAAGCACTTGAATGAATTCAATATTATAACTAGTTAGCTTGCTTTTGTTAAAATAAGTCTAGATGATGAAATTAGAGCTATTTGGTTAATGTGTTTTATGCCAGACAACTAGGAAAATTTAATTGTGGCTATGAGTACTTCAACACCTACAGGGACCCTGATGTTTGATGATGTTAGCAGTAGTTTAATGAATGAGGAGGAAAACCAGGGAGGAGAAGCTCTAAATCTAGTTGATTGTGGTAGGAGAATTGATCGAGGCCGACAAGGGTGATAAGATCGAGAGGCCGATCAAAATCAAGGAGGGGCAGGATCATTTGCTTTCATTGTGGCAATCCCGGGCACATGAAGAAAGAATGTCGAGCCTTGAATAAAGGACAAAAGGATCAAATACCAGCCAATACAAATCACAATTCATCCAGCACAAACGAAGGTGAGACTATTGTTGTAGTCATAGATGGTGATGTGTTTTTTACTGTTTCACTAGAGGATACATATTTATATTCATCTAGTGGTATCTTTGATTGGATCCTTGACTCTAGGGCATCTCACCATGTAACCCCATGCAAAGATAGCTAATTTGTTACATATAATCCTGGTGATTATGGTAGAGTGCATTTGGGGAATAACCATTTTTGTAGTATTGTTGGAATGGGAGATCTCCAAATCAAGATGAAGGATGGATAAGATATATTGTTGAAACAGGTCAAGCATGTACTAGAAATGTGCATGAGTTTGATCTCTATGGGATGGCTCGATGATGAAGGCTATTCCACAAGCTTTGGAAAATGAGGCTAGAAAATTAGCAAGGGAGCATTGGTCATGGCCAAAGGACCCAAGACATGAACACTATATACATTGAAGGAAAGTGTAGGAAAATCATATTTGGTTGTTGTGACAAGAGAAGGAAATTCAACAGATATGTGGCATAAGTGCTTGGGTCACATGAGCGAGAAGGGTTTAAAAATCCTTGTTGTTAAAAATTTACTACCATCTTTGAGATCCTACAATCTTGATCTTTGTGAGCATTGTATATATGGCAGGCAAAGAAGGGTTTCATTTATTAGAGGTGGTCATGACAGAAAGAAAAATGTGTTATAATTGATACACTCAGATGTGTTTGGACCAGTTAACATCGTCATTAGGAGGAGTGTCATATTTTGTAACCTTTATAGATGATGCATCCAAGTAGGTTTGGGTCTATCCTATGAAAAGTAAAAGTGAAGTGTTTCACACATTTCAAAAATCCCATGTTGTTGTTAAAAGAGAGACTAACAAATTTCTCAAGTGCCTAAGAGCATATAATGGTGGAGAATATTTTTCAAATGCATTCAAAGAATATTGTAACAGGTTTGGCATAAAGCATGATAAGATTGTGCCTGGTACACCTCAATAGAATGGTGTTGCAGAATGAATGAATCACACCATTATGGAAAAGGTAAGGAGCATGTTCTCCAATTCCGGTTTGGACAAGCATTTTTGGGCATAGGCTGTAAAGACAACTTGCTACCTCGTAAATAGATCTCCATCTACAACCTTGGATGGAGGTATCCCTGAAGAAGTTTGGATTGGTAAGAAGTTGAATTATTATCATTTGAAAATCTTTGGATGTGAAGCATTTGTACATTTTCCCAAAGAAAATAGAACTAAGCTAGATGATAAATCAATGAAATGCATTTTTATGGGATATGCGGATAAAAAATTTGGTTATCGTCTATGGGATCTAGTCAAACATAAAATTATTAGAAGCAGGCATGTTATGTTTAATGAGTCAGAAATGTTTAAGAGGAATGTAGGTGAGGTGGAAGTCAAGAAAGTTATTGACAGGTTTGAAGAGCAGCATGAAGACATCCCACCAACGCAGGAAAATGGGCAGCAAGTTCAAGAGTAGGAAGGATAACAAGGGGAAAGTGATGAACACCAAGAAGAAGGAATCTTGCAGGAACGTCCTTTACAGGAGATTCAACTTGATAATGCACCACCATAGTTGGTTCACAGATCTTCTAGGCCCCATAAGCCTTCACAAAGGTATCCTCCTTCAAACTATATCCTATTGATTGATGAAGGTGAGCCTAATTGTTTTCAAGAGGCTTGTAAAGTTGAGCACAATAAAGAATGGAAGAAAGCAATGGAGGAAGAAATGAACTCTTTGCTGGAAAATAAAACTTGGGAGTTGATAAATCTCCCAAAAGGTAGAAAGGCTTTGTAAAACAAATGGGTTTACAGAATTAAGCATGAAGGTGATGAAAAGAAGGCGAGGTATAAAGCAAGGTTGGTGGTGAAAGGATTCGCCCAAAAGGAAGGTATTGAATTCACTGAAATTTTCTCACCTATTGTCAAAATTTCATCCATTAGAGTCATTCTTGGTCTTGTTGCTTCTTTAGACTTAGAATTTCAACAGTTAGATGTAAAAACGACTTTCCATCATGGAGAATTAGAGGAAGAAATTTATATGAAGCAATCAGAAGGCTTCATAGAAAAAGGTAAAGAAGACCTTATTTGCAGGTTGAAGAAGAGTATCTATGAGTTGAAATAGGAACCTCAACAATGGTACAAGAAATTTGATTCATTCATGTTAGAACATGGTTTTCACAGGTTGGAAGCTGACCATTGTCTCTATATCAAGAGGTATGATCAAGGAAAGTACCTCATATTATTTTTATATGTGGACGACATGTTGATTGTTGGGCATGATAAGAATATGATCAAAAGGTTGAAGAAGGATTTGGGCAACAAGTTTGCAATGAAGGATTTGGGTGCAGAAAAACATGTATTGGACATGAGGATCATGCGTGACAGGAAAAACAAAAGGTTGTGGCTGTCACAAGAATAGTATATAAAGAAGGTGCTTGACAGGTTTAATATGAAGGATGCCAAACTAGTTGGTACACCCCTTGCAGCTCATTTTAAGTTGAGTGTTGAGTTATGTCCCAGTAATGACAAGGAGAAGGAAGAAATGAGCAAGATTTCTTATGCTTTAGCAATTGGCAGCTTGATGTATGCCATGGTATGCACATGAATAGACATTGCATATTTAGTGGGAGTTGTGAGAAGATTCCTTTCCAATCCAGGAAAAAAACATTGGTAAGCAGTAAAATGGATTTTCAGGTATCTTAAGGGTACTGTCATTATTTTTTATGTTTTGGTAATGATACTGTGCTTTAATGGTTTACAAATGCAGATATGGATGGAGATATTGACACCATAAAATCCACTACAGGTTATTTGTACACATTTGTAGGTGTAGTTGTATCTTGGGTGTCAAGGCTACAAAGAATAGTAGCTCTATCTACAACAGAAGCAGAGTACATAGCTGCAACGGAGGCTTGTAAAGAGATGTTGTGGATGCAATGATTCTTAGAAGAGAAAGGAATAAAGCAGGACAAGTATGTGTTGTGTTGTGATAGTCAAAGTGCCATTCACTTGGCAAAAATCCAACATTTCACGCAAAAACCAAGCACATTGAATTAAGGTACCATTGGATCTGACATGTGTTGGAGGAAGGGAATTTATATTTGGAAAAGATCCATATAGATAAGAACTCTGCTAATATGCTGACTAAGATTATACCAAGAAGTAAGCATGAGTTATGTAGAGGCATGGTAGGCCTCGGTGTGACTTGATTCAAGATTATTCATTCGGCTTCAAGTGGGAGAGTGTTAATGTGAAGTCGCATTCAAAAAAACTCATCGAATCTCTGACAGATGTCAGCGACGAACCTAACACACTGCCCAACTGCTCGAAGCAACCACCACATTAATTTCTTGTGCATCCATGTAATACACATGGAGGTTTACGAAATTATATATCTTCCTCCTTAATCTATAAATTTGTTTCCTGCCTCTGCCTAAGCAAGCTAAGCAAGGCAAGGCCTCCTGTAATACAAGTCTGTGTTTTTATTCTCCAATTTGTGTGTATTTGTGTTGGTTTCTCTCCGTCTCTTAAAATCCAATTCTGTTGTCTGTGTTTCTAAGATTTGTGTGCGCTCTGCTGATCTTGTTCCGTTATCTGATGTGCTGCTCTGTACTCAACAAGTTCTACATAGACAAATGTGATTCAGGATATTCTAGATCCTTGTGAATTTTCGTAGGGGTCCCTTAGTTCAAATTCATCCATTGTCCAGAATAATCCATGGTGGGAGGTCTATGATCGATCAATTCTTCACATATGTGATGCTGGTATAGAAGACCATGAGACTGCCTGAGGCGAAGGTAAGGTCCCACAGGTTTCTCATATATACACATAGACACACTAAAAAAAATCTCACACACTAAAAAAATGAAATTTCACATGTCTATTTTAATAAGTACAAAAAAATAATACTCTAGATCCCTCACATATTCTTGGCCCTCCCATGAAGGAGTCGGGCCAAAATAGACTCTGATACCATGACAGAAATTTGAGAGAGTGATAGATTACACAAAACAAAAATTAGACACTCACAATATTATTATTGATCACAATAGTTATAGATATATAGGATACATAGCCCTGAATTCAAGATATCTAGATCACGACTATAACTCATACTTAGGAAACAGTAGCTTCTAGACTGATGCCTAGATACTCACACTGATAACTCACATGAAATGGAAGCATTACTTCCAACATTTCTAGTTCGATTTATGATTTTATCTTCTTTTTTGGTTAATTTTCAATCTGCAATTCTAATTTTGGTTCAATTTTTCGAGAACTGTTGAGGAACATGTAGCAGTTTCCTGCCCCTTTGTATATCTTGAATTTCATCTAGAACATATTTTTTGTGTGGCTATAGTTTAGTTGTAAGTTGGTTTGGACCTAAATATTTACAGTATATTGGCATAGGAAATAAGCTCCAAGGGTTGGGTTCTAGCCTAGGGGGTGTAAGTATTGTCACATGGTGTGCATGAACTATTTGATGAAATGGTGCAATGAAATTCGTTATAATTTTTTAATAGATTTACATTTTTGTTGGTATATTGATTTTCTAATTGAATTTGGGTGTTATTAAGATTCTAATTATCTTTTTGTTCCTCATTTAAAAAAAAATCTATTTTCAGTAACTTAGGTTATAGACCCAATTACAAGCTTTAGGATCTTAGAACAAACAATAAGATCCAACATCCATTGCTGCTAATAGCTTAAGATTCTATCGCAAAATCATATAGGGATATCACACATCTCTGCATATTGTAGTCACTGCTAGGTCATTGAAGCCACTGTTAGAAATATGTCATTGAAACCACACACATAGGTCGATCAAACTATCAAACATCTACTGCAAGGAAAACAATCTTACTAGAAAGGTTAGGAAGACCTCTGTAACCACCCATGACAATCACAATGTCCTCTGAAAAACATAATAGTCAAAGAACTATGCTATAACACTCTTCAAGGAAATGTGATACTTTAACAACTTGGAAAGTCAAGGTTTCATTCACTCATCACAATTTTTTTTTTATATACAATCAAAATAATTATATAACTTATGTGATCAAATCTTTGCATATGATTACATCATGCTTCAAATTGTAATTAACTCACTAGTCAATAAGGCATACAATCAACTTAAAAAATGGAATGTTTTTTCTCTACCATTTATATTGATATAAACCAAACATTGATATGCCTTTTGCAGAAATAAGATATATATCAAACATACAAAACAAATATTAGCGACATTATAGGCTTCTGTCAGCAAATCTGTAAATATACGAGCCTATGTCCTGCAATCAAAATTATTTTCACCATATTTAGATATTTATCCATCCTACAATCAAATAAATTAGCATAATAGAAATCATTTATTGTATTAAATCCATGTATTCATATCATTAATATCTATATCTTGTTCAACCCTTACTGCGCTCTTGATCAAAACAAGTCATAGGAATAATCTCATTGAATTCACTCCAAATTCTTTGATTCGATCCTCCTTATATAGGATTTTTTTCCTTCAATACCTCGGGACAAAATCAAAGTATTTCCAATACCACAGGCCATTAAACCATTGTAAATGTTTAACGAAATCAACACGACAACACACACAAAGTTTCATGAGAAAAACCATGGTTTCGTGCGCAAAAATTTGGTTTTTCCTCTACAAGCCCAACCGCACCAACAATATTCCTTCCATCTAGTTGGGACGCCACTTAGCTGCACCAACAATATTCCTTCCATGCAATTGGGGCTTCTAGCGGCAAGAATCCTTCCCTTAAACTGGGTTTTGGACTATGTAAACTCCTTTTTCTTGGTCCAAAACTTTCCCAATATTTTGTTAGATGTTCTTCAACACCTATTCATTCCTATGAAGTCTTGTCACCTCAATCCTATACTAATACATCAAGCATATCAATCATCATATGTTCACATCATTCTTGCACTACGCTTCCTGCAGTGATCTTCATTCTTGCACTAAAATCTTGTACTATAATAACTCCCCAGAAACATACATATAAGTCTTGTACCATAAGTAGACATTTAATCAAGATATGAACTGAAAATTGTTGATCATGACATCAAACGTATAGTAATCCATAGGATTCTTCAAGACATCAAAACATCAAGATAGGGTAGACATCATAGTAGGTTTCCATCAAGGACAACACTAGATCCATAATGCCAACAATTTGCCACTTTAGACTTGATGGAAACCTTTTGCAACACGAAGATTGTCTCCCCCTTTGACATCAAGTGAAAAGGGTTGAACTATACCAATAGAAGAGCTCTCCCTATCATGTGAATCAAATAGCTCAACTGACCATGCTCCCCCTAAGCATATACTGGATTATTTAGAGATTTAATAAAAGTACAAGGATGAATGAAGCAAGCATAAGCACATCCATGAAAATACATCCATTGACAAAACCAAATTCATTATTATCGGATATCCATCCATAGTAGCATTTGATATCGGTTTGATCAACAACATATGTGAAGAAGTATATCAACCAAATATAAAATGCAAGTGTTTGGAAGCATCTAAAATATTCTTGTCCATCAACAAATAGAAGGGAAGGCATTCAACATATGTATCTCAAGCCATTCACACATAGATAACTATCCATCATAGCATATGAAATCTTTATATCCATATATCATCATACCAAACAACAATGACAAAGATATCAGAAGACTGATCAACATGTATCCTTCAATAGAAAGAAATGTACCAATGATAGTAGCAATAACCATATATCATATGGGCCCATAATAATAAACCAATGAAATCATAAGAGAAGCTCCCCCTCTACCAATCCTTCACCATAAATGCATAATAAATGAAAATAATCACATCTAAACATCATATCAACCAATGTCAAGGACCATAATGCCAATAATGGGGTGTTTGAAGTATAATTGATTATTTCCATGAACTTCTTATATATCATCCTTTACATCACAGATGTAGCATTAGTACCAAAAATAACAACATATGAAATCATCATCATGTAGGGCTCCCCCTGAGATTATGCACTATTAATCATGTGGACCTGATTAACGTCATCTTCATTCCATGAGGCTATATACCTAACACTTTACTTCTATAGTCCTTATAAGTATTCAATAAGTATAATGGAATTTAGTGGGGCTATCTTCCCTAATCTGAATATAAAGAGGAGGAATTTGACTTCCTTTTTCTAGTTGGATTTTTCTTCAAAACATATAATTTGTTAGCATCTATGTATCCCTTTGTTATATCTTTTCGAGTGTCTTCTTCTATAATTTTCCATCTAGTTAGTGTAAACACAATTATATTCCCTTTATCATGTTAGGATATTTCGACACATAGGAAATAGTTAAGAATAACTTAGTCTAGTGTAGAGTTAGGTAAAGTGTGTTTCTTGACTATGTATATTTGTAACTTATAATCTGGCGATTACAATTTGTAGTGATCCAATGGTTCACTCTCTCCTCGGTATTAATGACACTTCATCCATGGCTTAACACCCAATTGGTCCATAATCTCCATTTAAAGAGCAATATGGAGGGTCATTTTTCCGGTAACCGTTTATGAGAGAAACATATGTAACTTTTATTTTTATATTAATAAATTGTCTGAAGTGGCCGCATTGGCTCGGGTCGTGGATTGTTTCCCTCTTCTAGGGTTTTAACCATGTGATAATGCTGGTGTACTTATTTGTGATCTGTTTGTGAGTGGTGACCTTTGGTTTTTTATCTAATTAACTTACCCTGTAAATTCATACATGGTATCGGAGCTATTTTGAGGGCTGCATCCATTTTTGACTCAAATTCGAAGTCAGTTTGACTGCATGCGACTGCCGTTTTCTAGATCTACTATTTTTTAACATTTTCGGGCCTAGAGAAATGCTCTGTTGTGTGTGGATCATCTGTTATAGTGAGGAACGCCTTTTGTTTCATGCGAAAAGGTTTCCGGTTGCCCAATTAATGTCAGTTTAGATTTGGAGGTATAAAGTATTTGTTTTGCAATTATATTTGCTAATAGTTATGCTTATTTCGGTTCCCTCTATTTATTTCGGTTTTTTAGGTTTTATTTATTTTCCGGATGTCTACCCTCTTCTATGTGTATGCTCTTTTCTCTGTGCTGTGTGTGATCTCGGAAAACCAAAAATAGGAAGAAGGGAATTTTTTTGCTACGTATGCTCTTTCTCCGCGTCTTTGTGCGATCTCGGGAAATCAGAAATAGTGAAAAAATAGATAGTTGCTAGTAAGGCTAGTCAAAAATATAACATTTTTCCACAAGGCTTGCATTTTTTTTTTTTTTGGGCTCAGTTGTTTGTGTTTTTTATGCAGAAAAAGCACACACACCAAAGACTACCCAAAAAAAAAAAAAAAAAAACCCTTCCTCCTTTCAAAAAATTACAGAATCTTTTTACTATCTCACTTGGTGAGAAGTTAGTTTAGAAGAATAGAGGTCTTGGGTTCAAATCTCTTTCTCAAGCTTCTTTTGTAAAAAAAATTTTGTTAAAGGGGCGGGATTATTTTTTAAATTTGAACTTCATCATCAAATTTCAAATCGTTCCCGTAACTATTCGACATCTACAACTCAAGTTTTTCAAAAAGGCATAACTTCTTCATCTAGAAGCCATTTTTTGAGCCATTTTTTTTAATCAGCCTAATTTTCGAGATATTTCCATTGGAGAAGTTAGTTTTAGCTTCAGTTTTAAAAAAAATGGAAAGTGCATGCCTGATTATTCTTAATAGCACCAATTATTTCTAATGGCTACCTCACATGGTAGATATACTTAGAAGTAAAGGGATTTATAGAATAGCCACATGACAAGAAACTAAACCTTTCGACAATGATAAAGTCGCTAAATGAGAAAATAAACAAGATCAAGAACAAGGGTTGATAGGAATGTCCATTGCTCAAGATCTTCGATTTCATATCCTTGACATTGACACCCCTCATGAAGCCCTAGAAAAGCTAAATATTGTCTTTGGCATTTAAAATCAAATCAGGGCCCACCAGCTTGAAAATGAGTTGCTTACTTTGGACCTCAATATTTTCTCCTCTATTGAAGATTTTTTGTCCAAATTCAAGACCCTTAGACTTCTTTTAGAAGGTTTTAAGGTCAAAAAGGAATATGGTAGTCTTATCTATTGCATTCTTGCTAAGCTTGGGCCTGCATACTCTGTATTTGTTTCCACCTTCCATTCCACTAGAGAAGCCATCATTTCTTCAGGAAGCACCTACAAGAACCCCTCTTTTGATGCCTTTTGCGATTCTTTTATAAGAGAACAAGAAAACCTCTTACACCTTGGGCTTATCACTTCTGGAAATGCTTCTAAGAAACCCTTAGCAACACAAAAAAATCATATCAAAAGAATCGCAAGAAGAAGTGTCCTAAAAAGTATGGTTCGAAACCAAACAAGGGTCCTAAGAAATTTCAGCCGCAAACTAAAAAGGCAACTCACCAAAGTGATAAGGTAAATAAAAACAAAGGGAAGAAAACAGATAGACATTGCAACTTTTGTAATTGTGATGGCCATATAGAGTCCAAATGTTTTAAGAATATGGAAGCCTTAGAAGCAGCAATGAAGAAGCACAACATCAATTCAGAGCACTCTTCACCTTCATCTTCAGGAATGGCACTTTCTTCTTGTGGTTATCAAGCATCAATATCTGGTTATGCATTAAATGTATCTTATTTTTCTCATTCTCATGAGTGGCTCATTGATTCTGGAGCTTCTTACCACATGACCAAAAATAAAGCCATGTTTTCATCTTTACATGATTGTAACACCAAACATATTTATGTTGGTGATGATAGATCTTTTAGTGTTGTAGAATCTAGAACCATTCATCTAGATAATGGTCAGTTTAATGATGTACTATGTGTTCCTACCTTGTAATGCAACCTTCTCTCTGTTTATGAGATAACTCATTCATGTGAAGGTAAAATTGTAGAATTCTCACCTCATGATGTTGTAATCAAGGACCTCAAAGATCCTAGAAATATTTTAGCTATTGGCATTGCTAATGATTCCACAAGGTTGTATAAGTTTGACAACTTTGGGTCATCATGTCTTCCTTCCATTTTTTTTGCTCATAATGATGATGTGAGCAAACTTTGGCATGAGCGATTTGGTCACTTAAACTATCGCTCTCTTCAAACTCTATGTAAAGAAAATATGTTGACAGGTCTTCCTATAGTATCTTACCAAGATGGTGTTTTCTCCAAGTGTGTACTCGAAAAACATCATCAGGATAGTTTTGACAAACGTGCCTCTTGGCACGCTTCAGCCCCTTTGTAGCTTATGCACAGTGATTTATGTGGTCCACTTCCTATTGTTTCTTTCTCTGGTTGCAAGTACTTCTTAACTTTCATTGATGATTTTTCCAGATGCACTTGGGTATACTTCTTAAAACTCAAGAGTTAAGTTTTTAACATGTTCTTGGCCTTTAAGGCCTTTGTTGAGAAACAATCTGGACATCCAATTCTTAAGTTAAGATCAAACAATGGAGGAGAATATGTTAACAAAAAATTTATCAACTTGTGCATTGAGCATGGCATTCAATTGCAATATACCGTTCCATCTACTCCACAACAAAATGGTGTAGCTGAAAGGAAGAATCACACCTTAAAAGAAATGGCTAATTGTATGCTTCAATCTAAAGGACTTAGTCTCAATTTTTGGGCAGAAGAAATTAACTTTGAAAATTACATAGTAATTCACACTCCTACTAAGGTTTTAAATAATATAACTCCAGAAGAAGCTTGGAGCTCAATCAAACCAGATGTAAGTCACTTTCATGTTTTTGGAAGTGATGCTTGGGCCCGTATTCCAGATGCGAAACATAAATCCTTAGAACCTAAGAGTGAACAATGCATTTTTGTTGGATATTCTGACGATGTCAAAGGATATAGACTTATTCAACCAAAATCCAAAAATATAATCATTAGAAGAGATGTAAAATTTGATAAAAATATATCGATTTGTGAGCCTAGTTCATCAGGTGTGCCACCTTTGACCTGCGAGCCTGATTTGGCATATGTGCCACCTCTCTCTCTCTCTTCTATTTTTACTAAGCATTCCTTCTAGTTTAGATGATGACAATGAGGATGACAATCCTCCTCCACCTCTTGAAATTATTCCTTTTACTCCACAGCTTCCAAAATGGGTCCGCTCTACTCGGGATGCAACACATTCTCTTGCAGGTGACCCTTCTGATCGATGACATACATGTTCTCAGTTCAAAAGAGCCTCTTCCTTATTGGCTCAAGTTCGAGAAAATCTTGATCCACAAACCTTTGAAGAAGCCTCCGGTCATCCCGATTGGGATGAAGCTATGAATGAAGAATATCGTTCCTGATTGGTGAATGATACTTGGGATCTTGTTCCTCTTCCAAAAGGAAGAAAACTTTTCAGATGCAAATGGGTTTACAAAAAAAAGTTTGGACCAGATGGAAAAGTGGATAGACATAAAGCTCGTCTTTTCACTAAAGGATTTTCACAAGTTGAAGGCATTGAATATAATGAAACCTTCTCCCCTGTTTCCAAAATGAATTCTATCCGCCTTGTTCTTTCTCTTGCTACCTCTTTTAAATGGGAAGTCCATTAGGTGGATGTTAAATCTGCCTTCTTACATGGAGATTTGCATGAAGAAATATGCATGGAACAACCCCCTGTCTTTATCCAGAATGGCTCTAGCCTTATTTTTCACCTTAGGAAGTCTCTCTATGGTCTCAAAAAATCTCCTCGGGCTTGGTACACCAAAATTGATAGATTTATATTAGATAATGGATTTTCTAGGTGTCATTCTAACAACACTGTCTACACCAAGAAAGTGGGTAAGTCCTTTACCATCCTTGTTATTTATGTTTATGATCTTATCCTTACTAGTATTGATCCCAACCATATAAACCATGTGAAGTCTAGCCTAAAAAATAAGTTTTAAATGACAGACTTAGGACACTTGCCTTATTTCCTTGGTCTTCAAGTCTTGCAATCCAAAGAGGGTATTACCCTCTCTCATTCCAAGTATGCTTGTGATCTTCTACACCACTTTCACATGGAAGAATTTAAGCCAACCCCTTCTCCCTTTCAGTCTGGAGTAAAGCTTTCAGTCACTTGTACTACCCCTGAAGTTGATTCTACCTTATACCGTCAACTTGTTGGTAAAATTCTGTATCTAACCCATACCCGTCCTGACCTTTCCTTTTCCGTTAGTCTTGTCGCTCGGTTTATGCACCAACCTCATGAAAGTCACTAGAAAGAAAATAAAAGAATACTTCAATATATTCAAGGTACAGTTCAGTTCGAGATTCATTACAGTGCAGGAACATCTCCATTATTGATTGGTTTCACTGATTCTAATTGAGCTAGTGACCCTGATGATCGAAATTCTACTGCAGGATATGTATTCACTCTTAGTTCAGGACCTATTACATGGTCTTGTAAGAAACAAAGTGCCATCTCTCTTTCTTCAGTAGAAGCAGAGTATCATGGTGCAGTTGAAGCTAGCAAGGGAGCCATGTGGCTTTGTCAGATCCTGTCTGAATTTGGTTTTCATCAACAACATCCAACTACACTTTGGTGTGATAATTAGAGTGCCATTCAGCCATGTAAAGATCCAGTTCAGCATCATCATATGAAACACATTGAGATCCACATACACTTCATCAGAAATCTCATTCATGATTATGTTCTTGAAGTGCAGTATTGTCCAACCAATGATCAAGTAGCCGATATCTTTACAAAGGCTCTCACAGAAGCGAAGTTTACTAAACTTCGTTACATGCTTGGAGTTTAGGAAAATTATCATTAAGGGGGGATAGGCTCTAATGCCTCCTTCCTTCTCTTATTGTGTCACCTTTGTAAATCCTTCAATCCTATCCCAATTTATTCTTAAGGGGGGATGTTAGGATATTTCGACACATAGGAAATAGGCTCCTTTTGTGTCACCTTTGTAAATCCTTCAATCCTATCCCAAGTTTTTCTTAAGGGGGGATGTTAGGATATTCTGACACATAGGAAATAATTAAGAATAACTTAGTATAGTGTAGAGTTAGGTAAAGTGTGTTTCTTTAATATGTACATTTGTAACTTATAATTCGACGGTCATGATTTGTAGTGATCCAACAGTTCAGTCTCTCCTCGGTATTAACGACACTTGATCTATGGCTTAACACCTGATTGGTCCATTATCTCTATTTAAAGATCGTGGAGGGTCATTTGTTCGGTAACTGTTTATGAGAGAAACATATGTAACTTTTCTTTTTATATTAATAAATTTTATGAAGTGCCGCGTTGGCTCAGGCCATGGACTGTTTCCCTCTTCGAGGGTTTTAACCACGTGATAGTACTGGTGACGCAAGCCTAGAGCATGAAATACCCAGGAACTTTAATATCTATGCATACAAGAATGCATCTCAACTATTTACCCAATAAACTCTAGATTGGGCAATCTCAACTGTTTCAATTCTGAAATCTCATAGGATTTAAAATTCCTCCATTCATAATCAAATTTTATTTATCCCTCAATTTCCATTTATGGCTAACGCTTCATTCAACTTTGATTAAAGTCTCTTCAACAATATTATAAGTTAACTAGCCATTTTTTCTTTTCCATAAACTCAGTCTTACTCCATTTATATGTGTGCTCTTTTTGTTTTAAACACGCTGGACTGGTTAAACAAATTCTATACATATGAAATTCTTCACACATTGACTTAATTACCACCATATGCCAGTTCCTTTCAGTCATTCAATTCATATCAATGCAATCACTCAAATATCCTTTGACTCATAACTTAGGAATACTTCCAGCAAACAGCGTTTTCACAATTCATCGATTTCAGGCTTTGTTTAAAATCAAATGTAAACAAATAACTGCTTACCTTTATAATTTAGAGTGCACCTCCTCCTGTTCCAGATATTGACTTTCAACGCTGTTACATCTTTGCGCTAAAGGTTTAACTTACCCATTTGTATTCTTACAATAGTTTTCAGACCACGCTTTCAGATTCTGGAGTTCATCGGAAATCGAACCTTTCGATTCCACTGCACTCTGCAATTAGATTTCTTCAACTATCTGGCAATTTATGCATTTCCTCAGAAGCTGAAGTTCTATATCAATTACAACATGCACTATTACAAAATCATTACAATTCGTTTGCGCCCAACTTGGAACAGATTCTGATTGCAAATTATCAAACGGATTGGAACAGAACTCATCGTTCTCAACGCATTCACTGTTTTCTAGCAACTATCGAACTCAGTTTTATGATATATCCTTTTATTAACATTCAAATGGTCACTTATATCAGATCTGATCTCCTCATTCAGATCACCAACATTCACATCCAATTCCAACAACAAATGCACCTTGTTTTTTTTTTTTAACATTATTGAACCAAATATCAAATATCTATAACAGCGCCCTTCCCATTCTGCTTACCAATTTATAAAATCGAGTGTCAGAATTCCATTCTTATCCAACGCATTCACTGGTGAATATATATATGCTCTTTTTACCATTCACTGCAACAGCCCTTCCCGCAATTACAGTGATTTATAAACAGAATTTGAAACTGAGTTCTGCGCTCTTCAATCTGCCTTATACAAAATCTAGGTACAACTCTGCGTTGGATTTAAACAACAAACTCTGCATTGGATTTAAACAACGCCCTTTCATACATGCTAATCACACAGTATTCAGAGAATTCACTTCTACTCAGAGATTGTAAGATCATTTGCGTGTTGGACATTTTCATTTAACAATAAAACAATTACTTCAATTCTTCTACGCAGAGATTGTAAGCTCATTTGCGTGCTGGACATTTTCATTTAATAATAAAACAATTACTTCAATTCTATCCCTTCAGAAAACAGAGTGTAATCTTTGATTCATTCATTTCTTACCACTGAACTTGAAGTTTGTGTAGGTTCATTTAATGAAAACAACGCTCCATCATTCAAATCATCATATGCTTTCATACCTTTGAGTATATAGTGTTTCAAAAAAGGGTTATCGATTCCCACAAATCGATGCCAGCAAGTCTCTTACCACATATTTATCATTCCACTTCTTGATGATGAATTTCAATCATTCATAAAAACTCTGCTAAGGCGCATGTTTTAATTCTTAATCACAAATTTAACATTATCAAACCACAACCAACATTCGAAAGCTCACTTAGGCAGAATTTAACCATACATAAGCCAGTCCATTAAGGCGCATAACTCAAAATCACACTTTCATAAAAATTAACATACTTACAAACTGATATTCTTGGCCAAATATTCAACGTTCTT